>CM057841.1:20554957-21089957 GCA_030068075.1 Paguma larvata | reverse complement strand
CAGTATCATGGGATCCTATTTCTCTAAGACGAATCTAGCTACTACCACTGCCACATGTCCAACTTGCCAGCAACGAAGACCAATGTTGAATCCTTGATATGGCATCATATCACAAGAGGGTTAACCATCCACTTAGGGATAACTTGGTTATGTAGTACCACTTCTACCCTGAAGAAGGTAGTGATTCAACTTAACTGGAATTGACACGTTCTGGAAAAAAGTTTGCCTTTCCTATCCACAGGGCTTCAGCTAGTGCTAGTATTCCAAGGGTTTACACAAATACTGGATCTCACATAATGTTGCATTGTACCAAGGGGCCCACTCCATAACACACATGAAAATGTTGACCGTGGGATTCGCTGGTCCACCACACCACAGAGGGACCTGGGTGGCTCAGTTAGTTAAGTGTCTGACTTCAGCTCAGGTCATGATCTTGACGTTCGTGGGTTTCGGGCCCACATCGGGCTCTGTGCTGATAGCTTGGAGTCTGGAGCCTGCTTTGGATTCTGTGTATCCCCCTCTCTCTGTCCCTTCCCTGTTCTCTCTCTCTCTCAAAAATAAATAAACATTAAAAAAAAATCAATTACCACACCACAAAGGAAGCTACTGGCTTGACAGAGAAATAGAATGGCCCTTTGAAGTTTCAGTCCAGGCACCAGCTTGGAGGCGGCATCCTAAAAGAATAGGATATCCCTCTTCAGAACTCGATATCCACTCTCAAGCATTGAAAATTATATGATTCTCTTTCTTCCGCAGGTAGCATCCCTGGGGTCAGGAACCAAAGGTAGAAGTCTCTCTTAATGGGGGGAATTAACTTGGGGGATTTGTGCTTGCTGTCCCTGTGACTCTAAGCCCAGTGTATCTAGAGGTTCTGATTCCCAGATCAGGAACTCTTCCACCAGGGGACTTAGCAAGAGTCCCATGACGCCTTTAGCTATAATTGTCACCTTTCCATTTAGGCTCCCTATGCCAAGCATTAGCGAGGAAAGAAAGGAGGAGATAGGATTGTTGTTACATAATGCAGGCAGACAGCTGATCCAGAGAACATCTCTTGTCACCGGAGCCCTGCCTTGGAAACAGATGGATGAATGCGGCAGCCAAGGCTGGAAACGGCTGTGGTGACTGAAGTGCCATTCCCTTCCCTTTAGAGATGATCATTGCACGAGGTGAGTCACTCAGACCAACAGAAGCGCTAGCCAAGGAGAACAGGTATGATGAGTAACAGAAGTGGCCCAAGACCGGCTTCTGTGGTCCAGACTGTAGCTTGTCCCCCTAACTCTCCTCTTCTAAGTCTCCCCTGGAAAAGAGACCAGTCAAGATCCTGGAAGAGCTGTTTATAAAACTTAACTATATGAAACAGGCAGATCTGTGTGACGCAAGGGGTGGACTGTAGTGGTCTGCGTGTGATTTACTCACTCCCACTCCTGAGACTATTAGTGGCTGACTGCTCTCAGCTCAGTTCCTCTTCAGCAAGCTGTCCTCTTGCTTGGGACTCACCCAAGCCTTATCTAAGATTGTACCCTTTCCCAACAGGCAGCTTCTGTCCAGCGACTGGCTGGTGGGACAGGAATAGTGGTATAAGCCATTCCAGCTCCAGAATGTTCCAGAGGATTCGCTGAGGCCCCTGTTGCAACTCCATTATGGTTTAACTTCTCTCTCTGCCCAATCTTGCTCTCCTTACTCTTCACGGGTGTTGTTCCCTACGAGCACTCCCCCGGTGAACATTCTACACACAGATCTCTGAATCTCAGAAGGTGGTTCCTGGGAAACCCAACTCAGGACAAATTCTTATTTTAAAATACAGATCGGTTTTTGCATTACCATGTGTATATATACACACACTTGCCTAAACTATTCTTACTTCGTGTTTTGCTGAGGACAAAGACCAAATGTCTTATCCTGGACCATAAAATTCTGTCTGGTGTGGGGCCCACCAATTCATTTCTGTAGTTCCTCTTCATACACATCTCCTCTCTGCTCTCTGTGTTCCAGCTGCGCTTGTCTTCCTTGGGTTCCTGAGTTACAACATCCTTTCTCTTGCCCTAGAGTCTTCGTATGGGCTGATTCCTTCGCATTGAAGGGTCTGCTGTTCTATGCGTCCTTAAACTTTAAATCAAACATATAAAGAAGCCTTGATCCTCTTTGACCTTCTTTCATGACACTTTTTAGTTTGAATTATATATTTGTGTCATCATCTGATTTTTGTTTATTTTGCTCGTCATTACAGCTCCAGCATCTAGCACAATGCCTAACTCATAGCTGACAATAAATATCTGTTAAATTAAGAGACTAATTCCACCTTAAACAAGATTCAAACCCAATACATAAATGCAGCCTTTTTCACCAGAGGCTGTCTTTCATAGGTAGTTTTCTTTCCTGGTGACTTTAAAGATAATGACGGAGCCTAGTGCATAATAGCACTCAGTAAACAGTACCTGAATTTACGTTTACATCTGAAGCAGGTTCTTTCGGGTTTTTTTCCTGCTAGACTGTGAGCACACTGAGAGAAGGAGTTCCGCCTTATCCAAATGCTAAGCAAGGGGCTTGGCAAATGTTGATTGAACGAACCCCTCAGGAAGTGTGAAGCTAAACATCTGCCTATTCTGGGGCACCTGGGTGGCTCAGTCGGTTAAGCGGCCGCCTTCGGCTCAGGTCATGATTTCACGGTCTGTGAGTTTGAGCCCCGCGTCGGGCTCTGTGCTGACGGCTCAGAGCCTGGAGCCTGCTTCAGCTTCTGTGTCTCCTTCTCTCTCTGCCCTTCCCCTGCTCATACTCTGTCTCTGTGTCTCTCAAAAATAAATAAACGTTAAACATCTGCCTATTCTGAGATGAGTCTTGGTTTTTATTTCTACCAGATAGTTAATATCACAGAGGCACACACAGTGCCAACAGAGGGTCAGAGTGTGCTGACCGGTTCATATTTGGCAACCCTATTCTTTCTCAGCAGAACTAAGGAAATCCCAACTCTGAGGGAAATGTACCCGGCATTCACTCTGCCAAACTGACAAATTTTTCAGATAGGTCTCAGGTCCCCCGGATACCGCAGGACAGCCCCACCACAGGGCCGGGGAACCCGAATGCTCACTGGGTTGAGTGCGACAGAGTGAGGAGGCTCCATCCAAGGAGGCAGCAAGGACTCGCTCCGGGCAGATGCCGCCATACAGGATACAGTCCGATGCTGAGAGATATTCGGATTTTTCAAAAGAATGCAAAACCGGGCTTATATGGGACTCTCTCCATTTTATATTTATCCTCAATTTTAAAAAAGAAAGAAAAAAAAAGAGAAAGAAGACAAAAAAAGACATTGCGCTCTCCAGATAAAATAAGCCCATGGAAGAGCCAAGTTCATGGGCTTTGGCAAGCTTTGGGTTGGAAGTCAGAATAGGCAGCCTCTTTGATCTCACCGGAAGACCAGCCGCAGCTCCAGGAACACCCGTGACTCAGTTTCCCCATCTGTCACGTGAGCCGACTGGGCCAAATGTTCCAGCTGTCCTTCTGAATCCTGCTCTTCCTCTCACCTCTAAACAAGTCGCGTGCATTCGCAATCTGAAGGCGGCAACTAGAAAGGTATTTTGCCGGAATCTCCATTTCTTTGACGGGCTAATTACAAAAGACAGGGGGGAAAGGCGCGCCATGCTCTCCTTCACGTCTCATTACGTTCACTCGGCTTTATTACTAATTCTTGGCTCATATAACGTTCACCCTGGGATCTGCATTTTCATCTAGTTACCCCAAGTCAGGAAACCCGCCTGAACTCAGGGGGCCCCCGACCGCCTCCTCTGGAGTTCGTGGATTTTCCAGCGACGGCCACTGGGTTCAGATAAGCTTCCCGAACAAAGCATTTCTCCAAAGAGCGCGCTCTCCCAGCACGAGGCTGCCGCAGACGGCGTTCGGAAGGGGAGCTTGGGGACCTGCCCCCACAGTCGCAGAAACCCCTGCTTCCAGCCGGGACCCGCAAACGCCATCAGGAGGCCTGTCCTTCGGGAGGCCTGTACGAAGAGCGGGAGGACGTATCCACTGTCGCCGGAATCATTCCACCCCCGCTCTGGGTTGGAAGCCAACCTTTTCTGGCCGACGTGTCCGGCCTCCTCCCTAGATCTTCACACGGGGCAGCCGCACGCGGGGCCACGCCGGCCCCGGCCGCCTGCACTTGGTAGCGAGCGAAACCAAGCCTCGGCTTCTGGAAACTCATCTCCAGTTACTTGACACGCATTCAGGAAACCGGTCCCCAAAGAAGCAAGAGACGAAAACTACAGGAAATGTGCACACATTGACCATGAAATACCAACCCAAAGGACAAACTCGGTAATCCCACCAATGATGTTCCGAACCCGTGATGGCTAGCAGCCGACAAATACCCGCAGACCTCAATCCATTTTTATTGTATTCAGGCTGCAGTGTTGTATTTCCTGCCTCCCCTTAGCACCACACATACAGTGTACTTGAAAACAAAAATCTATAATATTGATCCCGCAATGTCACCACAATTATTCTTTTGAAACAGCCATTGAAAACAAATTACATCTGCACTGCCTTTTCATCCGCCCGCTGCGAGTGAGCAATGCTCACCGTGGCCTCCAGCACTGTGGCGTGAGCACTGTGTCACCGCCGACAGGACGGCCTGGGGAGAAGCGGTGGGGGAGGCGGCGGCCGGGATGGAAACCAGATCAAAGGGCCATTTTCGGAGGGCACAGGGCCTGCCGCCGGGCCCAGCCTCCGGGAGGCGTCTGGACCCGGGGCGGCTGCAAGCGTGGCGAATCTGAAAATTTCTAGGTCTGCGTACAAGGCTGCTGTCGGGGCCCGGGACTCCTCCCGGCTCAATAAACCAAATGCAATCATCGGACTGATTAAATTGACAGAGGTTGAACCAAGGCCTCATTTTCGGAGACTCCGTTTAAAATCTAATGACAGCAAGTATTATTTTGAAGCGACGTGGTCCTCACCCGATGGCACATAATTCTGCTGACAAATGGAGGCATCCTTCCTCACACAGTGGCATTTAGAGCCGCAGAGACGCTCACGGCCCCCTTCCTTACACCCCAAATCCCACGCACACCGGGACGACCCACCCAGAGGGTGGAAGGGATGTCTTCCTTCCCAGCAAGCTGCATTCCAGAAGCCTCCAGAGACAGCAGAGCCCCGCAGGCTCCCCCGTCTTGGCACCATATTGCCGAGGCCTGCTGCAGACATGGTGTCCTGGCCTCAAACAAGATCATGACCCCCTCCGAAACCTACCAGCCAGGTGCCCTGGGCCCGTGGGCCGTTGGGGGCCTGCCTGTTTGTTTTCGATTGTCGTACTTGGAAAAATCCTCCCTGCACAGTAATTACATTCCATGCCACCGAGCGGTGGGCGAAGGGAAATTCTTTTGTTAAGGTTTGACCACACAAGTCACAGTGGTGGCTCTTGCAGGCGGGAAGTGATAACTTTGGAGCATTAAAAAAACCAATAGCCTTGTTGACACGGACATGGGAACCTAACCCCTGAAGCCTCCTGGTATGACGCATTGATTTTCCTGTCCGTGTACAGTTCTAAAGCCATCCATTCTGCATGGTCAGGACTCAAAGGGCCAGAGAGAGGAAAAAAATCTGTTCTCTCTGCTGTACCTCCAGGCAAAGTTGAGAAATAAATTCTACGTTTTGAGAGATGATTTGTTCAAGCCATGTTTAAGAGAATATGATTGCATTAAAAAGGGGGAAAAAAACACATTTTGTTGCCCTGACCCTCACAACCTGTAGCCACTGACCCTCATGCAAAATCTTGACATCACAGGCACGGCCTAGAAGGGTACGGAGAGCAAGGGGGGTGCGGAGGACCTTGGAAATTGGGGAGCTTATTTATTATTGTCCAAGTAATATCGCCGAGCTGGCCGAAAATTGCCCGCATAATCCCGTCTGTCCGCCTGTCGTTCCTCAGATGCTTCTGCCACTATCATTTTGCAAGATCTGCCCTTCCTTCGCGTTGGAGGGCCCCTCGTGATAGTACTGTGCTCCTGCTTGCCTTCCGATCCTCTTTTTCCACAGATGGAGCAGGCGGGCGGACCCACCCCTCAGTGTCTGCCTGAGAGCGGTCCTCAGGGACCCGCCTCGCCCCGTCCCCATGTGCGGTGGGGCTGCCGGCCGCCAGACGGCAAAGGGCACCCCAGCCAGCCTCCCATCTCCTCCTCCCGTGCACCCTGAGGTCCTCATTCAAAAACGCCTCCATGTCCCCCAAACACCTCCCGGTTCTTGCCCGTGATGAGGATGGGGGTGGGGGCGGGACCCTGGGTGATGGCAAGAGAGGCCAGGCTTTGGGGAAATTTGCTGAGACACTGCGGGGGACTCCGTGTGCAGCCGCTCTCACGTGTTCAGTACTTTTTTTTGAGTGTTTAGCTATTTCAGTTCCAAATAAAGCAAGCTTCGGGGCCGGTCAGGAGGCAGAGCTCACAGAAGTGGAAGACTTGTGTCTGAGCTGCAAATCTGCAGTGCCGTTCTGCAAAGTATTACATACATCATTTCCTGGTGCAGAGGAATATTGAGCTATTTCAGCGAAGCCAAAAAGGAAAGACCAAAATCATGTAATTTCCCTGACCTAGACAGAACTACGGGCTGAATGCAGAAATAGAAAATGCTAAAGTGAATGTTCTTACAAGGTTTGTCTATATAAACATAGACTCCACATATCCCGAGTGTACGCGGTGTGAACTCGATCTCCGCGTGCACGCGCGCCACTGAAAGTCATAAACCCGGTCATACAAAACATCCCTACCGGATGACTCCGTCTTGCTAGACCTATGGAAGTATTCTTAAATTAGGTTGGTGTGAATGTGTGTGTATATTTATTATTAAAATACTTACCGTTCTGCCTTTTGAAGTAGATGGACAAATGATTTAGGAGTGGGAATAGACTAGAAACAAAATTAATGCAAATAATGTGTTGATTTTTTTTTTAGCTTGATTAGCCAAGCCAATGGAAAATTCTAGAAAACGTATACAATTATTTTAACTGTCACAGGCTGGCAATTGTAATTGACATGATTTGTACGAGATGCAGTGTAATAACTGAATATATTAAAAAAAAATCCCATGCCTTGATTACCAGGAGAACATTACTAGTGCCACAATATTATTAACAACACAATTATCGTGGCATCCCTAGGATACGCTCTTAGCACTTCAATGCATTAGTGAACCTTTGCTAACGAAGAAAAAATTAAAGTACAGCAAATTTCAAAGCACCAGTTGTACCCAATATCATTAAAAATTTATAAAACTTCCCCTGAACATGACAAGTGTTTGGTTTAAATGAAGATCAGCCACAAGGAGAAAGCAGAAATCTTGTTACTCTTTGTCTCCTTCCCTACCCTATCTCTCTGCCTCTCTCTTTCTCACAGACCTCCCCCAGCCGGCACCACCTCAATCCAGCTGAAATATGTAACCATTACAGAGTGACAGCTTGACACACAATGACCCGTCAGAACATTCATCTCTCAATGTTTTATTTTAGTGAGGGGCCAAACTGCAGAAAAAATAAGCAAGTTGTTTCAAGGCTTGGAAGGAGATCAAACATTTCTGGCATCCCCACTTACCAGACCTTTGATTTACAACGGACTTGTCAGAGCCCGATTAGACAGTGTGTGGTTAAAAACCTACAGAGGCTCCTCCGTGCCCCAGCCCACCGCCATGTCCCCCACAGAGAGCATCCCTTTGTTCCCGGAACCAGCGAGCCAGCAAGCCAGGCTTAGGCACAGAACTTTGCACCCTCGCAAGAGGGCCGGGCAGCCCACCCGAAAGCCAGTCTCGCTGCAATTAAACCCCTTTCGCCAAGGCGAAGAGGAAGAGAGAGGGAGCAAAGAGGGGAACAGAGAGAGAGGGTGCGGACTGAGTATCCGCCATTTTCTCTCTACCTCTTCCTTCCAAGTCAAAAGTTATCATCTTCCTCGGGGAGAAAACATCCCCACCACCAGTGAGCTTCCTCGACCTTATTCAAATGGAAACACTCAGCTTAAAAGAAAAAAAAAAAAAATGAGTTGGACCAAAAGTGCAGGTGTTTAAAATATGTTCGCGGTATTACGATTTTTGCTAGTAATTACAACTATGAAAATGGCTGGAAATATATTGTTTCAATTTGTATGGAGAACAATTGCAGAGAGAGAGAGAGAGAGCAGCATGATCTGTGCCTGGCATTGGAATGTGTAATGCTTTAACCCTATATGGTGGCACAGGGCTCGCTGGAGCAAATTACGAATACATGTGTTTGGAGAGCTTGAGTGTAAATTTGGGTTCTGTGCCTCCGTAACAATGCAATCTGACATGCGTGATTTATGGAATATTAAGTTAATACAGTATTATGAAATTAGCTTAATGTACTAAAGCTGTAATTTTAAAGTGAAAAACAATGCAGCCAGACGTAAACAATATCAACATTAGCATTTTGTGAAAGCTGAAACCAATTCACTCAAAACGTATCTGGAGAGTCATAGATTCACCTCATCCAGACAGGCCCAAGTCGCAGGAAAGTTTCAGACCCCAGGACAGCATTCCGAGCTCTCAACCCAAAGCAGGGCGTGCCGGCCATGGGTGCCAAACCAGGGAGCCCGCACCACCGCACCCCTTGGGAAAATAGCCAGAAATTACCCCGAGCTCTTCAGACCAGAGGAACTGCAGGGCAAAGTCAAGGGCGTCCCCCTGCAGTGCCCTTGAAACAAGCTCTGGAGAGAGAGGGCTGGGGTACGAGACGGCAACCCAGAAACCCGGGGTTCCAGAGACTAGAATGAATGAGCATGTGAGGCCAAGCAAATCTTCGGGACTAAAACTAGCAGATCGAGCAGTTTAGTTCTTCAGCTCCTGGAGGAACAGCCTACTTGTGACCTGAAGGGGAATCCGAAACCCTTTGGGTTACATCAGGATAAGCCATCCCCAAGACAGCCCAGGACTCACGGGAGGTGGGGACTGGGTGAGTGCTGGGCTCCCCTGAAGGCTTCCTTCAATAACTATGAGCCGGGTGGACAGACTAGGGCCAGAGGAGGGTCTCCACTTGCTCCTAAGCCTCCCCCATCACCCTGTCACTTTCCCGGGGCTGAGGACCGACTGGCATTGAGCAAGAATGGAGACCGGAGAACTGTGGCTCCACACCAGACAGGTGCCTGAAGCACCAGGTTTTGAGATGGCGGGGAGAAAGAAACCCCTTAGGAAAGATTACCGTGGCTTTCTTAGCCAGCTTTCCATTGAGATTGCTGGAAATGTCATGAACGTAAGTGAATGGAAATGTCTGGAACCCAGGCGGGGCCCTTTGGGCATTTTGCGTCCTTGGTTCCAGTGTCCTGCCCCTTGGTGCGGGTCAGGGTGGTAACCCAAACACAGATGTCCTCAAGCCTTGGAGAACTAGAATTAAGGTGCTGGCCCCAGATTCACTAGGGGACTAGTCGTCCCAGTTTACTAAGAGTCCCAAGATTTAGGATTAAAGATTAGCCCAAACATCCTCCAGGGGTGGAGAACCACACGTGTTGGGTCCGCCATTTTGGCGAAGACCAAACCTACTTGGTAAAGGACCGGATTCCGGGCCCACGCCCAGTCCACAGACAACAGGAGGCGATCTCTGATTAAACGCTCCATGAACTTCCTTGAAAGAGATCAGTCCGCCGAACCCCGCTTTGGAGAGACCCGGTACATACACACGTTTAAACCCCGACCGACGTGAGGGTGACCGTATAGACCCCGGGGTCCTTACGGCATTTTCCTTCTAAAATTCCCTACATGTGGCTTAACGTGGTAATCAGGATTATTTCATTCATCAACATATCACGGTGTCTTCATAGACCCGTAGTCAAAATAAAAGCCTTCTACTTAAAACAAATGAAAAGTCTATGTCAAAGTTAGCGATGAAACAGTTGCCAGGGTTCACACTGGAGAAAATCAATTCTCAAATCTCGCAGAGAGGTTTGGTGCCTCCTCCGTCTTGCAAAGACGTCTGGCTGTTCTCTCCTGGCTTGTTGGCTTTTATTTTTAAGATGCCCTGCATTTATTACGGGAGCCAGGGAGGCAGGAGCTGAAAGCCAATACTAATGTTTTAATCCCATCAAGCACGTTTCAATTCCCATTTTGCATTTTGCATTAGGAACCTAGACTCGGCCAATACTTCACAGCACCGTGGCTTGCGGTCGGGCACAGGGGCTTCACCTAACCTGACAAATGCTCCTGCTGCGCAGCACGAGGATACACGGGGCTCGGAGTCAGGAACCCGCTCACGGCTCGCTCTCTCTCTCTCTCTCTCTCTCTCCCTGCAAAGAGCAGATAGATTGTCTGGTTACAATGTGTTTCTAGAGAGAGGCCACCACACATCTCCCTCCTAATGTGAGTGCCTTTTGAGGCAGCTTTTTCTGCCTCCAAAATTCTGGATCTCCGGAAATCACAGAACCCTCCCCAAGAAAGCAAGGTGTGCTAGCCCGGCCTCAGAGCCAAGCGAACCAGACATTCTTAGGGACTCCCCGTCTCTAAAAGCAGGCTCGTTCGCCTCGAGGGAGGGGCCGTCTCTCTCCCTTTAGTGGCCGGGAATGACAATGTAGGAGCTTGCTCAATTCTGAAAGGTGAGCATGTTTCAAATGAACAAATTAAAATTAAGTGTACATCTGCTGCCAGCTCAAATTCTGTTATTTTGGGGTCACCGCTTTACAGCAGGAAATGCCTGTTTTTGTCACCTCTAATTTTTTCTGCATTATATATCGAAACCTTTTAACCGGAAGGAAGAGAAGAGTAAGGGCGAACGCTGACACACAAAGGGTCACACTTAAAGGTTTGCTAAATTCAAAGGCACACAACTTAAAAACAAATAAAGTCACACAAGTAAATAATGAAAACTATACACAGTACACAAAAAGTATACACGTAATTGTGTGTGTGTGTGTGTGTGTGTGTGTAAAACAGATGGGCTCCTTGAATTCTTCCTATTCTAATAACACTTTAAAAAAAAATCAGAATAGGGGCGCCCAGGTGGCTCAGTCTATTGAGCGTCCAACTTCAGCTCAGGTCATGATCTCATGGTTCGTGAGTTCGAGCCCCGCGTCGGGCTCTGTGCTGACGGCTCAGAGCCTGGAGCCTGCTTCGGATTCTGTGTCTCCCTCTCTCTCTCTGCTCCTCCCCAGCTCATATTCTCTCTCTCTCTTTTTTATCTCTCTCTCTCTCAAAGATAAATAAATAAACGTAAAATAAATAAAGAAAGTCAGAATATATGCCTTGATTTCCAAAAAGCAGTCTTTCAGCGAACTTTTTCAAAACCGGTCCTCGCCTTCCGGCTTCCGTCACACAGTATCCCTGCGACTCAATCTCACTGGAAGTTACTAATTCAGCCTCAGAGCTGTCAGCCACACAGGAGAAAATTCTTTCTTAAAATCTGTCCCTCGATCATAAGTAAGGGGACTATATTGGTTTACCCATTCTATAATAACGGCGGGTTCGGAGGGGAGAAGCAAGGGGAAGAATAATAGTCTAAACAGGCTGACCATCCCCAAACCCGGGCTGTGGGCTCTTTGTCACCAGCATGTGCGTGAACCCCATCCTTGCCCCGCTTAGCAAATTATGTACAAACAAATTAACTTCCTGGGCTGGTTCCCTCTGAATTACTCCCCGGTCTCTGAGTGGTTTTCCATCAGGACAAACCTTTTCCTTTCCCTTATGCACCAGCAAACATACTGATACAATTTAAAGGTCATGTTCTTTTCAAACTGACAGAGCCCTCCAAAGTTTTGACGAGACGCCCTCCAAGCCTCACGCCCCTACAGGCGGAAAGGAATTAAGTAAAGCATCACTTGGTGGAAGCTCAATCATGTGAACTGATTAGAAAACGCATCTGGGGAGGGGGACCTCGGCCAGGTGACGGCAGCTCATCTCGGAAGGAGATGTCACACCGAGAGGCAGAGAGCCCCCGACTCCGGGCTGGGGGAGCCGCGGGAGGGTCAATGAAGATATAATTACCTCTTGTTTCCCAAATCCCCAACGCACACCGCTCCATCGGCCTCACCTTCTTATTCAGACAGTCAGACTTCACCCCGAACCCAGAGACTGAATTAACGGCGTCATTTCTTAGCCTCCAAAGGACATTTGCTTGATAACTAAAGAGTGACCAGGAGTCTGGATTCTGCCTAAGTGTGCATTGTGGGTAGACACGGACATGTTTATTTGCAGTTGGGTTTGTGTTATCAGGGGATGGGCAGTTTGTGATTTTTTTTTTCTTTTTTATCTGTCCCTGGAACGACAGCAACGACAACAAAAAAAAAACCCGGCACTGTATCGTTGATGGTATCAGCAGATGCTGGGCCCTGGGAATCTCACCAACGGTGTTGAACTTTCTTCTGGTATTATTATTTTTGTTCTTGTTATGATTATTTGACATTTTTGCTTTGATTACTTTGGTCTTCAAGCGAAACCTGCTAAGGATCACTGAGACATAACAGTGCTCGATGGTCAAAGAGGTTCCTAACGCTCTCTGTCCTGACCCGTGTGGCGTGGTGACATCATCTGTCTGTCGCGGAGACTGGGGACCTTGAGAGAGGCATTGGATTTCTTGCACACCCCCTAACCCAAGGTGGCTTTCCCTCCAAGCCCTTTCCCTCCCTCTCCCTTCTTCTGAGGGTCTCTCTGTGGGACTCCAGGCTTTATCTTTAGGGGAAAAGACCAGCCCACCTCCAAACACCCACCGAGAACCGAAATAATTTATCCCGGGAAAAAAAAAAAAACAGTTTTGTTGTGATGGCACATACATCCTCAAAGTCAGCCCCGAGCTTGTCAAATTTTTACTGGAATGACTTTCCTTTGAAGTTTCCCTCCTGGATTAATTGACCGATGCACCTAAGTGCTCAGCCTTGGCTGTCCCGGTCATGGAAGCCTGGGGCTGTCATCCTGGAATCCAGTCACCAAATAGGTTTTCCTTGTCACCGTTCCCTTGACTTCATACCACGTTGCTGTCCAAAATGCAGCGCCCCCTTGCCTCTCTCTGCCACAGACGCGAGCTGCCCCAACCCTCGCCCGCTTCCTCCCGCTGCCCAGGCCTCCCTGACCAAGACCCGCCCTCCCGGCCTCCTTCTCGCTGATGCCCCTGGGCCGACACAGCCTGAGACGTGTGTGCTGCGGGTCTGCGTCCACCCTTCAGGACACAGGGGAGACTTCCCAGAGCAGGTGGTGGTTAAATTCAATCTCGGATGAAGGGATGCATCGCAGCACGGTCACTGTGGACCGCTTGTTCAGAAAACGTAAGAGGAAAAGCACCGATGTTCTCACGAAAACTATACTACATGTTCTTAAACTCTGACCATCCGAACATCTCCTATCATACCTTCGCTCGGTCTTATTTGGAGGAGGGGGATGGGGCGGAGAGGGTAGCCAATTAAAGCGAACCAAATAATCAATCAGCATCCATTAATCAACTTTTATAACCAAGCACGGCAGCTATTGGCCGGAGATGCAAACAGAAGCTGTCTTCCCGCGCCCTAGGAGTTCGCGAGAGCAAGACACATTAACCGCACGGTCGTTCTGGAAGTCCTGCCGGTGAACAGAAACTGCGAATAAGCACCTGAGGGTCAGAGCAGAGGCAGCGAAGACTGGGGGCCCCCGGATCGTCATCCGGTCTCATTCCTAAATGCCCACATCCGGGCGCCGCGCGAGTAACCGATGCAGAAAATAATCGTGCCCCTTCCCCTCGTGAAAGGGCTTCAGCTCCGAGAGGATCAAGGCGTTCCACACCCGCGGGCTCTTCTGCGCCCTCGCCAACGCCGTCTTCCTCCCTTTCTGGAGGGAGCGTCAGGATCTGCATGGCTGCTCACGTTTGCCAAGAAGGAAGGAATCCAAGGCCTTGAAATAGCGGAGGCTCTCTCCCTCTTTTAAAGCTTTCGTTCCTGGAAGAAGTTTAAGGATGTTTTATAAATGTTTTAAATACGTGATGCAGAGGCATAGCCTGCTCCCTCCTCCTCTGGGGGGGTTCGTCCTGTTCGCTGCAGAGAGCGGGCCTACGGGTAAAGCAAGGCCTGTCACCACACCCTTGGTCCTGTGCCCTGGAATGGGGGGGCAGGGGCCACAGGTCAGCTTGCTCCAGGGAATGGGAGAGGGCACAAGTCAGCTTGTCCTGGAGAATTAGGGGGGACAGAGGTCAGGTTGCCCCAGAGAATGGGGGGGACACAGATCAGCTTGCCCCAGAGAATTATAGGGGGGACATAGGTCAGCTTGCCCCACAGAATTTAGGGGGACACAAGTCAGATTGCCCCAGGGAATTGGGGGGACACAAGTCAGCTTGCCCCACAGAATTTGGGGGGACACAGGTCAGCTTGCCCCAGAGAATTTAGGGGGACACAGGTCAGCTTGCCCCAGAGAATTGGGGGGGACACAGGTCAGCTTGCCCCAGAGAATTAGGGGGGACACAGGTCAGCTTGTCCCAGAGAATTTAGGGGACAAAGGTCAGCTTGCCCCAGAGAATTTAGGGGGACACAGGTCAGCTTGCCCCAGAGAATTGGGGGGACACAGGTCAGCCTGCCCCAGAGAATTGGGGGGACACAGGTCAGCTTGCCCCAGAGGGACTTGCGGACAACAAACTCAGCCTATAGGCGTTTTATGTATTAAACCTTCTACTACGCTTGTACTTACTGTCAACAACCACCTTGGAGAACATTTTCCTGGAGCTTCTATTTGGCTGCTTTATGACACCGTGCTTCGGATGAGCCCAATCGAAGACTCTGAGGGAAAACGTTCTCGGCTGTGTCTGTGAGAAACAACCAGACCAACACCAGCCCCCCCACTGCGTGTCGGCTCAGCCGGTTCGTCTGCCCAGCAGTGGCAGCCCCCACTCTTTGATGCCTCTTAGCACAAGGGCCGTTTCAGCCAAGAAGAAAGGTCTCACGGGGCAGCCCTGGCCTGGGAAGTGGCTTCACTGAGCAGGCTCCACTGTGATGCGTCCGTACCTGGCAAGACTGTGGGCCCTGGGTCTGAAACACAGCACGGCGAGGCACTGCAGGCTGCGCATCTCACCCCCGGGGGCTGAACACAAGACCCCGTGCTGCGTGTCTGGGGTCAGCGGGGGTGGCCCGCCAGAAACCCATCCTTCTGGTGCTTTGGGTTAAACCCTGCCTGTTCCTTCAAGGATATAGCATCGCCGAATTGGATGATATTTTCCTCTCCTGTGCCAAAGCAATAAAAGCCACTGGCCTGGGCTGTGTATCCTGCCTGTGCCGCTAACAAGACACATTCCTTTCTGTTCGTGGCAAGTAGCGTGAGTTTCTGTCTTATGTCACAATCTCTGACAAGCGCTCCAGCACAAAAACAGTATCTTGGCACCAGGAAAATGCCCATCACTTTAAAAGATGAAACTCTCAAGGACACCAAAAGGGTAGGATTTTGTGGGAGAGCTGCAGTAGAAAAGCCAGCCCCTCCCACACCCCGGAGACCCCCTACAAATCGCGTCGGAATTGTTCCGCTCTTATCAAACTCCCCGGGCTCACACCAACCGCGCGGCCCAGGGATGGTGCTCCGCGATCCCACGCACGCTAAGGCCACAGCAAACCAGCTGGAAAACCAGACCAGGACACTCTCTTTCCTTCCTCCACTTTCTATAATTGGTTTAATTCTGTTTTACTTCTGGATCTTTCAAAAGGATGAATTCTCCAGGCACCCGGGTGGCCCCATCAGTTGAGCGTCCGACTCTTGGTTCCGTGACTCAAGTCACGATTTCACAGTTTGTGTGTTTGAGCCCCGAGTCCGGCTCTGAGCTGATAGCCAGCATAGAGCCTGCTTGGGATTCTCTCTCTCCTTCTCTCTCTGCCCCTCCTCTGCTCATGCCCTCTCTCTCTCTCTCTTTTTCTCTCTCTCTCTCAAAATAAATATAATAAACATAAAAAAAATGAATGAATTCTCAGTTCAGGGTATCACTTCTCAGTCTGGAGCACAGAAGGCGTATGCCTCGGGAGTACCTTTCAGAGAGAGCATTTTCGATGGGAAAAAATACAACGGCTTTGAACTTCATTACATGGCCAACTTCCTTTTAAAAGCATAACACAGGCTATTTAATAAACATGGCATCTTTGAGCATAGTATCTCAGAGAGGCACAGGGGCGCCCGGCTGGCTCAGTCGGTTAAGCGGCCGACTTCGGCTCAGGTCATGATCTCACGATCTGTGAGTTCAAGCCCCGCGTCGGGCTCTGTGCTGACGGCTCGGAGCCTGGAGCCTGCTTCGGATTCTGTGTCTCCCTCTCTCTCTGCCCTTCCCCTGCTCACGCTCTGCCTCTATGTCTCAAAACTAAATAAACGTTAAAAAAAATTTTTTTTTAATTATCTTGAAGAGGCACAGTAAGAAAAAGTCAGGTTAACTGAAAAGTAAGACTTATTTATTTATGTGTCGGAGCCCTGCGTGTTACAGGGTGCTGGTGGCCAGCGGCCTAGAATCCACAACTATCTTTCCAGCGGAACACAAGGAGAAGCCAAAGCTGAGCCTCAAAGGTTTCACCCAGGCAACACCAACAACCCAGCACCGGACCTGGCAGCCCCCTGAGTGTGGGCGGGTGAGCCTCTCTCTGACGGTTCACCTGAGACCTTCACGCCACACTATCACGCCCCTCGGTCTCCCTGACGGAGCTCAGCCTCTAAGCCTAGAAGGCGAACGTTAGTCTGAAAGTCAAAGTCTCTTTTTGCGAAAGAACCGGCACTCTGAGATCCAGTTCGGATTCAGTCCACCGAGTCTTCGGGATACTGTGTGTTGACAGGATGAGCGGTCATGAGGATTCATGCGTTCGACGTTACCCACGACCGTTCGAGTTCAGCTCTGTCCGGGTAGGAACCAAGTGAGATCAAGTTCAAGTGTCCTCTGCGAAGACTCAGGATGCGCGGGTGGCCTTGTTTGAGAGGTCACCCAGCCACGCTCACTTAAGCAGGAGCTCCGGCACCCACCCCGCCCTCTGTCCTCATTTCACTGTGACACCTACTTGGGGCACGTGGCCTCCTCCACCAGCCACACCCGGGGCACACCTGCCTCCCAGAGCCAGACAGAGCAAGGCCCACAAGG
This sequence comes from Paguma larvata, assembly GCA_030068075.1. Taxonomy (NCBI): domain Eukaryota; kingdom Metazoa; phylum Chordata; class Mammalia; order Carnivora; family Viverridae; genus Paguma; species Paguma larvata. The sequence continues at coordinate 21,072,946 of CM057841.1, read as the reverse complement.
CTGTCACCCGTACACTCCACCACCTGAAGTCCCAGATTCCCAAGCAAATGTGTTCCTGCCTTTCCATTCACATTCCAGGACGCGCGCCAGTGACACACTCCCACCTGGGACGGCTTGAGCCCCAGGCCGGGGTGTAATGGAGCCCTCCCCGCTCTGTGCCCACAGGGAGACACAGCGCAGTCTCCCACAACGAGCAGAGCCAACTTCCAGCCCAGCACAGGCTCCAAGCCTTTTATAGAATGAAAATGAATGAGGCTCCCTAAAATAAGGAAAATGGGTGAGGGGATTTTAACTGCCCCTTCCCCGAAGAGCTTGAGCCGGGGGCCACTGTGACAGTCCGGGCATTCAGCTGGCTTCTCTCAGGAGGGAGGGGAGGGACACCTGCCTGAATGACCATCCCCAGGAATCCCAGAAAAGGGAGAAAGGAGGACATACTTGGGCAAAGAACATTCCTGAAGGGCGGTAGACATGAAAAGGGAGAAGGGGGCAGAGCGAGGAGACAGGTGTATGTATGTCTGTGTCTTTCAACCCGGCAGTTCAATCTCGGGTTATTTTATTTGACAAATAAAACCAAACTGCATATTTATGGACTAATGATGTGAGCTATTGCTCTTTTATTCATACTCACTGCTCTTTAAAGACCAACTGTAAATATTCCTAAGACTTTTTGCAACTCAGGCAGCGGCGTGGCATGGGTAGGCGGCCCCGAGCACAGCCTCGAGGCTCTGTCGAAGACGGCACTGCCTCAAGGTCAAGGTCACAGTTTTCCCTCCTTTAGCAAAGTTGCCTGCGGAGGGAGAACGTCTCCTCTCAAAAGCCACAGAATCATCTTTCCGAGCAGTGACTCACTGTCCTGTTCTGTGCTGGGCTTGGGGGTTCGGACCCTGCCGGAGCAGGCGGGTCCCTGGTCCTGATGCTGGCCCATCACGAGGAGCCCGTGGCTGGGGCAGAGGGAGGGTGCGGCAAAATCATCGCACACCGGAGCCGAGGCATCTCCCCGCCCCCCAGCCCTTGCCATCAGGCATAGCGCAGTCCGTTAGCTGTTGGCCCGACGTGAGTTAAGGGTACTGGTCTGCCATCTGACTGAACCACATCAGGTTCAAGGGGAAGAGGCGGGGTCTCCCAAGGAGAAGAAGACAGGCCTCTCTGTCTCTCCAAGGGCAGAGCGAGCGTCCCACCGGTCCGTGCCCCCCACCCAGAGCACACAGAGAGCTGGCGGGTGGAAGCGGGCAGAAGAGAAGGCTGACCCTGGAGCTGAGCAGAGACGGTGTGGGCGCCAGGAAGGCACATGCCATCAGACTTCAGGGGGCCGGGCGTGCTGCCTCCCAGTTCCCATCGGGTCCAGTCGGAGCAGACCACGGGCTCAGGCGGCTGAGCCTGTCCACAGCGAGGGCATTAGAGGCGGGGAGGGCGGCACACAAGAGGAAATCCCAGCCGGACTCTGTCTCGGGAGAGCCCTCTGAGTAAATGCAGTTGCTGTCACAGAAACAGCGCCTCCTGCGGGCCCCTGGGGGACGTCTCCCAGCTTAGAGATGACCCGGACCAGCCATCACTCAAAGAGAACCCCCACCACGCCCACCACCGGCCAAGGCCCTGCTCAGGGTACCCCATCCTGCGGTCGGCGCAGACAGAGGGCTCCCCACGGCGCTAATCCGCAAGAAGTCGCCCCCACCAGCAAGTCCCGCTCAAGGACTAGAGGATTCCTGATGGCCGGTGGTGAGAAAGACGCACCTTCCCAGTGGCTGTTTAGCGACAGCTATGGATCCCGAGCGGGACCGGGCACAGCTCGGAAAACTAAGAGTCCTGTAGGCGGAGAAGAGGGGACTTTCCCAGGGAGGGAGCAGCACAAGAAAGTCACGGGGATGACAGAAAGCTGCACCCCCGTGAGAGGCTAAGAATGCGTTCCAACCGTTGGCTCCAGGCGCAGGGCCTTGCACCACCCGGTTAGGCCTACCTATGCAACTCATGTCCAACCACAGCCACTGCGTTCTCTCAGCTTCCATCACACCGGCTGACCCCAGGGCCTTTGCATGTGACTTGCCCAGCATCAGGAACGCTCTTTTGTGAGGCCTTCCCTTAGTTGGCTTTCAGAGCACTTCCCGCTCTCTGAAATTAGCTTCGTTTGTTGATTTGTTCAACTTCCGCTCCCCCAAAGTCTACAACCTCCATGAATGCAGGCATCTTGTCTGTTTTGTCCACTACCTTCAGGAGGAAGACAATATCAGCTAATGGTAACCCGTAATAGCTAAGGAATCTCTGGTGAGCCGGTGAGGGAAAGGCACGGTTTGGCGTCTCTGTGGTCCGGGCACCCATCAGTGGAATCTGTGGCTCTCCATCCTTCCTTGGAGTTGCTGAAACAGCCTCAGGTAGCTGGGAGTCAGCCAGGGCAAAGTCAACGGGTTATGTGCAGAAAACACTGGTCACTTTCCACTAGGGGTGGTCCGGGCTTACTTACACGGCGGGGGGGCCCTGAGACCCTGGAGCAACTGGTGGACACGGGGAGAGGATATCTGCACTCACTCCATTACAAGTGCTCCAGAATGTTCTGCCCAGGCCTTGCTCATGGGGTCTTTCAGCCAGGCCCCCAGGCACCAGATCCTTCTGGAAAACAGGTCGTCTCGGCTTCCCAGGGAAGGCTGAGGCACACAGCTCAGCCGGGGCCGAGGCGCGCTGCCCGGCCGCTGCGTCGGCCCCACGGCCCATGGGGAGTACTGGCTGTCAGCGTGACAGGGCTCAGGCTCACAGCCTCACAGGACTGGCATGCGCCCCAAATCTGCGTGAGTGCCAAGGGACAGATCCCCCGTGCCCAGGAGACTCCAGAACACGGGGCCCGTTCAGAGGAGAAAGGTATTCGGGATGCAGAGAAAGACCTCACAAGAGAGACCACAGCTCTGTGTGTCAGCCGCCAAGGACCCGGGAGGCCAGAAGAGGGGTTGCCTTGTGCGTTAGGAGGGGGTCCCCTACGGAGGATTTCACAAGCCACAGGAACACACCTGTGGGGTGAGGCGTCTGCCGATCCTCAGCCGCCGAGGAAGGGTTAAACATAGATCTCTGAACGCAGGCTGAATCCCTTACTGGGCTCGAAGGATAGGACCTCTCGGTGAGCCGGTGTCCTAACCTAAAACACGGAGGCAGTCGCTACCCATGCCAGTAAAAAGTGGACGAGGTCACCTACCTCAAGAGCTCGGCGAGTCCTGGCCCTCGGTTTGTACTCAGCGCTCCCCCTCCCTCTCCCCAGCGCCTCATGGGCCTGTCTGTCAGCGCCCCGTCCAGCAGAAACCCCGTGAGTCCTTAGCGCTGAAGGGGGAGCCTGTGAACACACTGTGCCCTGGCTGAAGGTTCGGGAACCCCGGAGTCCCCCACTCTGTCCCTGTCCCGCCCCCACTCCCTCTCACGACCTCCACCCCATGATCCTCCTCTGGGTCCCCGCCCAGATAGGATTCTTGGCCCATTTCTTCCTCATTCCAGACAGTGGGTGTTGGAGCCTCCCAACGCTTGCATCATGAGAAGCTGATATTCGAGGCCACCCCGGAACATCAGAGATTTGGGCCACATAAGGACACAGAAAATTCCCACTCACCAGGCTCTGCACAGCTGCTCCTCTCCCAAAAGGAGTTTGGAAACGGACGTCGTCTATAGAAAGAACATTCCAGAATCACGATTATGTAAGGCTCCTTTGACCAAAGGGAGTCGGGTGCTGTAGGATGAGAGGGCCCTCCCTCCGTCCGTTCGGGAGAGAGACCAGGGGAGGCTCCCCGCCTCCCCCTGCCAGGGCGGCGCCGGCTCGGGAAGTTGGGGGTTTCCCTGAGGAAGCAGAAGATGAAGTGTTTGTGTTTTGTTTGAATTGATAATGATGTCAGTTTCGGTTATGGGCTCGTTACAACAAACCTGGGACGTATTAACGGCTCCTTAATTGAATTTGGAAATAAGAAGGAGAGTTTTGAACTGTCTTGAAAACAGTGGATGCACGGGCCTCTGTGGTGACTGCCTACGGCATTAGACAGAGGGAGGTGGGCACCTGGGCCCCCAAAGGTGGCTCCCTGTCACCCACCGCTGGGCCCCAGATGCACTCTGGGAGACCCTCATCGTCACTGCTGGGCTCGTGGGGGCTACAGAGGAAGATCAGACCAGAAGCGATTCCCAGAGAGGAGAAGCAGACCCGATGAGATGCAACCTTCCATATTTTATCCCAAACCGGCACCCCAAGAACTGCTGACCCCCCAGCCCGAGCAGAGACCCGTCCTGAGAACCCCACAGGGCCCACAGCAGCCCTCGCCCCGTTGCAGCCTGCTCCCTGTCACCCTCGCCCTCCAGGAGGTGAGCTTATCAGCCTAGGACCCCCGGGCCACACCCTCCTGGAGCCCTCGTTGTCCAGCCCGGGGCCCTGACACAGGAAATCTGGAAAGTTCTTCCTTTTCGCCTCACCCTCTCCTTCTCCACTTGCGTCCTCTCCCCCACATTCTCATATCAAACCCTGTGTGGCCCCTTCCAGAAAACCCTTGTGAATGATCCAGGCTGTGTATTTCTTTATTTATCCGTGCCCACAAAACCATGTACAAATACACCGCATGCACCCAGACTACATGGGGGTGGGGGAGGAGTGGCCGAATTTAGCAAATAAAAATGCAGGGCATACAGTTAAATTTGAATTTCAGACAACCGAATCATTTTTCAAACTATTTTAAATATTTACCATATCAAATTCAGATTCAAATGTACTGAGCATCCTGTGTTTAATCTAGCACCCCCGGGCAGAGGGTGGTTTTTATTCTTTTGAAAAATCTGAGGACAGTGCCCACATGCTTCTCTCTTAGGGCCCGTGTATTTATCTCCGAGCCAACAGGTACAGCCCTTGTGCATTCTTTTTAATGGATGCGTAATATTCTGTGGTGGGGGGCGTGCCTCGATCCCCGGATGACGGACTGTCTCTACTTTCGAATCACTGTCGCGGCACCGCTGCTTTCGTAAATCCCCGCCCTTGGCCAAAGGGAGACAAGACAACACGATCGGCCTCCTTAAACCAGCCGTCACGGCCAAGTCAGACCACAAGTCCTGAGCAGGAGAACGCACGGCTCAGAACGGGCAGCCCCCGTGAGACCCTACGGCTACAGGGGCGCCCCGGGTGGGGAGGAGGGACAACGCAAGGAACCCCCCAAGACCCCTTCCCAGCCAGGAGCACAACCACAGAGCCACTGAAATGCCTCGGGGCTCACAGCCCGAAACGGGCTCGCAGACCCACCCGTGGCCAGAACCCGCGCCGGCATCATTATTGCGCACGCACACCCCCGCCTTCCATCAGCCATATCTTTAACTCCATCCTCGTTGCTGAAAACACAAAAATAAAAAAAAAAATAAAAATCCATAGCAGCGCCGCTGACATTACGGCAACAACATAAGCCTTATTTTACCAACCATTTAACTCCCTCTAAGGACCCCGCTCAGACACACGGGCACGTCGACGGGAGCCGTACAAAGGTCAGTGATTTGGAGGCTCTTTCCGACAATTTGCCAGGATTTTGGCATTTGTAAGCATCCATAGGACAGCTCTCTAGCAAGCTGACCTTGACAGCGAATGGGATAAATAAACCTTCAATTTACCCCCCTCCGGCTCTCCGCGAGCCGGCCGGTCCCCACGGAGCCTTCACCTGTCCACATCGTTCAACTGCCTGCAACTTCCGACTGACGAACATCCTCGGCTCCGCGGCCCAGTGACAAACACCATCTCCCAGATAAGGCTTCTGAAAAGTCAAAGCCAATACTGCTTCCATTGAAAATTTAATGCCGGCTTCATCTTCGCCCATCACTCTTCCGACTGTTGCGCGCGTCCCAAGAGGCCCTCGGAGCTACAGCGCGGCTCCATAACAGGTAATGACGTGGCATTTAATGATACTGTCCAAAGTGATCCCGGTCTTTGGGAAGTAATGTGCACTCATGTACCAGATAAGCACCGCCGAACGTGCTGAGCCGCCGTATCTTTCACGGCCCTGTCACCAGATACGATGTGACACCTCCCCGGCCATCCTACCTGCCGCTCCTGCGACCCCGCCAGCAGACAAAACGCACATTTTCCGAGCGGAGCTCCAAAGCGTTCAGGGGATCCAGGCTCAAGGTGGGAAGGGAACGTAGCCGTAACTAAGAATTCACAGCTTCTTTAATACTTGGGCGCTCTCGGAGTCGCTGCTAAAAATCCGTGAATTAGACCTCATTGAAAAATGTCCTTAATCGACTCTGACATGTTTTATTGGAGGCAGAAAAAACGTTTCAGTATGATAGATAAGGTTAAAAATGTTACTGCTCTGATCATTTACTCGGGTGCCTGGCAAAAAAAAAAAAAAAAAGCAAAAAAGAAAAAGAAAAAAAACTCCAAAGCCGAAAACCATTTACATCATTCATCAGATGCAACAGAGGGGGAGAAAGAAAAAAAAAAAAAAAAAAACGCCCTTATCTGACAGCCCATTGTAGCTGATGGGACAAAGTACACATTTTCAATTTTTTGACAAAGTTATGTTGTTTATGTAGATAAGAAGAACAACTGTAACGTTTCTCCAGCACGCCAGAAGGCCTGGAAACGGGGCTTCCACGGTCAAGTATCCGCAAGCCACGCAGAGCGCAGCACAGAGACAAAACAGAGCCCGGGGCCCCCCGCAGGGACGTGCCGCGTGTCTCTGCCACGAGGGCAAAACGTCCTCTCCCCGGGACCCTCCCCAAGGAGTGGCCGCGGGGGACGTGCTGGGCTGCCAGTCGAGAGGCCCGTCACCAGCTGGGTTTTCACGGAAACACTGCGTCTCGCTGTCTTCTCTGCACTCTGGCTGGTACCGCCGGGAACAGAGGCGGGTGGCCAAACTCCCGGAGTCCGGCACGCCGTTCCACGGGACTGGTCTCATGCAAGTGAAACCTGGGAATATTCCGGGCAAGGATCTTACAAGTCGTGGTGAGTCTGCGTTTGTCCAGACACCACTTTCTTCCGGACCGCAAGGGCACCCGCCTAGACAGACGCGGCGTGCTCCGTCCGTAGTGACAAAGACCGCCAGCAGAGCATGGGGGTGATGAGTCTAAGTCCCAACCTGCACGGAAGGGGACGGATCTCAGGTCCAAGGCTCAGCAGTTGCATGCCCGAGGGCCAGCGGCCTCATCCGTAAAGAGGAGGGCGTGACGGGCAGCGGTGAAGATTTGCCCAACAACATCCCCAGTGCCCTTGGTGACAGGAGCTGGCGACGGCTGGGGCGGAGGGAATGTTCCTTCCAACTCTGACCGGTGAGGATGGACGCCACCAGCACACGTGCTGGGAAACCCAACCAGTAATATTCATTCCACCAGTAATATCTAAAAGCAAGTCTCTTTTAAACCAGCCATAGACAGAATTGTTTTCCTAAAAGACTCGTGCCCTGAGGGATTGAAGTTCATTATAAACTTGGCAGATACTCCCTGGCTCAGGCCACATCCAGGGAAAAGAATCTCGGCACAAATTTTCCCGATCGAGGGAAAGCCAGGAAAATGGTCACAGATCAAACAGTGTGATTAAACAGTAAACCTCACCGAGAGTGAGCAGAAATACACAAGACCTGTGTCGCTTCTTTGCGAGTCTGTCATCCTGTGTAGCCAGCAAACCTCCTCCAGCAAAGAAACCATGGGCACAGCCACGCGGCTGGGCAGGGCTAGTGGGCATGCGTGGTTTGACTTGCATGGCACACAGGTTTTTTAAAATGCTCGGGGCACCTGGGCCGCCTCAGTCGGTTAAGCATCAGACTCCTGATTTCGGCTCAGGTGATGATCTCACAGCTCGTGGGCTCGAGCCCCGAGTCAGGCTCTGCGCTGACGGCATGGAGCCTGCCTGGGATTCTCTCTCTTTTCCCTTCTCTCTGCCCCTCCTTTGCTCACATGCACTTTGTGTATGTCTCTCTCTCTCTCTCAAAAATAAACACTAAAAAAATTTTAACCGTTTATTTAGAGAGTGCGCTTGTCATGATGAGCACCGGGGGATGTGTGCTCTGTGGTACACCTGAAACTAATATAAATAACACTGTATGTTAACACTCCTGGAATTAAAATAAAATTTTTAAATAATTATAATAATTAAAAATTAAATTGAATTTTAAAACTTAAAAATAAAAACATTTAGTTGTTATCACAGATCTTCCCTGATGACTGTGTCCGACCTTAGAAGGACAGCATTCCCGCAGACTCGAGGTAAATGAGACCTCCTAACCAGTAGTGACCAGCACTTATAGTCCAGCCACGTTTAAAAATTAGGAAACATAGGGGCGCTTGGGTGGCTCAGTCAGAGTGTCCGACTTCGGCTCAGGTCATGATCTCACAGTCTGTGAGATCAAGCCCCGCGTCGGGCTCTGTGCTGACAGCTCAGAGCCTGCAGCCTGCTTCCGATTCTGTGTCTCCCTCTCTCTCTGCCCCTCCCCTGCTCATGCTTTGTTTCCTGCTCTGAAAAATAAATAAAACATTAAAAAATTTTTAAAAATAAAGAAAAATAAAAATTAGGAAATACCACACGAAAATATACCATCTTCCGGAATTTCTTTCTAGACCTACTCTTGCCTCTATCAAAAGTAGGAAGCACGTTCTAGATACCTGACCAGGATTCACTGAGACGGTCGCAGTCACAGGAATCGCGAGACCGTCGTGGGCCAGGAGACACAATGACTGCCTTTCATGTGGGAGCCTAGACTGGATCCTGGAACAAACAAGGACATGAGTGGAGAAACCAGCAGACTCCGGATGAAGTGAGGAGTGTAGAACCAGTAATAGCTCTGGGCTGGTATCTCGGTTTTGACAAATGTGCTCCGGGAAGCTCAGCCTGCTAACAGGAGGGGTGGGCGGGAATCCTCTGTATTACCTTTGCATCTGTTCTGTAAATCTAATGTTCTTCTGGAATAAAAATTTCATTTAAGAAAAAAGTGAGAAGGGGAGCCTGGGTGGCTCAGTCAGTTAGGCGTCCAACTCTTGGTTTTAGTTCAGGTCATGATCTCATGGTTCCTAAGTTCGAGCCCTGGGTCGGGCTCTTCACTGACAGCATGGAGTCTGTTTAGGATTCTCTCTCTCTCTCTCTCTCTCTCTCTCTCCCCCTCTGTCTCTACCCATCCCTTGCTCACGCTCTCTCTTGTTCTCTCAAAAATAAAATAAATAAACATTAAAAAAAAAAGAAAAGATAAAAGTGAGAAGAACCAAACCAAGACGACCATGTGCTTCCTCTACAGGCCCCACTTCCCTCGTTGGCTTTGGTACCTAGAGCCTGGAGCCTTTTGGATCTGACAGCCTTGTCCCTGAGATAAGTGCCTGCAACACTCCAGGTGATGCCGTGTCTGTGTTCTCCAGGTGGGGGCGGCTCTGATCGTCACAGTCGAGCCTGCCCTGTCACCCTGGCTTGAGGTGTACGCGATGGCAGGGAGGAAGAAGCTTCAGGGAGCATGTCTAGTTCCCACGCCCGCCACTGACCAGAGGGAAGGAAATTTATCATCACAGTGGCTCAGGGCGGTTCTGTGGACCCCACGACACACAGGTGATCCGTGACCTCTTGCCAGGCTGCTCTCCACTGACGCTGTCCCTCGTGGCCGCCCTGCTTCAGGGCCACAGCTGATCAAGGCTCTCCCCACCCTCCCCTGCCCGCCCGCAGGGCTTCCGGGGCTGGGGGAGAGGGGGGTCGGAGGGCTGCGCTTGAATCCTCATGGGCTGTTGATTCCCAAATTCTCGCCTGAAGGGCTTCTTACTCCCCCAGCCCCAGAGTTTCTCATTCAGCAGGTGTGGGCTGAAGCCCACGGATGCTCATATCCCAGGCGCTGCCACGCCAAGGCTGTGGGGTCACACTCTGAGAACTGCCCTCACCGGCAATGAACGCCATAAGGCCAACGTATTGACGGTTTACTCTTAGCCTTTCCAGGAAGTCCCTCGGTGAAGCGAAGCCAGCAAACAAAGGCTGGGGTCTCAGGGAGGGCAGCAGGCAGGCCTGTCGCAAACAGGCAGAAGAACGGCATCACTGTGCAGGTGGCTCCGTGGTCACGAGAGCCAAGTCAGGGGTCACCCAGACCGCCCTGAATCCTGACAGCTCCGCTCACGGGCTGTAAGAGCCTTCCCCACGGTGGGTCACTCCGCCTCTGCGGATTGACTCGATTTCCTCCTCTGTAGGACACGAATCATAAACCTGTCTTCGCAGGGCACGACCTACCGCTCACGGTCCCTGAACGTGCCCTTCACCCCAGACATCCCTCCGGACTCCAGATTCTCACCGCTAAAGCAGCGGGCAGTTAACACGCAGCGCTCTGAAGTTTCACTCCTACCCCTCCCCTCGCGCTGCTTCTCCCACAGAAGAACTGGGTCGAGGACAATTCCCCACCCCCCCCCCACGGCTCAAGCCAGAGGTAGCGGGGCCCTGCCGTCCAGCCGCCCGAGCGTCCCGGCCCCAGAGGCCTCGCGTGCCTCCCATACCACTCGCACTCGCGGCCATCCCAGGCTTTCTGCAGAGCTCACGCCAGGCCCCAAACAGGAAAGTCCCCCCGCCTGCTATGGCAAGGGCAAGTGTACGAATCCCCTCCTGCCCTGGCCCCAAAGGAGCGGCCAATGCTGCCTTAGCTTTGTAAGTAATGCCTGCTGACACCCTGGGTCCAGGGAGACCCAGGGTCTTGTCCTCCAGGGCCCCATCTGAGGCCTTCTCGAGCCTTCCCTTCCCGGTCCGATGGGCCCTCCTCGCTCTGAATGTCTATGGCTCGAGTTTCTCCTCCTCACAAACGTTAAGGGATCTTTCTGTCTGAGGTGTGGCTGTGTGTATCTTCCCCTGACTCCGACGACGGAGCCCACGCCTTAGCCACTTACCGCTCCCCAGAGCCCTCACCCGGGGCTGGGCGCAGGGTCTCAGTTCCGAGAACTCGTGCAGGATGACAAGTCCCCGCTGGGCTGGTCGCAGGGCTCTCAGCCAGCCGGGCACCCAGGCCGCCAGCTGGTCAGCACCCACGTGTGCAGGGTCCTTCACTGAGCACTGCCGGGACACGGACAGGCATGTGCATGCCCTGCCCTCTGGGAGATGGCAGCCCCACTGGAGCGATCGTCTCCAGGTCACAGGATGGGTCACTGGAGAAAAACATCACCGGGGAGTGGGAGCCAGGGAAGGGGCTAGGATTCCAGCGGAACTTGGGAGCAGGACAGACGTCACCAGGCACTGACAGTCACTTTTGGGGACAGAGGAAGAGACAGTGGGTGGGAGAGAGGTCCATGCAGGAAAGGTGTGGGGGCAGGGAAGGGCAGTGGTGGGTTTGGGGCACGGACATAGTTCCTCCGTGTCTGCAGCTAAGGACAAGCAGGGTTGGGGGCAAGACAGGGAGTTTCCCTGCTACTTCCCAGCAGGAGGCACGGCCACACAGACTAGCTCAGAGACAAGCCCGGAAGGCGAAGGCATCCATCAAGCCTCTGCTAACAGGGCATCCCTGAACCACATCCCTGGGAGTCAGTGCCCCACGAAGCACATTATTCCCGTAAATCGAATCATTATCCTGCGACCGGCTTCATGACCGGATGTGACAGTTTTGTGCATTAAAAGTGCCCATATTTTTAAAGGCCATCATGTCGACTATACCTGTGTTTTTAATCCCACTTTGAGGTCCCCTCATTTTTAATTTATGATCGTTATTATTATTTAAACCTGTTTGAGGCCTCTGTCCCTAACCCTGTAGCTGGCAGCCTCTAGCCAGAGCCTGGTACTTGGGTTTGGAGCTCAGCCTCCCCGGGTACCCTCTGGGTCTCACCTGTAAAATGAGAATAATGACCCCAGTCCCCACCTGGTGCAGTTGCTGTGGGATTTCACTGAGCCAATAGGAGGAAGCTGCTGCTCACAGATCCCGGGACATAGAAAGCCCTGGTGAACATCACGATATGCCCCGGGGCAGAGACGAGCCTGGAAAACAGTGCCAGGACTAAGGGTGGGGAGAGTGGCTGGACGCGCAGGGGCCCAGAACCTCAGGAGCAAGCTCGACCTCACGGGGGCCACGTTTCGGGGGAAATCAGTGCTGGGGGAGACATATTAGGTCAAAGTGACCTGGAAGGCCGGCTCTGCGGGCAGCGAGGCCTGGCCCAGCCCATTTCGCAGACTGGCACCCCCCCTCCCCATCCCCGTCCACTGGCCGGCTGGCCCAGAGCACGGGAGAGGGAGCTGATGAGTACGGGCCCCCTCCCCATCCCCGTCAGTGTCTCCTCTGCCCCACCTGCCCCGGGGACCCCCCCCAGCTCACCCAGGCAGCGCCTGTCCACACTCTCCACACCCAGGCCTGGCTCGTACCGAGCCCGCCCGTGCCTTGTTTTGTTTCGGAAACAGGATAATAAAATGAGTGTATCTTTCTGGTTATTAATTTTCTGACTGTTGTTGTTGTTTATTTATCTAAATGGAAGATGTTTTATTTCCCAACCAGCTGCTATATGAAGTGTGAGGAGCAATTGAAAACCCAGCTCCGTGTGTGGCTGAAACCACACCAGTTCACACGGAAGAGAAACGGCTTCCCCTCTTGCGGGAAAGAAGGAAAGAAAGAACCCATTCGACTGCGTTGTGTTCGCTGGTCTGTTACTCAGGAGCTTGCTTCCTTGAGTCCAACCGTCAGGCTGGGCCCCCAGACCTGGTTCTTGCCCCGCGTGGACCAGGCTCAGCTGGGACCACAACATCTCGGCTCCTGGAGCTGCTGTGGGTGAAGGGGTTTGGTAGGCCCTCCAGAGTCAGCTGGGGCTAAGGGGGGATGGTCGGAGAAGACGGGGCTCAGGACTTGGTCGGGGCCAGTGGCGGGCGTGGTTTGCTGTTGGACGCGAGAGACAAAAGTCCTCAGAGCTGGCGAAGCTCTGGGGGGGCTTTGGCTCTGTACCGTGACCCCCGCTCAGATCCAGGGACGGCCAGGCCTGACCCACCTGAGCAGAGAAGCAACCAGTAAGTCCTTCCGTTTCATCTTTACACACCTACACTGTCGCTCACTGGGCCAGCTGGCTGCTTTAGAATACAGCTCACTTAATGGGACCTCACCACCGACCCCGTACAGATGAGGGGCTGAGGGTCTGCCCAGTAGAACCCAATGGTCATCCACAGGAAACTCTTGACACCCCCAGTTCCTGCCCGACACACCACTGTGATGGTTAATCTTTGCCAACCTGACTAGGCCACGGAGTGCCCCGATATTTGGTCAAACATTACTCTGGGTGGGTTTGGGAGAGTGTTTGGGGACGAGACAAGCATTTAAAATCAATAAACGGAGTAAAGCAACCTGCATGCCCTAACGTGGGTGGCCTCATCCGATCCACCGAAGGCCTGGCTAGAGCGAAGAGGCTGACCCTGCCCAAGCAGAAGACAGAACTCTCCTGCCCGATGGCTTTTGTACGAGAACACGACCTCTTCCCAGCTCCGCAGTCGCCTGCCGGGCCTGTTTCTCCGGAGAACCCCAACCGACGCGACTGTTCCCCTGAAAAATCGCAGCCAGAGCCTTCGCTGCTGCGAACCTGGCTGGAAGGAGGGAGGCAGGGAGGGTCAGGTCCCTCTCCGTAGAGGCCCTCAAACCACAGGACCTGTCCCATGGGGTGGGGGCTGTGCACGGAGCCGCGAAGCCACAGAGTGAAGGCGGCACCGTCTTCCTCGAAATCACTTCGTGTGATGTAATCGGGTTCGAACATTCTCTTTCACCGATATTAAGACACAGAATGCAAACTTTGCATGACCGTTTTTAATAAAGGAAGTCGCAAGATGATCAAGTTCACAAATGCGGTAGTCCGTCTTCGTGACTCCCTTTTCCCTGGGGTGGGCTGGACCGAGGCAATAGAGGCGTGGGGGGTTGGTCAGTCTGTCCGACCGCCGTTTCCATCCTGAAGTCAAGTTCACATGCAAGGGGTCCAAAACCTGGGGCACGGCTCCAACTCGCAGGCTCCTAGGTTCTCTCCTCTGCCTGCCCACAACCCCGCACTCCACAACTGTGACTTTGCTCTGGAGAAGAAGGAAGCTCAATGGAAGCGATCCCGGACGCCCCTTCTGGACTCCAAGGAAGGTTCACTTTGCTCCCCGCTTCAGCCTCTCCCGGTGGAGCGCCCCGTGGTCCGAGGAGCACACAGAACTTGCCGGCACCTCACCTGGCCCCAGCCTCCAACCTGAAGCGGAAACTCAAGCTGGTGTGTCTGGGCAAGGAGAAAGCCAGTCTGAGCCGATCTGAACTCGAGTTTGACGTACTTCAAGCCCTCCCTGAGGGCTTCCTTAGGTCAAGGCCATGTGCTCGGCGCAAGCCGGCGTCACTGTGTGTCACTGTGTGGACTTGGGTGGGACACCGAATCCCTTCGGGACACCCCTCAGGACCACCTTGCGGGCTGTCTGGAGGCAGGCAGACCCTCAGTCAGGAGCCGAACAAGTAGAAGAGGCTGATTGGCAGGAACAGGTCTCTTCGCTGGCTGGAGGACGGGGCATAGCCACCCGACGACAGTCTCCCCTTATTTCGCTGTGCAGGTTACTTTACCTAAAATGTGCACACATGTGCAGGCACACGGACACACGCACGCGTGCACGGCTATAGATCGCGCCTCTGAAACGTCACAGGGTTGTCCAAGATTCACTCGAGAACCATTTTTCTGCCCCCCCCCCCCCGTTGCCATATAAGCCCACAGGGCCCCTGTCCACGGTGCCTACAGTCTCCATTGGGACGTTTCTCAGCTCTGCCACCTCTTCTCCCTTTCTGCGACTGCCACCTTTTCTCCTTCTGCTGTGACAGGGAAGGCTCTATGGGGCCAAGGACACTGGGTAGGAAATGAAGCCCGGGAATCCGATCTGACACTTAACAAGGACTCACGTGCCCTCCTGAGCTCCCCAGTGTTTCAAGGGGCTTGGCGTTGCTTTCCCTGGCCTCTGGTTACGAGACCAGAGAAGTGAATGGGTACTTCCTAATCCGTGAGCCTACAGATGCTTGGAGTCAACTGCGGTCTCTGTGACAAAGCACGAACTGGGTCTTTACAGAGGTCCTGTGGCTCTCAGGACCCCACGCTGACCGGTGCAACACGCCACCATCACCCTCCCTCTTCCGTGCTCTCTTCTGTATTGCGGGGGCTAGAAACCCGGAAACTACACGTCCTGGAACCTCCCGGATGCTGCCGATGAGAAAAACTGGCCCAGTTATTTAGAAGGCAGAAGCCTCATCACTGCTCCTCTGAGGGCGGGGGGCAGGCGCGTGGGCTCTGCAGATGAGAACTTTTGCAGCAGTTTGCAAAGCGCCCAGCTGCGTGCTGGAAGCACCGCGGTCAACGGCGGTGGTACCAGACAAAGTCTCCACTCCCTGACAGCCAGCGCCGTCTCCCGGACCGCCTTTCTCCCAACCCTGCCAGGCTGGAGAAGCATCACGTCCCCCGTATTAAATTTCTTCCTCCTTGAGATATCCAGACTTATTCCTGTTTCCCTCTGGAATGTATTTGGGCACAAACACACACACGCATGCGTGTGCGCGCGCGCACACACACACACACAAATACGAAGCATCGCTTGTGTACTTAACGTAAAATGTTGACTTCCTGGGACCACCCAAGAACATGGGCATGAAACAAGCTAAGGCTGTCCGTTGAGGACTCTTGGCCCAGTGAGTGACTGACACAATTAGCAACAGGTGCACTCCATAGCGTTTTCATTTTTTTTTTCATTTTTTTAACGTTTTTATTTATTTTTGAGAGGCAGAGAGAGAGTGTGTGAGCAGGGGAAGGGCAGAGAGAGAGGGAGACACAGAATTCGAAGCAGGCTCCAGGCTCCGAGCCATCAGCACAGAGCCCGATGCGGGGCTTGAACCCCCAGACCGTGAGATCGTGACCCGAGCTGAAGTCGGCCGCCTAACCGACTGAGCCACCCAGGCGCCCCTCCATAGTGTTTTCAGTCAGGAGAATTTTGAAACATTTTATCATTGTCCCGTTTCACCAGGTTATATCACAGGACCCTGGAGGGAAGGAAGAGAACCTTTCTTTTCCCTATTTTAAATTCCTATGTAACGAACTCCAAGTACCTCTCCAAACCATTGGTTGTCCTGTAACGATATAGTATTAAATATTGCTGGGAAACATGTTTAGATCTCTGAGAAAATGAGTTCATTTCATATGAAGGAGGCCACCTTCAGGGATTCGAGATGGTTGCCCCAAGCACCCCCCACTGATGAGAGCTGCGATCTCTGCAGCTCACAGGGGCTGGTACCCAGTGCCCTGGGAAACATTTAGCCTCACCGCTCTCTGCCCTGCTGCTAAATGTGCCATCCCGCCCCCTCACCAGACTGCATTCCATCTTCTCTAAAATGATGGCCACGGTCCACTTTTGAAAATGCGTCTGGGGTGTCTGGGTGGCTCATTTGGTTAAGCATCTAACTCTTGATTTCGGCCCAGGTCATGACCTCACGGCTCAAGGGATCGAGCCTTGCATCGTGCTCCATGCTAACAGCTGGAAGCCTCCTGGAATTCTCTCTCTCCCCCTCTCTCTCTGCCCCTCCCCTCTGTGTGCTCCTCTCTCTCTCTCTCTCTCAAAATAATTTTTTTTCACTATCGATTTATTTTTGAGAGACAGAAAGAGACAGAGCATGAGTGGGGGAGGGGCAGAGAGAGACAGAGACACAGAATCCGAAGCAGGCTCCAGGCTCTGAGCTGTCTGCACAGAGCCCGACGAGGGGCTCGAACTCGCTAACCATTGAGATCAGGACCTGAGACAAAGTTGAATGCTGAATCACTGAGCCCCCCAGGCGCCCCTCTCTCAAAATAAATAAATAAACATTAAAAAAAAAGAAAATGCATCCACAAAAGAGTTCTCTCTTTGAGGTCACTGAGGACAAGCCAAGCTGTTTAGACGCAGGGAAACGAAGACCAAAGGCAAAACGACCTCACGCCGCAGAGCTATCCGAGCACCTGCGGCGTGGCGAGCATACGGCGCTGAGCTGCTGGAGCACAGCAGCGGGCACGGCGAGCTCACAGCTTACATTCGAGCTGACACACAGCCGACAAGTGAGCACAGCATGAGTAAGCCGGATCCCTACAACCGGCGAAAACCGTCGTGCCAGGAGACAAAACAGTCACCGTAATAACGAGTGACCCGCGGGGAGTGCGAAAGTGTCAGCGGTGCCTTCCAACACAAGTCTAAAAAGGCCTCTCTGGGGCGCCTGGGTGGCTGAGCCGGTTGAGCGTCCGACTTCGGCTCAGGTCATGATCTCGCGGTCTGTGGGTTCAAGCCCTGCGTCGGGCTCTGTGCTGACGGCTCAGAGCCTGGAGCCTGCTTCGATTCTGTGTCTCCCTCTCTCTCTGCCCTCCCCTGCTGCCTCTGTCTCTCTCTCTCTCTCTCTCAAAAATAAATAAAAACATTTAAAAATTTTTGTGAAGGCCTCTCTGGGGAGATAAGTCGCAAGGAGCCGCCTCCGAGAAGAGCCGGAGGACAGCATCCAGGCCGAGGGAACAGCCAGGCAGGGAGGAACCTGACATATCAAGGGACACAGAGGAAGGCCAGGACGGCCAGAGCGGAGTGAGGCCAGGGACTGGGGGAGAAAACGAGGCCAGGACCCAAGACCGGGTGGGAGCACGTCACGCCTGACGGATATGTAGAAGGAGTGGGGTTTAGTCCAAGGCGTTGAGAAGCCATCAAAAGATTTTATTTTTTTTAAGTTTATTTATTTATTTTCAGAGGTGGGGAGAGGGGCAGAGCGGGGGCAGGGGGGCGCAGGGGGAGAGAGAATCCCAGACAGGTGCCATTGCCGCCAGCAGGGAGCACGACGTGGCGCTCGATCCCACGAACTGAGAGATCATGACCCGAGCCAAAGTCAAGAGGCGGACTCTTAACCGACCGAGCCGCCCAGGCGCCCCCGCCATCAGAAGATTTTAAACAGCTCCTGGCAGACTCGGGGCTGGTATCCCGTCCCCACACACGAGACGCCTACCAGCGGACTGGCCCAGGGCCACTGGGCCATGCCCCCACCCCCGGGTCTCCCAGCCTGGGGTCTCCCTTCAGCACACCTTGAGACGAAGTCTCTGCGCCCCGGGCCGGTCTGGGGCACCTCTCACGATACCCTCGGATGAGCCCGGGCCTTGGGAGTCGCCGCGCACGGAATTCGTTCCCCGCTGCAGGCGTCGCTGTGACTCTGACGGGCGTCACCCTGGACCCACACAAATGCAACCTCAGGCCGCGTTAGCGTGTGTTAGGAACGCCACTGCGGGGAGCCTCCCGCTGAGCTCACGGGCAGCTAGAGCCCTGGTGTTACCGGGTAAGTACACGAGCCCCCCGCCCCCGTCTGGGAGAGTGCACACGAGCTCCCATCTATCCGACACCCGTCCGTTTACCTATTCATCCAACCAGCACGTGTTGAAAAGCCACTATGGGCCAGGCCATCTACCTGCCCCGGGGACATGGCAACGAGCAAGGCCAGGGAGTCCCTGCCTGTGTAAGCGGTCTATCGCTTCACGCAAATACCACAAACCGAGCCGGTTAAAACACCCGTTTAAGTGCCTCCAAGTTCCCCTGAGTCAGGACTCTGGGCACGGTGCAGTGGAGTCTTCCGCTGAGGGTCTCCCTGGGCCGCAGTCAAGGCGTGGGCCGGGGCTATGATCTCACCCGAGGCCCAGGGTCCTCTTCCAAGCTCATTGGTTGTTGGCAGAAATCTAGTTCCTTGTGGTTGTAGGACTGAGGCTCTCAGCACCAAAAAGCCACAGGTCTCTGCCCCGTGGTCCTTCTCCACAAACACAGCACCTTGCTTCTTCGAGAGCAACAGGAGAGATCTCTGCTGCCTCAAGTTCCTGACTTCTAGACCCTCTTTTATAGGATTCGCCTGATTAGGTCAGGCCCACCCAGGATGATCTCCGTTTGGAGGAACTCACAACCAAGTCACGTGGGAGCCGAGTTACATCTGCAAAATCCCTTCGCCTTTTCCACGCGGTGCATGACGCTGACACGTCTCGCCTACGCTCACGGGGAGGGACTACCCAGGGCGCACACACACACACCCTACAGAGCAGGGATCTTGGGGCTGCCTGGCACCCTGCCCCGATGGAATTCCCACTCCAGCCGGGAAGCGAACCTCTACGCGGGGCCGGAAAGGTGGCGGCCTCACAACAGGGCACCGTGGGCCAGCATCCCGGCCCCACCCCACCCCACCCCCACCCCACCCCCCGCTGCGGGAGGGCCTGGCTGGGCGCCATGCCCACCGCCGCCTGCCGCCCGGAGTTCAGCTCTGCCTCCTCGCTGCTCACACATGCTCTCACACATTCTGTGACAACTGTCAGGGGCTTATTCATCATTTCAGATTACAACTTGCTGTTTTCTCAGACACCCACTTTAATACCCTGACATTTCCGTGCGGCCCATAACATTCTGTCAATTGTTTACACCCTCCTCTCACACCGATTGGCTTCTCAGCTGCATTCTCGGCCCTTCCCAGTCCTGGTGCGGGATGCCTGCTGAGAGGCTCGGAGCCGCTCCCTCGCCGTCCACACCCCCGGATTGTCAGTGGAGGGTGCCACGGCCCGGCGTCAATCGTCCCCCGAGACGCCGCTCATGCTGCAACCTCAGCGCGGAAGCCGCCCGCGGAAGCGGCAGCCCGCCGAGGCGGCCGTTCTTCCTCTGTCCTTTTCCAGTTTATAGCGCAAGGCCCGTTTCCAGAATCTGCAGGGGGACAGAACTGTCCCCAGGCTTTTCACCGGCCTTCCCATCGGCCCCACGTCTGGCTCAGCAGCAGGACCTGCCGCCCATCCCCTGGCCGCCAGGCCGCCTCCCCTCCTGTTCGGACCGCCGCTGCCACCACCACCACCACCGGCCTTTTGCAACCACACAAACTCGCTACCTCGTGTTCTGCCCTCCTCCGTCTGGCGCCTGCGGCCCCTTCTCCACCCCACCGCAGGAGAGGGCTTCTAGAAACAGGGCGCAGCACTGTCCTGCAGACGGACCTTACGGGGCTTCCCACTGCACTAAGAAGGCACTCCAAACCCCCGTCTCTGGCCTACGAGGCCCGGCAAGACCTGTCGCCTGCTCCCCTCCTGCCCCTTCGCACCCCCTCCCACGCGCCAGGTAGAGGCCACACAGGTCTCCCTTCAGCTCCTCGGGGTCCCTTCCACGCATGTGCCGTTCTCGTCGCTCCAACTCTTTGCTCCCACCCACGTGAGAAAACGATGAAGCTTAGAATGAATGGCGTTGGGACAGACGGACAAGTGTCCGGACACAAAAAAATAAGGTTTAGCTCCTGCGTGGCTGCTGCCTGCCTTGCGGGCTTTGACCCTCCCAACCACCCCAGCCAGCACAGGCTCACTCTGCCATCCTGCACCTCACCGCCGTGCCTGTTTGCTGCCTAGTCGCCGTTGTGACTCTCAGTTATTTTATTAACTTCTCTGTTTACTTTGTTTCCCTGCCTCCATGCTAGAAGGCAGGTTCGAGCAAGGCAGACGCCGCGTTGTGGTGGCTCACCATCACATCCCCGGTTGCTGCCTGGCGCCCTGGCAGGTGCCCTGCGCAGTGCAAGCTCAAAAAACATCTGCGAGGGGCCAGCTGGGTGGCTCAGTCGGTTGAGCGTCCGACTTCGGCTCAGGTCATGATCTCACGGTCCGTGCGTTCCAGCTCCGCATCGGGCTCTGTGCTGACAGCTCGGAGCCTGGAGCCTGCTTCCGATCCCGCGTCTCCTTCTCTCTCTGCCCCTCCCCCACTCACACTCCGTCACTCTCAATTAGTTAATTAATTAATTAAACATTAAAAAATTTTTAAAAATCTGCGTGATGAAAGAATGGACGAGTGGACGAACGAATGCGTGTTAGGACGGGTGCATGAGAGAAGTCACGTTAACTTTGTGCAAAACATGAATCCATTGTACCTTGTCACACTTTATGTTAGAATCTATTCGAAAGGTATAATCATTAAAACTGCGGCACTTTCCGCGAAGTTTCAAAACAGAAACAAATGAATGGACTGAAAAGTCAAGTAAGCAAGCATATCGCTCAAATATTCAAAGAGTTGTTTTACAAATCAGCGGAAAAAAAGAGATCGTTTTAAAAATTGGATGGGACAGCTAACTAACAACAAAGAGAAAAATAAGCTAGCGCCTGACTTCTTTACAAAGAGAAAAACACCTGTGAAGGACTAAACATGTGAACAGAAAATTAAGCCACGGTATTGCAGAATACAATTTCTGTTAATTACAGCATAATCTCGGGATAAATAAATCCTAAGTATGACACTAGAGAACACATTGATATATTGGACCACGTGGAAATGAGCAAGTCAAACTTGCAAAGAACAGTTGTGGTAGCGGGACTCCAGCGTGATGGAGAAGAGACATCAGCAATGTCTTGCCCATAAAACAAATACAAAACTGGACAAAAATCACCGGATACAAACAGTTAGGAGTCTGGGAATTGACCAAAGGTAAACGACTAATTCGAAGTGGGTCTTCATGAAAACCTGCCAGAACTTTGGGCCGGTGGAAGTCTGTGGCTTTCTTCCTAGGACTTCCCCCAACCTATGCCCCAACCTAAGTACAAATCAATCAGCAGAGTGTGGTGCACGAAAGAGCCCAAGACACAGGAGCACAACATCTTCCCAATCATTATCTGACTATGAATCCACGCAGATGCAGTGGCTACTCTTAGGAAGCCAGGCTAAAAACCAAAAATAAGAATTTAAAAACTGGGGCGCCTGGGAGGCTCAGTTGGTTAAGCGTCTGACTTCGGCTCAGGTCATGATCTCGTAGTTCGTGAGTTCGAGCCCTGTGTCAGGCTCTGTGCTGACAGCTCAGATCCTGGAGCCTGCTTCAGATGCTGTGTCTCCCTCTCTCTGCCCCTCCCCCACTCTTTCTCTCTCCCTCAAAAAATGAATAAACATTAAAAAAAAAAAGAATTTAAAAACTAAGCAGGTACCTCTAGCCACACATGCTTAGAAGACAGATTCTACCAACTAAGTTCAGGTAAGTTGTTAAAGAAAAAAATCTTCAGGAGAAAAACCCCAATCCAGAGTTGCTACAATATATATTTTTCGATGTTCAGTTTTTAATCGAAAGGTCACAAGACGTGTCAAGAAATAGGAAAGTATGAACTATACTCAGAGTAAAAAGGAATCATTATAAACTTAATGTTGAGTTGGCCCAGATGTTGGATTTGGATTTAGCAGAGACTTCAAAACAGCTGTTACAATAAATACATTCAAATAATTAAAGAACACTATGTTTCAAGAATTAAAGGAAAATCCCTGTTTTACACCATATGCAAATATTAACTCAAAATGGACCAGTAACCTAAAAATAAGAGTGAGACCATAAAAAATCTTAGAAGAAAACACAGGAGTAAATCTTCATTCTCTTCGACCCCATAATCTTGAATTCTCAGATAAGACCCCAAAAGCATGAGCAACAAAAGAAAAAAAATAGATACACCAACCTCGCAGTGGAGATACCATGATCAGGAAAGTGGTTTTCCCAGGGCGAGGCTTACCCATTGAACTCCAGATATGCTGACCCCTATAACTGTCCCAAATGTGGGAAACTTGACTGCATAATTTGGGGTGGTGGGGGGCTGCGTTTGTGCTCTCCCCAAGAAAAAATAAATAAATAAATTGGACCTCGTAAAAATTAAACATTTTTGTGCATCAAAGGAGAGTATCAAGAAAGTAAAAAGACAACCTACAAAATGGGAGAAAATATTTGCAAATCATGTATCTAATAATATTCTAAAATTCAGAATATATAAAGAACTCTTACAACTCAACAGCAAAGAGACAAACACCAAATTTAAAAATGGGAAAAGTACTTGAATGTGTCTTTTTGCAAAGAAAACATACAAAGATGTAACAAGTCTCTGAAAAGAGGCTCAACAGCATTAATTATGAAAGAAATGCAAATCAAAACTACAATGAGGTAACACTCACATTTCACAGGGAAAATAAGAAGAATTGGCAAGGATCTAGAGAAATTAGAATTCTCACACATTGCTGGTGGTAATGTAATATGGTACAGCCACTGTGGAAAATAGTTGGTGATTCCCCAAAAGGCTACGTCTAGAATTACCATGTGACCCAGCATTTTCCACTCTTAGGAATATACTCCAAAGAATTGAAAACACATACACAAACACATGGACATGCATGGTCAGAGTTATAATACTTACAAAAATAAAAAGGTTGAAACAACCCAAATGTCCATCGATAAATGAATGGCTAAACAAACTGTGATATATATACATATATATATATATATATATATATATATATATATGCAATGAAATATCACTCAGGCACAAAGAGAAATGAAATATAATATTGATGAACTTCAAAAACATCATGCTCAGTGAAAGAAACCAGACACTGAATATTGTATATGATTACACTTATATAAAATTCTCAGAATAGGTAAATTAATAGAAACATAATACAGATTGGTGGTTACCAGGGACTAGGGAAAGGGGGAATTGGAAGCAACCATTTAATGGCTACAAAATTTCTTTTTGGAGTTATGAAATATTTTAGAATAACATTGTGAGTGTACTAAATGCCATCCGAATTGTATACTTTAAAATAGTTAATTTTACGTATGTGAATATCATCTCAATAAAAATTTGTTTTGATGAATTAAAGAAAAATATAAGGACTCAAACCAAGAACCAAAAGAGAAAATATAAAATTTTTAAATAATGGAATAAAAATGAAAGAAAATTCTATAGTGAAAAATACAAATTGAAATGAATATTCACTAAATGGGCTCGATATATCACATCTGAGATGGAAGAATAAAAAATCAGTAAACTTGAAAATAGCAAGATGGAACTTACCCAACATGAAGAACAAAGATTATTTTTAATAGAGATGCAAAGACTTGTAGGACGTCAAGCATGCCAATACACGTAACTGGGAATTCAAAACTTGAGAAGAGAGAGATAGAGAAAAAAAAGAATATTCAAAGAAATAAGTTCCAAAAAGTTCCTAAATTTGGTGAAAAAGACCAATCTACAGATGCAAGAAGCTTATATCAAATAGAGGATAAATATGTTGTATTAACCCTGCTGAAAGACAAAAAATCTTGAAAGAGTAAAACAACTCTCCGTGTAAGAGAGGAATAACCAAATGAATAACAGCTAACTTTGTCTCCAAAACAATGGAAGCCAGAAGGCAGTGGAATGACATGTTCAAAGTGCTAGGGGGGAAGTTAAAGCTGATAATCAAGAATTCTATACCCAGCAAAATAATACTTCAAAAATGAAAGCAAACTAAATGTATTCTTAGATAAACACTAAGAAAGTTTGTTGGTAGCTGACCTGCCAAGATACTAAAAGAAGTTCTTCAAGATGAAAAGAAATGGCCCAGATAGTGATTCAAATCTATAGCAAGAAATGCAGAGTCCAGAAATAAGGAATGTGTGGGGAAATATAAAAGACGGTTTAAATGTATTCTTTTATTTTCTCTTCATTTCTTCAAAAATAGAAGGTTGCAAGAGGAATTATAAAACTGTGTCATTGGCTTATAACACATATAGACATAATATGTATGACAATAATGCTACAAAGGAGGAAGAGGCAATGAAGCAATACTGAAGCAAAATAGCCACAGTTTACTTTAATTAGGTCAGTATTAGCCTAAAATAAATTGTGATACTTTAATATGTGTATTTTAAACCCATAGAGAAACTGCTACTGAAAAAAATACATAATTAAAAAAAAGAGAGGAATAAAAATGATACACTAAAATGCAAATTTAACACAAAATAATGCAATAGAGTAGGGATATGAGACATACTGAAAGTATAGATGAGACATATTGAAAAGTAATAGCCAAATGGCATGTGTAAATCCAACCTTATCAATAATCATATTAATATGAAAGAGCTGAATTCTAAACAAAAGGCAGAAATTATCTGATTGGGTTTTGAAAGCAATATTCTATTATATTCTATCTATAAGAGACATACTTTAGACTCAAAACTACAAATATATCAAAGTAAAAGAATAAAGAAAAGTATAGCATGTAAACAATACAATTAAAGTGACTATGTTAATTCCAGCAAAATCTCTTTGAAGACAAGGTATGTTTCTGGAGAAAAAGAGATATTTCATACTGATAAAAAGGCTTAATATGTCAGGAAGGTATAAAAGTTGTAAATGTGTATGAATCTAATAGTGGAGCCAAACACAAGAAGAAAAACCTGACAGAATTGAAAGAAGAAATGGAGAATTCAATAATTATAGTTAGAGATTTCAATAATTCACTCTAAATAACAGAATAATGAGACAGAAAAATTGGAAGCAACAAGAAAGAGTGGGCGGATTACAAAGGACCACTAAATTTTTGTAGGTGACAGAAATGCTTATTATCTTGAATGTGATTCTTAGATATTTATACACATGTCAAAATATCAAATTGCATGTTTTAAATAGGCACAGCTTATTACATGTCAATCATGTTTCAGTAAAGCTATGAAAATGTGTAGTAAACACTTGGTGGTAAATTCATAGCATTAAAAGTTCATAATAAAGAGAACGAAGACCTAAAATAAATACTCAAAGTTTCCACCTTAAGAAACTAGAAGAGAAGAGCAAATTAAGCCCAAAGCAAGAAGAAGGAAGAAAATACTAAATGTTAGAGCAGAAATCAAAGAAAAGGAAAACAGAAAAATATTTTAAAAATTAATGGAATAAAAAGCTGTTTCTTTAATAATAACAAACGCAAAATCTTGCAGAAAATACAGGTAAAGGAAACATTTCCAACTCATTCTTTGAGGGCGGTACTATGTTGGTATCAAAGTCAGAAAAAAAATCACCAGTAGAAAAAACTCTTGATGAAAATTAATTAATATTAATTAATCCTTGATTAACCCAGCTACATTTTTAAAACGACTGTTATACAACATTTCAAGTGGTATTTATCCCAGAAACACAAGATTGGTTTAACATCTGAAAATCAATTAATATTAATAGAATAAAGGAACAAAAACCCACACAATTTCCTCAATTGGACAAAATCCACATTCATGTATGATAATCACTGTCAGTAAACCAGAAATAGAAGAAATCTTCCTTAATCCTGAGAAAGGGTATCTATGAAAACCTATAGCCGATGTCATAATGAGTCATGAAAACCTTCATGATTTCCCCCTAAGAACTGGAAAAAGGCAAAGATGTCTACTGTTAACTCCTTCTACTCACCATTGCAGTAGACTAGCCAATGCAATAAAGCAAGAAAAGAAAATTAAATGCGTATAGATTGGAAAGGAAGAAGTAAATCTCTTTCTGGAGAACATTAAAAGCTACTAATAAAGTAGTTCACCAAAGTCACAGGATACAGGATCAGTATACAAAATCAATTGTATTTCAATATACTAGCAATAAGCAATCCAAAGATAAAATTTTTAAACACTTTCATTCATAACAGAATCACAAGTACTTAGGAAGTACAAGAAGAAGTGCAAGATTTGCACACTGGAACTATAAAACTATGACTACAAAACTTGGACCGTGAAAACTACAAATCATTACATGGAACAGTATGAATGGTCCTCACTGTCATTTCACGGTAAGATGAAAGACACCAGACACAAAATACGACGCATCGTATGATTCCATTTAAACGGACCTTATAGAAAATGCAAATCTATGTGCTTGATAGTGTGTCAGTGGTCATCTGGGACTGAAGGCTGGGAATGAGGATTGATTGCAAATAGTCATGCATGATGGAAATGTTTATTTTTGAGAGAGAGAGAAAGAGAGTGCAAGTGGGGGAGAGGCAGAGAGAGAAGGAATCACAGAATCCAAAGCAGGCTCCAGGCTTTGAGCTGTCAGCACAGAGCCTAATATGGGGCTCAAACCCATGAACCACGAGATCATGACCTGAGCTGAAGTCGGATGCTCAGCTGACGTAGCCACCCACGCGCCCCCTGAATGGTGATTATTGATGCACAATTCTGCACATTTACTAAAACTCATTGGAATTGAACACTTACAATCTCCGGATACTACAGTATATAAATTATACCTCGATAGGGTGTTAAACATTTTTTTTAATTATTGTGACACTTCCACTTTTGATAATGTAGAATAGATGACTTGTTCTATTGTCTCTCCAGCAACGAGAAAAACTAGGTGGTGTATTAAAAATTGAACACTAACTAAGGAAACACAAGGCTAACAAAATAGTGAAGAATTACTAAGCCACGACCAGTGGGGAATGGAGGCCCAGAGAGCAGTCAAAGATCGCTACCCATGACTCAGCAAGATGGGATGGAAGACCCAGCTTTCGAAGCCAGAACACTGCAAAGTTTGCTTTCGAAACTGACAGTAAGTCAAGAAAGAGAAATAAAAAATACATGAGTTGGAAAGTAAGTAAACAGTTGTGGATATAGAAAATCCAAAAGAATCTGCAAATTGGTAAAAATCAATATATGAATTTAGCGACATTGCTACATTCAAGATAAAAAAGTGTTGCTTTTTTTTTATTTCTAAGTCACAAAGATAAAACAAAATTAATAAACATCCTTTACAACAAACCTCAATAAAAGTAGATATCAAATGGAATAAATCTAACAGAAAGGTGAAGAGTTCTATATAAAACGTTGAGACACGTTGTTGATAAAAATTTACAAGAGCTGGAGAGATTTCATGCTCATAGATGAGAAATTCAATTTTTCAGAAATATCAGTTTTCCCCCCAAATTATACATCTAGTGCAATACCAACACAAATTCCAACCGTGTTAGTCTTTCTGTTGTTTTAGAAGTTGGACAACCTGGTTGTTTTCATTTTCTGTCTCCATGAAACAAGTTACCACACAATCAGAGTCTTTAAAAAGCACACACTCATTATCTCACATTCTATGTGGATCAAGAGTCCAGGCACAACTTAGCTGGGTCTTTGTTCAGGGTCAAAGTGCTGGCCAGGATGTGTCCTCCTCTGGAGAAGAGGGTTCTCCTCCAAGCTCATATGGTTATTGGTGAGAAAGAGTTCCGTGCAGTTGTAGGATGGAGAGCTGAGTCCCTCGAGGCTGCCTAATTTCCTGCACGTGTTCTGCTCCATAGTCAGTTCATATAATAGCAGCTTGTTTCCTCAAGGCCAAGAGAAGAGTCTTTCTACTTTCTGCTAGCAAGACTGGCGGTGCCTGGGTGGCTCAGTTGATTAAGCGTCCAACTCTTGATTTCAGCTCAGATCATGATCTCACGGCTCATGAGATCAAGGCGCATGTCAGGCTCTGCACTGACAGCGTGGAGTCTGCTTGGGATTCTCTCTCTCTGTTCTCTCTGCCCCTCCCCCACTCATATATGTGCACTCTCTATCAAAAATAAATAAACATTTTTTTAAAATCTGGGTTTTGTGTATATTTCCTAATCATGGGGGCGACACCCCATCACCTTTGCCGTGTTTTATTGACCGCGGACGAGGAGAGGAGATTGTACAGGGGTGTGAATATCAGAAGCAAGATCTTGGGGCCGTTTAAGGATTCTGCCCACCATTCTGATCCCAAAATGTATTTGAAAATGCAAATAGCGAAGACAGTCTTGAAGAAGAAAGGGAAGAAAACCTTGCTCTACTGGATATGAAGAAATTATTATAAAGCTACACTAACTGAAACAGCATGGCCTTGGTTTAAGGACAGATCAATTAATCAAGAGAACAAAACATAGAACATGCATGGAACCATGCATTTAGAAACCTTCGTTTTATGGGAAAATGGTACTTCAGAGTCATAGGGAGATGGCAGGGTCACCACTAGGCATTTATTAAGGAAAACAATTAACGCCTACCTCATACAATCCACAGAAAGCAATTCTCAGAGGACTGTAGAACTAGATAAAAGGCAACCTCAATAAAGCTAACGGAAAACAATATAGGAGAGTGTCTTTAGGACCTCGAGGTAGATTTTACTACCCTGAAACCAAGAAATTCTGTTCATCAAAATGTACCGAAAGGGGAGAAAGACAATAGATCGTGAGAAGGTACCTGTCATATGTAAAACTAACAAAGAACTCTTAACCAAAAGAACAGAGCTGGAAGAAAAAGGTAAGCCAGAATAGACATGACCAGGCTCTTACAAAAGAGGATATCCAAATGGCCAAAACACATGTGAAAAGGTGTCCAACCTCAGCAGTCATCTAGGAAATGCTAGTTCAAACCACAATGCGATACCACTAGACGCACACCTCAATGACTAGAATTTAAAAATTAAAAAAAAAGAACAACAACGAACAATACTACGTTTTGACGGGGATGTGGAGAAACAGACACACTTATACACTCCAAGTGGGGTGCAAATTGTATAACCATTTTGGAAAAATGTTTGATTATATATACCCAAGCTGAATTTACCCATGCTTTTGCACCATTTTAGTTATATACTCAAAAGAAACACACACATATGTGCACCAAGAGACACACACAAGAATACTGCTGGCCGCATTAGCCGTTGCACCTAAAACTGGGAATTATCTACATGTCCATCAACAGAATAATGGGAGTATACATTGTGGCAGAGTCAAGAAGTGGAAACCCGCAGAGCAATGAAAAGGAAGGACCTACATCGACACTCGACGACACTCAAAAGAACACAGTGCGTGTTCTCATTATACAAAGTTCAAAACACGAACAAAACTCAAGGCGCTTAGGGATCCGTGCTTGAGTGGTGAACGGTAAAACAAAACAAGGAACTTTCACGTCGTAAAAGTTAGTATAGCGTTTTGTTTTGCTTTGCTTTGCTTTTGCTGGGGAAGGGAGGGCGGCGAGCAGGAAGAAGCATGGGAAGGTCTCGGATCACCGGCTTGGATGGCAGTCACACAGGTGTTCACACGTGGCCATTACAGGGGTGTTCACGTGCCATTATTACTGAGCTTCATGTTTCTATGTGGTGAACTTTTCTAGGTGTGTGCTATATTTGGCAATAACAAAGTTTTGATAACATGATATAAAAACATATTGCAACATAAATAATAATATTTTGTTTTTACTTGTGGGGCACCTGGGTGGCTCAGTCGGTTAAGCGTCCAACTCTTGATTTCAGCTCAGGTGATGATCCCAGGGTCGTGGGATCGAGCCCCGTGTCAGGCTCCATGCTGAGCATCAGGCTTTCTCTCCCTCTGCCCCTCTCCCCTGCTCATGCTCTCTCTCTCTAAAATTAAAAAAAAAATTATACTTGTAATACGTAACGGTTTTTACAAATCAAATGGGAAAATAATTGTCAAAGAAAAAACAGGAATTCAAAACATTAGAAACACAAAGGTCTAATGAACACTTTTAAGTAGGCCACCTCTGTTCAAAATCAAAGAAAGTTAGTTTATTATACAATAAAAATGCCCAACAAGAAGAATTTCCATGTAATAGGCAATTATTAACCATTAAAAATGATGTTATAATCATCAGGATTTTGTTTGTACCAGAATCCTAGCCGTGACATGGTAAGTGAATATACAATATATATTATAAACGAATTTGAACATAGCAAGGAAAGTCACTGATATATTAAATGAAAAGTCCACGTTATAAAACTGAATACAAACTGTGATCCATTTCTAAACAGAAAACTATATGTCTGTGCACAGAAAACAATGGAATGACGTACTTCAAAAGGTTGAGTTCCCATCTCTGAATACTGAGATTACAGATGATTTTAATTTTATAATTTTCTTTATGCATGTGTCCTAAATTTTTCATAGTGAGCGTGTATTAGTTATGACCAAGGAGAAAAAGAATGTTGATTTTTAATGAGAGGCCGAGGATCACAGAACATCAGCGGAGAAGCTGTGGGGACAGGGCGGGTGGCAAAAGTGCCCCTCCTTATCCAACGCCCCTTTACCCCGTATGTCGGCAGGGACGAGCCTTTTTAATAAGTAAGATAGATTAACGCCTCGCCTGTCTGGCTAAAATAGATGGTTCGTCAAAGAGATGATTCCTTGTCCAAATCACAGTGCTGACCTCCGATGGAGCCCCCCTGCCCCCGCACGGAACGCCAGTGGGGAGTGGGGTGGGGATTTCCATAAATGACCCCTATGGGTGGGGTCGGTAAACACGGCAGCTAAAAACCTGGAAGAGAGAGGGAGCGAAGGCACTCAGTTACAATAAGTAAAATCTCCAGGTCTTTTGTTGTTCCTACTTTTTGGTCACTGATCAGATTTTTTTTTTTGTTATTAAAGTATAATTAACATACCGTGTTATATTAGTCTCAGGTGTTCAATAGAGCGATTCAACATTTCTATCAAAAATCACCCAGCACCCATCACTATAAGTGTTCTCTTCATCCCCCTCCCCTATTTCCCCCAAGTCCCACCCGCCTCCCCTCTGGCAACCACCAGTTTGTTCTCTGGATTTAGGAGTCTGGATTTTTTTCTTTGTTTATTCATTTGTTCTGTTTCTTAAATTCCACTTTATGCGTGATTGTCTTTCTTGGGACCGACTTATTTCTTTTAACATTTTACCCCCCAAGATGCATCAAGGTTTTTTTAAATTTTAATTCTTTGTTGCTATTAACACCGGGATGGGAAGAAAGACTGCTGTCTGAGCCGCCTAACAGGTGCAAGGAAGCAGCTAAAGTCCCCGCCACATTAGCACACCCCCCGGGCCCAGGTGATGACAGCGGTGCACCCCCACCCGCCCGTCTCGGGCAGGCTTGACGAAGACCTCTCTCCGCTCCAGTCCTCCACCCCAGGGCGCTCGGCGAAAGGGAGCCTTTTGGTAATTACTACAACCATACAGTCAGTCTGGATCACGGCTTACCTGCATCTAAACACCGGCGCTCAGAAACTTTTTCACCCTCTCTCTCTCTCTTTCCCAGCGAGCAGTAGGAGCTGGCCAGTTGTGCCCTAAGACCCCTTGCAAACAGAAGCAGAGGGTAGGAGAGGGCTCCGGTGGGGAGAGGTGGGGGCAGGGGTGCCTCTGCCAGCTTCTCCCAGGGTCAGATGGACGCCAGGTGAGGCCGAGCCCTGGAAAGATCGCGGGAAAGAGCCCAGGGCCCCCCAACTTCCCTCCCCCACAATGCACAATTAAAACTCTAAATGGCAAACATGCATTCAGTTCGAGGGAGTACCGGATCTTTCCCCATGAGGTCCATTCTGATTTTTAAAGTTACCAAATTTGCTTTTCCCCTTCCTGCCCTGCTCTGAGGGGCCTCGGGCACGTGGCCCATTCGTGACGCTGTGATGGTCTGATCTCCCAGCGCCCCTTGAAGAAAGCTTCTCGATTCAGCTCTTCTTCCAACCTCGATCATTCCAGAAACTCCTCAGAAAAATTGGGCGTTCTAAAAATATTCCAGGTAAGGGATCCCAGGCACCCTGGCGTGGCACTGTCACCAAGGCGTTTGCATTTAAGCCCACAGGAGCAGTAAGTCACCTGCTGGAGGAATCTCGGGACTAGAAATCAGGGCGTTCTTGTTTGTGACTGTTTTCTTTGGGTTTTATTCTTAGAACTCACATGTTTTTAAAAATGGAAAATTGTCTTGGATGGCTGGGCTTTTTCAGGCTAAGTGTTAGGCAGAGATGGTTATGTGAGCTCAGAGCACACGCCCCTAACGAAGAGGCAGACCGGGACTCGGGGCAGCTCGGGCACCTGCGGAGGGAGGACGCTCAGCGCGATCGTCCAGCCATGAACGGGCGCTGACCACATCGGCAAACACCTCTTCCTTTCGAAAGCACCCGCCTAGCACTGAGTGGTAGGAATGCCTTCCCCACAGCCTCCTGCAGCCAGTGTGGACGCAGCCTTAGGACTAGTCATCCTTTTAATTCAGCTGCAGTGAAGTGCTCTCGTGGCCTGACAATACTCACTCATGCACCAAAGGAAGCGAATAATAATTAAAGAGCCCTTTGGACAATATCCTTCTGTCTGAGGAATCATATACTCAAATAATCTAATTTATAAAACCTCTTCACTACCTGACTACCCAGGTTCCGTTTTCTTTTGCATATATTGTCACCACTCAACTAATGATGGATAGAGAGAATTAATACATGGTTGATTGCATCTCATAAAGGCATTTGGACGCATTTAAGATCACTGGTGTCTTTTTTTCTTTCCAGCACCTTCTAACGTAATGTGCTCTCGGAACATATATGTAAGACACACGCTGATATTAAAAGCTGCATTCTATACAGCCTAATAAAAAGGATGCCACATCAGAAGCCAGAGTTAACATCTAACAGGTACTATAATCATTTAAGGGATGAAAGGAGCCGGTGGAAGGTTGATGCCACCACACGGCCTGCATTCCACTCACTGCCTCTGTCCCTGAGGACAATGCTATCCAGCCGGGGGACAATGGCAGGGCCGCAGGTACTGTGGAGACGTGAGGTCTCTACGGCAGCATGCATGCTGTCCTCACTTGGCCTAGCTATTTCTGAGAATATGAACAAACGCAGGCAGCGATAAAAGACACTCGGTATATCCTGGGAGGCTTCTAGAAGCAAAGGAAGAACACGTTGTCGGGGACCTGTTCTAACAGCAATCCCAAGTCAGCCGTTCAACCTCATGTCTGGAGCCTGTTAGGCAGAACCTCGGTTGTCGGATGATGAGTTAGGATGGCCCATTTGGAGGCAGAAGAGTGGGGTGGCCATGTGTTTGGGCTCTGCGGCAGAGGCGGGGCACCGGCCAGAGCCTGGCTCTACCGTGCCCTTGCCACGTGACCTTGGGCATGTCACCAACCTCTGAGAGTCCCACTTCCCTCAATGTGACAGGGGACTCAATAATGGCCCCTCGCCTCCTAGGATTTTTGTGAGGATTCAAGGAGTTAGTAGTCCACGCAAATGAGCACATGATCAACCCTCATCGTTAGGGCAAAGAATAAATTCTACATCACCTTAGACCAGCATTTCCCAAACTCTATCCCAGGGAACAGTGAGGATGTTAAGAGGTGCTTCACAGAGGGAATAAGGACTCACCTGGCTGGTTAAGGGAGGTAAGGAAAGTTGACCTGGTCTCTCCCTCTCCCCAGTTGCAACAGGTGGAAGTTGGTGAGTAACTCGCCACTGACCGCAGTTCCCTGACCACGATTTGGAAGTGATGAGCTAAACAAGACTGCAGACGTGCAGCACATTCGAGAAGCTTCTGGGGCTGGACTTCTGTCCAGAGCTTCAGCACGTGGCCAAAGCTGAAGCAGGAACATGTCTGGATGACCCTGAAGCCGCCTCCAAACTCTGAAGCGGCAAAGGGCAGGGTTCTGCTCAGATGAAGAAACGGACTGAACTAGGAAGCCCAAGTGCAAGGAAAAGGTCTTCAGAGATTGCTCAGGATGTCAGGTGAGGAGTGGAAATGGAACAGACTTGACATTGCTTTGATCTCTCAGGGGGCGCGTGGATTTGAAGGAGACAGTAGCCAGTGATGATTTTTTTTAAGCTGTGGATTTTCCTACATGGTTCTTGAGCTAAGCTCCACTTCCTTAGCGGAATCTTCAAGTGCTCCGCCCCCCGACACTCAGGAGACCTGCACAAAATCCCAAATGGGGATCGAGTCTCTTCCTCCACCCTCAGGCTTTCAACATCAGCTAGTTTCGCTAAGCGGGAACCCTACGGCACTTGTCGGACGCCGTGACAGGCAAAAGAAAACCCGCTTCGGCCCACAAGCCATCTTGTTCTCTTCTCCAGGAAACAGTTTCTGACCCAGAGTGACCAAACCCAACTTGACCACAGCCGGGGGACACAGGAGGCTCAGGATGACTTCTGGCCGTTCTGAAACCCACCTGCACGCTTTCAAGGCATAAAATCATACCAGCCCAAAGGCGTCCACTTAAAAGCAGGCATATTCCTGAAGGAATGACTGTGACAATAATAGCTTTGTCTTATTGAGCGTCATGGGTGACGGGACTACTTATAGGAGCCCGCCGACTGGTCTTAAAGTATATGTCTCTTTATTTAACAAAACCGTACGAAGCATTAGATGTGTTACACCATGCCATCTCGCTAATTTGTATTAAACAGCCTCTCTCTGTTTTAAAAATCATATTGGAAAGCAAAAGTAGATACAGGAAGACACGCGCAATCCGGGGGCATTTTCTATGAGACCCCCCCAAATTTCCCTCCACCAGACGCGAAGACGTGCCTGGAATGAGCTTGAGCCTAAGCCCCCGACGCTCCACAAAGCCGAGGCATTGTTCGACAACCCAAGTTTTAAATGACAAGAAGGGCAAATCCTGACGAGCGGGAAAGGTGACGCCTCGACTCCCAACGTTTCCCCAGATGAAGCCAATACGATTCTGAGGAGGCCTCTTCCTTCCGAGGAAACACGTCTTCCTCGAAGAGCCGGGCAGCCGATTAAGACATTTCCCAAGCATCTGCTAACCTACTTACAGGCATCATTGCTCCCTCGGGCCCTGGGACCCCTCCACCTTCCTGCACGGAGTGGCTGAATAGGTAAATGGGTTATATCAGGCCAGGAAATCAATGTGTATACTGTGTTCTCAGCCACAGATGAGCGTGTCGAAGCCATTTTATTATAGCTCTAGGAGCCGTATTGATCCGGCTGTAACTACTCGGAGGTGGCCGGCAATCCAATGAGGACGCATCCTTCTGTCCATCCAGCCGCCTCTTCCCCCAAGTAGTGCTGGGAGAGTAAGTGTTTGCAGATTGGATTAATTTAATGTTGGCTTAATCAAAACGGACTGCCTTGGGACTTAAAGGCTATTAATTACTAACAGAATCCAGAACTAATCCTCTGACGCCGTGAGGCCGGGGAGGGGCGGCAGCTGGGCGGAGAAGGGGGCACCCTTAAGGAAATGCTGGGGGTCACGCTTTACCGATGGTCATTTCATTTCCTTCTCCACTTCCGCCACCACCGCCACCACCGTCCACCCGGCCTCTTTCTCCCACGGCCTGCTAGAAAATTCCTGCTGCTTTTGTTACCCTTCTTTGTGGTGCAGAGGGGACGGGCTTTCCGAGCGCTGGCTGGACGCAGAGCCCCAGACTCTGAGGCCAGGCAGCGTTCCTCACGTCCTGCTCAAAGAGCGCCCATGGTACCCTGTTGTTGGTCTAATTAGTGATGGAGGCGGATGTCTCCCGGAGCCCCGCTGAGACAGTGGCTGTGCCTTATCCATCTGTGGCGACGCCAGCACCTGCCACGGAGCCTGGCACATCACAGACATTCGCAGGTGTTGGCTGAGTTGAGTCTGGGGAGGAGACGAGGGTCCCTGCTCTGTGGCCACCTCCCCTGCACAGCATTTCCTGGGCACCTCCGTCAAATCCTCCACCTTCCCTGCCCTCGGACAGACAGGAAAGTGTCCTTGGAACCAAACTCCAGGGCCTAGTTTTGCCTATGGACCGAAGCCCCACCACAAGAGAAATGTGAGAGGGTGTGCCTGCCGCCAAATCTCCCCCCACTGCTTTGCAAAAGGGTGGCCGTGAACCTCAGAACACCACGCAGCCCCCTTCGGAGGGCTAGCGTGCACTGGGAGGGATCCCGTGAATGTCCAAAACGCGCACTCTCCTCCAGCAATACCCAGAGCTTTTCCTGAAAATTCCACGCATCTACAGTTCGGCCACCAGCACACGCCACGTCTCTCGAACCCCTTCACCGTTAGGGGCAAGCGGCCCCGCGGTCCACCCCATCTGTGTATTGTGGAGAGCGAGCCTGCTCCTCTTCGAACAGAGCGAGCCTGGGAAGCAGCCACGCGCCTTCAAGCAGAAAGCCTTCCTACAATAGTACGGCATCTCAGCATCCCGCCGGGGGGCTTGCCGCAATTATTACACGGTCGCCAACTCGTGTGCCTGCACAGCGAAACAGCAGGCAGAGTAAACGACCCAAGGAAAGGAAGTAGGGTGTATGCAGTGAGGAGCGGTGAGTCCACAGGAAGTTACGGAGTGCCTTCTCCAGGAAGGGCCACCGTCACACAGCTCTTGCCGGCTGTTCCCCTGCAGGACGCGGACTCCGTGCGCGTAGGTCTGCCTTCCGTGTGACCTCACCCAACTGTGAAATGCCTGCGACCAGCGCAATTTAAGAACCTACACAGGTAATCCAAACAAGGTCTACAGCCTAGTTAATAGCACTGTGCCCTTGTCAGTTCCTGGTTTGGACGGTGCACTGCGGTCACCTAAGATCTTGTCGTTGGGGGAAGCTGGCGGGTGTCAGAATACACAGGGACGCTCAGTGCTGTTTTTATAGCTTTTTGTGCAGCTTACATTACTTCAGAATAAAAAGCTAAACACACACAGAGTGCAATCCAAAACTGCACACCTCAGCATGACACAGGCTTTCTCCTTTAAGTCTGTTGACATCCCTTGATCAAGTCTAAATAGGCTAGTGGCAGCTGTGTCTCACGGGCAGGTGAGAGAGGGTCCTAAAGACCTGATATGTGAGCCCTGCTTCTGCCCAACTCACCTGTTGACCCCTTGATGGAACCTGCCAGAGAGTTAGCCCGCTAAACTCCCTCCCAGGGAGCTGTTTCCAGATTTCTAAAATCAGGTCACCGCGGCTCCACACAACGCCTACTAATTCATATGCATTTTGCACAAATAAGTCTTATTTGATGAATAGAGCGCCAGACTTACAATTCAGCCACGGCGTGGTAAATTACGCTGGCCAGATTAACCATATAGAGAACACGTCTCAAAACAACGATTTCACTTCAAGCTAAGGAGGAACAAATTTCTAAATTACATTTTCAATCATAAATATTGAAAATTAT
This sequence comes from Paguma larvata, assembly GCA_030068075.1. NCBI lineage: Eukaryota > Metazoa > Chordata > Mammalia > Carnivora > Viverridae > Paguma > Paguma larvata. The sequence continues at coordinate 21,035,398 of CM057841.1, read as the reverse complement.
GTTTCTGATCACTGCTGTCACCCTGTGAGCACCGGCGCACGAGCCCCACAGACACACGGGTTTCTACAAAAGGAAAGCAAGGGCCATTAGAACGCCCAAACCACTTGGAGTCTTAAAGGGCTCGTTCCCCCAGCCCACAAGATCAGGGAAAGATGGCACCCTTTGAGGCTTGTCGAGGCAGAGACTGGCGGTCCTGTTTGCACGTTGGCGGTTAAACACGTGAAATGATTACCCTGGGTGCATTTTACCCACGATTATGTATGAGCTATTTCAAGGGTTCCACAGGTAGGCACGGTATAGCCATTACCCCAGAGATGCGGGCAGGCAAACGGCCTACCTTCCCCATGGTAGACCCCTAAAACATCGGAGCTACAGGCAAAGGAACTTTTTTAATGCAAAATGTGGGCTGGCAACCTTATCTTCCTCTCAAACACTGACAACAGTCAAGGCGCTAAGGATGGGGAGAGCCTTCAGAGGAAGAAAGAATGGGGGGGCTAGGGCTGCTTCGCTAGAAGAGCAGCAGGAAAGGGTCGGAGCTGGCCCCCGGGGGTCTGGCTTGGAGAAGGGAAGGACGGAAGAGCCTCGGCTAGAAACGCAAGACTGAGAGACACAGTCTAAGAGACCGCGGGGCCTGAATTCACTTAGTCACCAGTATTCGGTTTATCTACAGAGAAGCAACTAAGTATTGCCTTCGGCCAAGGACTAGATCCTTCAAGACAGGCCTGTAGATACAAACAACATTGGGTTAATCTTCCCCGGATCCGCGCACGGGCCAGGCACGTGGATCCACCATCAACAGATTCTTTCTGTCCTCCCTCCCGCTCCCTCGCATCCGAGGTGTGCTGACCACCATGCCAAGCCAAGGCAGAACCAAGCTACGGCAAAGTTACACATGCGGTATTTCCTATTTTAACGATATACCCTGTGATACATTCTCCGCACTCCTGAGCTGTGGAACCCGCGGCCACCAATCGTGCGAGTCTATCATTCTGAAGGATGAAGGTTTTTTTAGCATCAGGTTTTATAGACCCAACATGGTAGTCTTTGTAACGTAGCTCTCTCGTGGCCGGCCGTGTTTCTTGGTGGTCACAGTTCCAGTGCAGGTGTCAAGGGTTTTTTGCTGCAAGCAGGTGCCAGAGAGTTAATGCTCCCAGGACAGGGCTCTGCCAATGGCATAGAAGTTGGGCGGTGAACACTCCAGCCATCACCCCCCTCGGCGGGGACAACTCCGAGGCTTGTTTTAAACTCTCCTGTAGTTCCCATCCCACTGAGCCCCCACCGCCCAGAGCAGAAACCTGCTAACTAACTTCGCCCGTATCAACCTCCTTCGCTTCCCTTTCCAGACCCGAGACCAGGACTCACCACCTCCTCTCCCCGCCAGCGTTCTCCAGAGAGACAGAACCGACAGGATGTGTATGTATATACGGAGAGAGAAATGTATTGGCTCCTGTTATGGGGGCTGGCCAGTTCAAAATCTACAAGGTGGGCTGACAGGCTGGAGCCTCAGGGAATACCCAGTGCTGAAGTTCAAGTTCGAAGGTCACCTGCAGGCAAAATTCTCTCTTGATTGGGGGCCCTCAGTGTTTTGTTCTACCCAAAGCCTTCGACTGATTAGATGAGGCCCACCCACACCATGAACGGTAATCTCCTTTACTCGAATTCCACGAATTTAAATAGTAAAGATCCAAAAACACCCAGAATAATTTTTTTAAGGTTTATTTATTTTTGAGAGTGAGAGACAGAGTGGGGGAGAGGCAGAAAGAGAGAGAGGGAGACACAGAGTCCGAAGCAGCCTTCAGGCTCCGAGCTGTCAGCACAGAGCCCGACACGGGGCTCAAACTCACAAGTCGTGAGATTATGACCTGAGCCAAAGTCGGATGCTTAACCGACCGAGCCACCCAAGTGCACCCAGAATAATGTTTGAGCAAATATCTGGGCACTTTGCCCCAGCCAAGTGAACACATAAAATTAACCATCACGCCTCCCTTCCCTAACTCCACCTGCCAGCGCATCCTGGGATCGCCAAATAAACAGCTTGCACGCCCATTCTTGTTAACGAGGTCAGCTTTGGGGGCAATCCGTCTTGAAGACATCGTATTTTTGGCAAACTAGGATTCAGGGGGAAAAAAAATGAAAGTTTATAAATTTTCAGACCTCTTTCAAAAGAGCCCAGTGTTCCAGGAAGGGCCCCGGCCCCTGGTTTGGGAACTACCATGTCCGGGGGGGTGGAGTTCAGTGCCTAGAAAAGCCAGGCAGTCTCTGAGGGAATATAAACCCAGATGTTTCCCGAGCCACCCGTCGTGATTTCGGAAAGCCCGCAGCGTGCCTAAAAGTGACGCGGACACCGGAACATGCTGTCCACGAAGGCCCTCCCCGGGGCTGTGGCCTCCTTACCTCCCAGACAGCCAGCAACCCCCGAGTGGGGCCAAGCCCCTTCCCCAAAACGCCCCCCCCCCAGAGCCAAAGGCAGCAACTCTGTTTCAAAACATCCCCTTTTTTCCCAAGGGCTTAGAACACACTCACAAGAGAAAATACGTGTTTTTTTTTTGACCCCCCCCCCCCGAAAATGCATGATCGCATCCTACGTGGCGAGACGAGACGCAGTGACTCACTGAAGTCATAATCACTGCAAACCGCAGCATTGTTGTCTCTGAAGGAAAACTGCCGGAGGCCTCACGTCCCGTGTCTCTTGAACCCCAGGCAGCCGTTCGCCGCGTGGCGAGACCCAGATCATCTGAAGTCGGAGACCAACTCCTCCCCTTTGAGTTTCATTAGCAGGGGTCAGGTTAATAAAAAGTTTAAAAGTTGACTGCCTTCCCCCTGAGATTTATTGAGACCTCTCCGTGGGGACGAGCCAGGAATGGCAGCCGACACTCTCGTTTCTCCAGAGCTCTCTCTGTCATCTCCCTCTGTGGTCCCTGAAGTCTGCCAATTAAAGACCTCCTAGATGACATTCCGCCGCCGAAGTTATGCACACATAAATCATCGTAATAAGAGAAGATTGTTATGTTAACCTCCGTCGCGCAGCCCCTTTCCTTGTGTGAGAAACACGGAGAGGGTTCGTTCGCCTGGCACAAAGGAAGCCATTTCCCAACAGATGCCGGGGCGACAGGGGCAGGGACGGCGTCCCTTCCTCGTGGTTAGGGGGGCGGTGCCTGGGGCACCAGCGGGCACCGCTCAACTCCGCACGCAGGGCGACGAGGCCCGTGAACCGGCCGGGGCCGCGTCAGAGACAGGATGCCACTTCTATCGAAAGGCGCATTTTTCCACGTTTAACCAAGCAAAACGGAGCACACGGTCTCAAAGGTCAGTTCTCGAAGAGACCGGTTCTGGGAGGGAAAGCCGCACTTTCTACGGCTGCAGGAAGGGCCCCCCCCCCCCAGCTGGTGTGCAGCCGCTGTGAATTCCACTCCGACGCGAGAGATCGCAGCCTCGGGAGGGGGAGGTCCTGCGAGCAGGCGCAGGAGCTGGGGCCCGGAGGCTCCAGGCGGCTGCCCCTGCGTGGCCCCTCACCGGCAGTGCCAATCTTCCCGGCCTGGGCTTGAAATTCCCCCAAGAGTCAATTAAAAAAAAAAAATTATCAACCACAGAATAAATATGAATGATGTGTTAATTACTTCTATCTACATGCTAACTTTAGAAACTGATATTAATTGAAAGACTTGAAAAATAAAAGTCTATTTTTCAAATATGAGAAAATATTTTTCAAATATGGGCGGTTCTTGCTATGTACTCTGTCACCCCCTTATTAGCTAACATAAGGCTGGGGTGCCCTGCCCCTTAAATACACCCCTCCTGGGAAGTTGGCTCGCTCTGGACACCTGAGCGGGGGGGGGGGCGCCTGTCTTGGTCAAAATCCCCCCTTCTCTCATCCTTAGAGACCCGACTCTCCATGCGGCTTCCAAGCACGTCCACCCTCATGCGGCAAATCCACAGCTTGGAACATTCTCGGCCCTTCCCTCACGACTCATGTTTCTGTAAAGGAATTACACTTGTCTGGAATGGAACGAAAGTGCGTGTGTTTAAGGGATAGGCCACAGCTTCCCCGGCCACTCAGTCCGCCATCAGAGTAAAGCTTCCCTCTGCTCCACGCCAACGCTCCCTGTGTCCCCAAATACCCGATCGTGCCCGATTCTGTTGGAACTCTTTGCGCCTGGCCATATTACTACCTCATCCGCTTGTGTCCTGCCGGACTTTTTCCTCCACCATGTAAAGGACTGAGGGTGCTTTTCTCTTTAACCCGCAGTGGCCCACCCTCCCGGGGTGCCTGGAATGGGGAGTTTCAGGACGCGAGATTTTAAGTGCTAAACCCAGGACCGTCCTGGGCAGGCAGTCGAGTCCGTCACCTCGGTGAACATTTAAGTCTTTAGTTTAAGCCTCCCGAAACAGGCAAATCAAACACAGCCTCAAGGTTGTAGAGTGCCAGACTGAATGGCACATCCGCCAGGCTGCGGAGATAGGTCCTACTTGGCTTCGGAGCAGAGGCGAGGCCCAAGTCGATCACTGTGGAGAAGGAATCCACCCCGTACCAGAAGGAGATGAGGGCTTTCAGACGCTCACGGGAATAATGACGGCCTGAGTGAAGGGATCAAAAACAACCCAGTGGGCAGAGAGAGCAAACCCTCCTCCACAGAAGTCTTGTAGATGGCTCCAATCCAGCAACCCATACAAATTCTGCCCGTCACCCCCAGCTGGCCCGTGGCCCGGAAACAGTATTTCCCCTGAATCTCCAACGTGGCGTGACATCTTCCCCCCAGCCTATGTTGCCAGTGCACTGTCCCCTGGCGGTCCCTATATATTTAATTAAAATATAGGGGAAAAATTAAAGTATACTTCGACCTTTATAGACAAAAAAAAAAATCAAAATCAAAGTTTTGAATTCTTTTCACCTCATAGCCCTGAGAAGCATCATGCCTGCAACCTTTTGAAACACAGATGGGGTGCTGAGCGGCTCAGTCGCTTGAGCATCAGACTTCAGCTCAGGTCATGATCTCGTGGTTCACGAGTTCAAGCCCTGCATCGGGGTGTCTGCTGTCAGCACAGAGTCTGCTTCAGACCCTCTGTCCTTCTCTCTCCGCTCCTCCCCTGCTCTCGTGCTCTCTCTCAAAACAAAAATTAATAATTAATGAAATGAATTAAAAAACTAAACCACAGATTATCATGAGCAACGTCACAGCGATCCAAAGGATACGGAGCATGGAAGTTGGCCTTGAGCTTGGTCACGTTACCGCCCATCTGCCTGGGCTTTCAAGGGGAGCCGGAGACGCTGCGGCTGAGAGGCATGCAGGTGAGGTGGTTTGGATGTTCTTGATTAAATCACTGCTGGGTTGGTTTGTTTGTTTTTTCTTTTGGCTTTAATTTGATATCACCTGGATGTCTGAACTCTTTCAGGAATCTCGGGTCCAAGTTAGACCTTTTATATCTTGGAGGCCTGGGCTGGAAGATGGAGGATGACAGTAATCAGACTGAGGACAAACCACTAATGCCAGTGCTGGGCAGCTCGCTAATGCTTCTCATATTACTGCCCGAAGAAAATTTTATATTACTCATCCTAATACATTAGCCCCTATAGTCCTCACAACCAGCACAATGGCACCGTCTTTACCCATGTTTGTGCAGCAGCTCACCAAGGTGTGAGAAGGACCTGGGTCAAGTGCGTGGCAGACAGAGCCCAGCCTGTTTCAGAGGCTTGCCCCCAGCCACCACCCTGGGGCGCCCCTCTCTGCCCCATCCCCCAATGGTTTATCCTCTCCCCGCCCCTCCCCAGCCGCAAGCTGCTGACGACACACGGTGAGCAAACACAGTGGACAGGAGGTGCCACACGGACAGTCACATGCAGGCGGCCACGTGGAGGAGAAGGTGGCCCGGGCTGACTGCCGAGAGGCCTGGCACAGCCCCACCCTGTGGCACCTGAGCGCGTGCGCGCGGACCCTGCCGGCGGAAGTGGGCGGAGCTCCTGGGAAGCGGAAGTCCCACGAAAGCCACCGCGTGGAATTGCCGGGGGTGAAGCCCTCCGTGGGCGCGATGTGACCTCGAGTCCTCCCTCGGCCCCCGGTTACCACGGCCGATGACCCAGGCATCGAAGCCAACGAGGCTTCCACGGAGGATGGCCTGACGCCCCGTCCGGGTGGCTCAACACACGGCCGTCTGCTCCTTCGTCACAGTGTGAACCTTGCCTGTTCAGTCTTGAAACTGTCTCAGCTATGTTCGGCCTGTGTTCTGAAGAGCTTCCACGGACACTATTTAGTAGTCACTTTGATCTACTTCATCACACACGAAGATCTCTAACGAGTACCCAGTGTCCTTTGGCCGGGGGCATGTTGGGGCAGTAGAAGCCGCCTCGGCCCCCGTTTCCCACAGCTCGGGCGGTTGGTGCCACGGGTTCAAAAATGCAATTAAAAGAGTCTGTCGATTTAACCGTTGTCAAAACGCCCTGTCACCGCCCCTGAAGGAGAGGCGCGCGTTAGTCAATTTCCCCATCCGTGCCAAAGTTTCGGAGAGACCCTTCACTTTATAAATCAACTCACAGCTTAGAACATCCTGGCAGCCCCTTCAAGGAACCAATGGGAATGACAGGGAGAGAGCGGATAACCATCATAGCTTGACTGGATACAGGTGTTTGCGTTTACAGACGAACCGCAAACGCCTGGCTCTTTGACAGGCGTTGATGCTATCAGTGAATCGCGGCTATTATTGGCTCCGGTCGCCAAGGGCTGGGGGGCCTTTCCCTTAGCAACATCTCTGAGGCTGATAACATTTGGCTGAACTTTTCAGATCTTAACCTCCCTTCTGACTTTCTGCAGTCAAACCCGCCTAAACTGATCAGAAGAAGAGACACGCAGTGGGAAGACAAGTAAAATATTATTGACTGGACTGTTTCATGTCTATTAGGAAGAAAGAGCAAAGAGGAGAGGGAGAACCTTACAGCTTGACAGGCTTCAAGATAATCAGGGGAGGAATCGGGGCTGCAAAGTAACCCTCGGTGAAGTTGGAAAGCACGGGCTTCCGAGAGAGGTCATTGTTCTGTGTGGGAAACAAACAGGGTGCCGGACACACAAGGGCGAGATCGCATTCCTCTGCGGGCTCCGCGCTCCACTCGGCCCCCTCTCCTACAACAAAGCACAGGATGGGAGACAAAAAAATCACAGAGTCACGTGGCATGAGAAAGAGGCCGGCGGGCCCCATCCTCATCCAGAGGGCTTTGGTTTCTGGCCCTCCGTGTGCTGGCCCGCAGAGGCGGAGCCTTCGGGCATAGTCCACATGGCCCCAAAGAATTTGGCTTTGGCAATTGGTATTTTCATTTTGTTTTTAAGTTTATTTATTTTGAGACAGATGGAGATAGCATGAGCGGGGAGGGGCAGAGAGAGAGGGAAACAGAGAATCCCAATCAGTGTGGAGGCCCACACGGGGCTCTGGCCCGTGAGATCATGACCTGAGCTGAAACCAGGAGTCGGCTACTTAACCGACTGAGCCACCCAGGCGCCCCAGTATTTTCCATGTGTATTTCACTTCCCTGCTCCTTGCTGGGAGGTGCCAGGAACGACCTCCCAGCCTCCATGCTGCCCCTCACGGATGGGGAGGACAACATCCCGCTCGATAAGGAGGCATAGGATCAAGCCTGCCATCCAAAGGGGAGGCCAAGGTCTTGGACGCTGAGAGGAAAGCCTGGACAGTGAGGCCACAGCCTGCTCCACCTTCCGTCCCTCCCCACTCCCCTTGGTTTTGTCAGGTAAGGGTACTAAGAGACAGACCCTGCCCCAAGAGCCCTCGTAAAATCCACACAACCTCCCCCACTGTCCCGCGGGTCTAATTCACCCCCGAGTCCTCTCTCTTTCAGGGAAAATCTCCTCCAAATATGACTGTGCTTTCTGGTGCAGCATCCTTGATCTGTGCGAAGAGATGAATTCTGGGTGGCCACGCAGCCCCGTCCTCCGGCTGGGAGAAGCGCAGGCCGCCCCTGGAACCACGTGACTGTCAACGGGCACTTCCTGCCTTGCGGGAAGGACAGGTGGAGGGGCTTCTCAGCAAAACGCCAGGGCAGGAAGACAGAATCAGAGGAGGCAGTACTGGAAGGTTCTAAGAAGTCCCCTTCTCCGATTCATTCTTTTTTTCTTTCTTTTTAATTTTAAGAGAAAGAGAGGACGAGAGAGAATCCCAAAGCGGGGCTAGAGCCCGCGCACCACGAGATCATGACTTGAGATGAAACCAAAAGTCGGATGCTTAACTGACTGAGCCACCCAGGCGTCCCATGTTCTCCAATTCTTTATGCCACATTGGGGGAAACCGAGGCACGAGGCAAGGAAGGGAGAAACAGTTGGGTCCATAGTGACAGTAAATCCCCCACGGCCCATCTCCGCCTCACAACACGCTCAGGCATGGGCCCATCTGTGCTCCAGACACCCCCAGCACACGGTCCTCCCCAGCAGGACCACTGACATCTCCCTAAGACCTGGCCAGGCTCCACAAGAGACCCTTAGCTGGGCCTCCACCAGACACCCTGGGCCGTGCAAGCTCCCATCTCTGTAACATCCAACCTGAGGGACCTGTAAGCCCTCCTCCCCACACCCCGCCCCCTAAACCTCCCTCTGTCCCCACCCCTGCACTGCCTTGCTCCTCCCCACTCCTCATTCTCCCGGGGTCGAGCACCCTCCCAGTCCTTGCCACAGAACCTTCCAGAACCCCGGTTCCGTGTCATGATGATGATGATGATGCTAACAGTAGCAACTATCTCTCAAGTATCACACATCCAGGCCGTGTCCCAAGGTCATTCGGTTCAATCCCAACATGTTTCCGCTGTGCCTTATGGCAACTGCAAGCCCATCACGGGAGCTGTGGCATCTCTACTCCTGTTCACAGGGGAAACCGGAGAGGTGACGTCTGTCACTCAGGCTCACACAGGAGAGCCAGGATTCGAGCTGGACTGTGCCCGTGCCACAGCCACCATTCCAGAGTGTCCCAGGAAGGCGTGGTCAGCGCCAGAGGCTGCTCTCCCCCTGGCATCCACTCGTCTGACCGCAGCTGCTCACCTCCTGGTCTTCGGACACCCTGGTTCCGACTTCCTGGAGAGCCCTGGGAACTGGCACCCCCTCTACCCTCCTCCCGCAGCTCCTCCTTGCTGCTGCTCTTCCCAGCTCAGCCCAGGATCCACCTGGTTGGTCTACACTCACCAGTCTCGGCCCCGCGCACATTCCCTCACTGCCTCCATCTTCTTGCTGCTGTTAACCATCACAGGCGGAACCCTGCTGAACCTTCCTCCCCTTCCCTAAACCCGCCTGGCTGAGCGTTCGTGGTAAAAGTCACGGCACCATGCCAAGTGAGGTCCTGCCTCCCATCTCAGCTTTGGCCTTGATGCCCCCAACAGGGCTTCCCACTTCTGTCTCCCCATGGCTCCTCACTCCTCCCAATGCTACTGTGACCCTCTCCAGTTCTCCCGCCTGCAGATTTAGAAAAGCTCATGGCCGTTCCTCCTTCCTGTTCCCACCCGACCCTCCTTCTGTTGAAGACCAACCTTCCCACCCTGCTCCTTCCTGCCTCCCAGTCCTTTCTCTTTCCTCTTCTCCATTCTCTGCACCATCACTGGCCAAGGTTCTCCACCCTAAACAAAGAAGCCACCCTTGACTGTGTGTAGTTTCAGTTGCTCAAGTCACCCATGACCTTCCTGTAGTCACATCCAAAGGACACTTCTCAGTCCTTATACTGCTGACATCTAAGTGCACGGACCACTGGCAAGTACTCCCACCATCTTGAAACTGTCTACCCCCTTGGCTTCTGGTTTTCTTCCCCCCCTGACCACTGGGCACAGTTTCATCCATGGCATCCTAGTTGGCAACCTGCCCCTGGGTTTTGGTGCTCCCCAGGTTTCCGCTGACAACTCTCCTTGCTTCCCCCACCATCTCTCCCTCCCCCTCTCCCTGCACCAGCCCAAAGTCTCTCCAGACTTCAGGCAAAGGCCCAAACTGGCTAGATATCCCCAGTTGCCTTCAACAAAAGAATACACTCACCATAAAGACCCAGTGTCTCTAACTTTTTTTCATGGTTATTTCATAAGTTCGGCTTCAGATTACAGTCTGGCTCCTGGGGGTGGTCGACCACGGGGGCAGAGTGTACGGGTAGCACCAAGAGGTGCGTCTCTGGGTCAGGATCATATGTTTCATGTCGAGTTAGTGATTCATTCCCCCAGTTCCTGTGGGAGGTGAGAGTCCGTCTCAGCGCTGATAATCCAGCCTCTGCCAAGGGCGAGACCCTGGCATCTGAGGGAAGATCTGAGTCGGCCATCCTCCTTTCCACAATAAGCATGGCCATGTCCACCTGTCCTTCTCGAGGCTGATCTCCACTCCCGCTGAGTCTGAATCTGGGCCATTGATTTAGAGAGGAGTTGAGTGTCCACGGATGAGCAGAATCAGCCTCCGGCTCCTCTGCGCCCGGGGTTCCAGGGCACAGGTGAGCCACGCGGCGGCTCCACTCCTGTTGCCCAGCGAAGGCGCCCGTTCACAGACGCTCCACTGGGGACGGGGCCAGCCCTGCAGTTATGCGATGTCACAGCCCTGGGAAAGTGCTGAGAGGTGGCCGCTGGGAGCAGTGCCCTCTTTAAGGGGTCTGATGTCACTCGGCTGTCAGGGTTCCTGGAGAAAGCACAGCCATTGCCTTTCTCTGCCACGCCTCTTAGCAGCTCTGTCTGCCCACAGAGAGGGTGGCAGAAGGAAGCGTGAACCAGGAAGCCTGCCTCCGGATGCCCCTTTTGTCACTTATTATCTGTGTGACTTTGGGAAAGTGGGGTTCATCCAAGGCTCTAATGTGGTTGTCATCAGAACTCATGCGTGAGCCGAGGCAGGGCGTCACGGTCCTTACCTGGGCCCTCCCTGTGAGGCACCCGCTGCCGGTCCGCCACTCACAGCTGCCTCCTCCTCATCTTCGGGCCCTTTCTCAGAGAGGACTTCCGCCACCCACTCTAGAGGAGCCACCAGCTTCTGTCCCTTTCGAAACGATTTCCCTGTGTCATTTTCTAAAGAAAACAGGAACAGCCATCATCACCAAGTGGAATTTTTAACTTCTTGATCGTAACTCTTCTTTATTATCCGGTGGTCTGCATCTCTCGGAGCGAAGCTCGTTGCTGAGGTAGCACGTGCCTGGCTCGCACGAAGTCCTCAGGAAGCATTCACTCAGTAGGGAATAAAGGAAGAATTCGGTTGGCCTCTTCTGCCTGGGGCTGGGGCTACCTCAGGGCTCTGAAGAGCCTGATTCGCAGGGTTCGGCCAGTTCTGCTTCTTATCACCTTCTCCTCCAAGCCCCTCACCGGTGATGTAAAACCTGGGGCTCCCCTGATGGTCGCATTTCCACTTTGAATTCAGGGAATCTAAGACTTGCTGGGGGTCCCAGAGCGGGCGCTGAGCACCTCTGTGAGCCCCTGGCCCCTGTGGAAAATGAGAAATCCTTTATGTTAGGTGTGATCAGGCCTGACCCCTGAAGAATCTTCTGTTGAGGCCTTCTCGGAGCGGGTGCTCCCTCGCAAGTGCGCCTGGAACTTTCGCCCTCCCCGAACCACACCTACAAAGCAGGGCCGGGTATCCGCCTCTTCTCAAAGCCTTACTTCCCTTTGATCTCATTTGATTCGCCCCAAACTCGTGAGGAAACAGGAATCTACTACGCTATTCGGCACGTGCGACAAATCCCGCCAGGGCCCAGGGTCATTGCTCTGGGTCTGAATGTTCCAGAGAAGTTCCACCCAAACCCCCTGATGCACAAGAGCCCTTTACCGTCCGCTCTCTGGGCCCCCTGGCCATTTTTTTCTCTCTACCTGCACCGCAGCCCCTGAGGGCTAATGTTGGGGTACCTCCCCGGGCTCCGTGAACAGAACTGGCTCGTGGAGAGTGCTGAAGGGACCGATGGGCCGCCTTAGCTGGCTGAAATATACATTCATCCTGCTGATTGGCCATCAGGGGAAAGGTGGGAAAGAAGAGACGTCACAAAAGAGAGAGACGGTGAGACAGACACAGTGGGACCGGAGAGACACACTCATAAGAGAGAAAAGACACAGGAAAAAAGAAAAACTGCTTTGAAAGAGCGGGGGAACGTCCAGGAGTCCTATGTAGAAGCAAAGAAAGATGAAGGGAGAAGATTCACGAAGATCTTTCAGAGAGAAGTATCTGCGGCATCCAAGGGAGTCAAGGGCAAGGGCGCAGCGCTGTCCACTCGGCCTGAAGGGTCTCACGTCTTCCCTGTTTGCCATCACCACGGTGCATAGCCTAAGAAGCTCCATTCCAACTCAGACAGCAACCCGACACCAGAAAAGTCTCCCTGCAATGCAGGGACAGTCATCTGAGCTGGGTCACCCAGAGTTTTGAGAAAGTCATGGGGTCGGCTGCTCTGGCCCTGGCCAGAAACCTGCCAAGCACCCTCAGAAACCTGCAGTTAGCCGGAGGACAGAAGGGAACTAACCTGCCCCCACTCCTGTCCTCATTGCTTTGAGTCAAGTGCAGCCCCCGCCTCGAGCCCCCTGCCCGGCCTCCTGAGAAGCCAACGACTTGAAGTCACAGCAAGGAGCTCAGAGCCCCATCCCTGATGGATGGGCACGAAAACTATCCGAGGTCCCCACTCAGCGTCGCTCAGAAATCTGAGGCAGGCAGTGTTTGGGGACAGGAGAATAGGGCTCCAAGGCAGCTCCTGCCGTCTGTGTGGACCGCACTAGAGTTCAAGTCCAGACCAATCACTTCGAGGTCCTTGGAAGGCCCCCATGGGGGCCCCCTTAGCCACCGAGAGCCTGCCCCTTTCTGTATGTCCTGAAGGGGCTTTTCACAAACACAGACTCCTTCATCAGCAAGTTTGAATTTATAAACAGTTACCCTTATTCAGGAAAGCAGAGATGAGCAGTTTTATATAAAAGTTACATCTCCATTTAAGAAAGAATATATAATTCCACATTCCACTGTCCCTCGAACTTTATTCCCGTTTATGTAGGTCTTAATACAGTTATATAGTCGCGGGGCTAACGTCCCCTCTGGATGGTAATGAGGTCCTCTCGAACCCTTTAGCTGCTATAAAGTATGCAGAAGTTAAATGCACAGATGGAAAAAAATTTGTCTCAATTTTATACTTCTGCAAAATGGTAATTTTGTACTTAAAATGTACAAGATGGATGTTCAGAAATATAGGCTGATAGCCTAAATTATATTTGGTCATAATTTATGTAGTACAGTCCCAAAGAGATACAAAAAGGCAGAGCGTAATTTATCTGCTGGAATCAGCGATAGCTTTGCTAAAACTCCCATTTATTCCATCCCCCATAGTTTTACGCAGCCTCCGTCCTCAGGGCTCACTCTATTTAAGTTCCCCATACTGCTGTTTGATCACATATTGTAGTCTATAATTTGCCTATCATCTGAAGCAAATTTAGGTCCCAGAAGTTATGATCTCTACATAGCAACCACTTTATTTGGTAAATGCAAAATATTTATAGCAATAAAAAAAACAGATGAAAATAAAACTCCTATAATCATTGGAACATACAAACTCTATCATTGGGGCTCATAAAGACCATTAGAGGAGGACCAGCGTGTTGCCTGATACAATTACCTTGGACACGTCCTCAAATTTGCTGACGCTTAGGAACCAGAGAAACTTTTTCTCCAGCATCCCTTCCATCTTGCCAATGGTACGAATCGTGGGGCACGAGCTCCAGATAGAGTTGCCGCAGAGGAAACTGGATGACGGGCCGTGGTCAGGAGAGTCCTTCTCAGGCTTCAGCCGTGGAAAGAATTTCCAAGCAGAAAAGCAGAAACAGACTGTTCGGCGAGGCCACTGTCTGGACGTCGCCCGAAACCCCATCTTTGGGCCAAGAGGTGTGAATTGCAACGTTGATTGGATGACTCGTCTTCTTCACGACATTGACATGAGCTTCGATGCTAGATTTCACACACCTCTAACTCCTCTTTGTCTTTCCAAAATGTTAACCTGGAGATGGTCAGGTTGGGACCTACGCTATGTATGGACTGGAACCACAGTCCGTTGATGGCTACGGTGCTTTCAGAAGCAACTAGCTCTTCAAAAAAGTGTGAGGAGAGGCCGGAAAGGACGAACCCCAGCTGGAAGGGGCATCTGAATGCCCAAGGAGATGACACAACCCATTTAGGAACAATGCACCTGCTACGTACCAGCTGCATGTGATCTCTCTATTCTGGCAAAAATCCTTCGGGGTGGAGTTCATCAGTCCTACTCGATAGGTGTGCAGATTAAGACGCAGAGACATCATCCAGTCAAATGAGGCGTCCAGGTGAGACGACCACCCAGGACTGGAGGACCGTATTTTTCCATAAGCCGAGACAGGACACCAAGTTTTCCCAGGCACCTCTGCGAGAATATTGCTTCTCCATCATCAGACCTCTCTCCGCCTACCTCAACCCCCTTCCATCCAGCCCTCAAGGTTGCCTTCAGCTGAGTGAAGATGAAATAGAGCCCCAGATGCATCTCTCCGATAAAAACTTCAACCGAAGCCTCATATATTTTGTAGATACTACCGATCTCATGGCTCTTAGAAGACGAGTGTTAGTATTAATCATTGTAGTTTTCCAGATTATTTCCTCATTTTTAACATCGCCCAAGCCCTCCCGCCGAAGAGTCGCCATTTCTGGGTCCTAAGCACCCAGACCCTAAACGACAAGCAGGATTTCTCTGGATACTTACCTCCTTCTTCGCTGCAACCTCTCTCCAGCCCCAGCCACCTAAGTCTGAGGGAATATCGCCTTCCAAATCTTTTTCACCCCAAACGTGCTTAAGCAGGAATCCCCTGAGCACATAGTTTGAATAGAATTCTGCCCAAATCCAAATATTATTCCATGCGGTCTATTTTAAACACTGTTTTTTTTTCATTCATCACACTTAGGGGGAAAGGGAGAGAGAGAGAGAATGACCCAAAATAAATGTGTTACCCAAAATTGGAGAGGACATAAGGAGGGCAAAGGAAATACCTTGGGCTAATTTATCTCCTGGTTCTATAATTGTTTCAAGCCAAATATAGGCCCACAAAGCATCAGAGAAAAGGAAGGAACTCCAATGGACAAGAACTGCTCATTCTCCAAGGGAGGAGACTGAGGCTCAGAACAGAGAAGTGACACATCGCCCGGAATGGCTAGGATTAGTATTTGGGTCTTCCTTGTGGCATGTGAACAATGTCTATGTTCTCAAAAGGCAGTAGCTCTGGTAATCAGATGCAATTTCTAAAATATCTGATGTCGGAACCAGCCATGACAATCACCAAGCCCTCCTCCCACCTGGGAGAGAAGGACATGAAGGTAAGCCTGTGGGAGAGAAATGGGTTTCGTTTGTCTGGGGTCTACCAATCAGCTCTCCTCCCCAAGAAGGAGCAAGGAGGCACGTGGGCTTCGGTCAAGTGCCTGCGTGCCGGGCACTTGGTTTGCACTCCCCTTCTCTCTACCTTCGGGCAATCCTGACAGTGGTCCCACTGCAGAGGCGCAGTACGGGTACAGGAAGGGCCAGTTACTCTCCCAAGGACACACATGCACAGATGGTGAGGATACACAAAGGTTGCCACAGAGGTTATTTCAGTGGGAGGAATTACTAGTGCTACCTGGTTTGGGGGGCGGGGACGGGTAGGAGACAACATTCAAGTTGAATCTTGCAGGATGGGGTGGTATTTGTGGACAGAAAGATAGTTTGCGGACAGGGCTCCTAAGACCTCAGTAAATGCTCGTCGGTGATTGCGGGGCCAGGGTGGGACAGAGGTACCCGGCCCCAGAGTGAGAGAGGCTATATAACCCCCACAGGAAGTGCTTCTCCAAGTGTTGGGCAAAGGTTGTTCCTCACCTTCTCAGGAATCATTCAAAAGGGCCCTGCCTCCCCAACACTGCGCCACCAGGCGCTCTTGACGTGCAATATCAGAGAGTACCGGAATGGGAAAGGCACACGTAAAATCAAATCTTCTTCTATTTTAAGTTGAGTGGTACCCGGTTCAGCTTGAAAACCTAATTTCTTAAAAGTTTCAGAGGGGGAAAAAAAATGTCCCTTTGCAATTGGAATCGAGTCCACATAAATTAACAGGCCGGCCATACGTATCCATCTTCCAGAACTTTCCTTGATTGTTCATTTTAATCAAGAGGCCCACATTCTTTGACTTTTCATCCTTCACTGCCCAGAATGATGCACGGCAGCTACCGACGACACACAAATGCTAATTTTGTTCAAGTTCAAACATCATCCAAAAAGGACCTACTTAAAAGGCTGCTTTGCAAACGCCAGCTGAAAATGAGGATGAACGAGGCAAGCCCACCGAGAAATTCCGAGGCGGGAAAGCTCCGGTCTTAGGGAGACTCCTAAGTTTTTGTGCCTAAATCCTCAATCTCCCCAAGGTCAAGGGTCAAATCATTGATTCCTAGAGCTGGAAGGGAATTCAGACATCAACCCAGCCCTGCTCAAGGCCATTCAGCCTGGGGGTGGAGGCGCTAGCTAACACAAGTCTCCCTTGCTAAAGGTGCCTTCCACAAAATGTGAAAGTCCTTCTGCCCTTTAATAAGGCCTAGGAATAGCAGGGCACACACACATACGCACACACATTTAACCAGTGGACCCCACGCCCATGCCTTCACCAGTCACCCACTACCTCTATCCTGTCTCCTTCAGCAAAGGAGGAGGATATTCCCATGCCTAGGAAAGGGAAAGGGAATGACAGACGCTCTGACGTTCCACACAAGGAATTGTATGATTTAAAGGGAAGCAGTCATCCAAGCTCTTCTCCGGAACTTGTAGAAACCACAGCAATGTGCCCATGAGCCTGACCGAGCAAGATTCAGATTCATGTCCATCAGTGATTTCTTGAGCACCTACTCAATAAGGGGGCCCCCGCGCTGGGTATTGATGCATATACGGCGTCATGTAACACACCCGCACGCAAATAAGTTCACATGTATTACGGTTCTAGAGGTTTCCTACCGCAATAGAATGAATCAAACCCTACAAGCAAGCAAGACCCACCGAGAACCCACGGGGACTGAGTCTTACTCCTTCCCAGTCATTCTCCATCAGATCGCTGTGTTTTCTTTTCTTTCTATTTCTATCGCAAGCTGAACTTGGCTGAAACAGAACATCCGTGTGTCTCTGCCCTCCACGAAGCCCCATCAAAAAGTAACCTCATGTATATCAACCACTACTGCATTCCGCAGAGCACACACACAAAAAAATATTTTTGAGTGAATGAATGAGTGAAATAATCTTAGTCTGTTTTTTTCACCAGGATTCTCCAAAGTAAAATCATGCTATATAAAAACCCTTGAGTGGAAAGGACAGGCACCCGAGGGTCCCGGAGACTTGGAGAACCATCTCCCTGCCACCCGGCCCCAGAGAATAAACCCAGATGAACGCTGTGGTCCGGGCATCCCGGTGGCTTTGCGTCTAGAACACCCGCATCCTGTAAACAAGCCATCAGCAGTGACAATTACCAGTTTCCATGGCCCATCAGACTAAACCGTTCGCAGTGGCGGCCCGGCTTCTGGAAGCACGACAAGATGCTTCCACAGAGGCGTCAACAAAATAACCACAGCGATTCCCCGAGCGACAACAGCCGATCTTGAAACGCAGGACATGTTTCATTGGCTTATAATTATTGCGCTCTATCTTTTAACCCTCAAAGTGTTAAGTGTCGTCATTTCCTCTGGGGCTCAAGAGATCTGGGGTTAACAACTTTCTCTTTTAAAAATTTATAAAGGTGCGAACCAACAGCCGTGCATCCGGCGGCACACATCGCGAGGAGCCAAGGAAGAAGGGGGGGGAGCATTTTCCCCCACAGGACACTTGGCAATTAACTCCAGCTATGTCAGCAATTTTTTGAAAAATTTCCTCAACATGGGTAAGGCTCATCCTCACCATATGAAAGACAAAACCACTGCAGTGACTCTCCCGTGCATCACAATGCGTGTCTCTTACTTCTTAACCAAGCCGCTAATCACGCAAATTATTGCAACTAATTACATCTGAAGGTCTAATTAATTCTTTCAGTACCACATCATTTAGTACGCATTCACAACACAGCACCTGTTTTGAAAATCCTTGCAGTTAATTTGTTTATAAACAAACACTATTTGCATAAAATGTTTAATGAATGGTTTAACAGTTAGTACAATACTCCAGTTTTGTCTTAGTAGATTTGAGGTCATCAAAGGCCACAATAAATTAATTTTAAACTCTACAAATTAATTTAAATAGAATGTGTGAATTTCTCATTAATAAAGGAAACATTTCCAACATGTTAATTAATATCTCTGTAACAGGCTAATTACTCGGTGCACAACAGGCACGTCTTGCAAGCAAACCTTAAAGATTTGGGGGGGCAAGAGGGTGGGGACTCCTTTAAAGCTACAAAAAAAAAGTGCAATTCAGAAAAAAAAAAAAACATGCAAAGCCCAATTATGCTGAGGAATTCACTGTTCAGAGCAGGCAAGCCAGGAAAAGAAGCCATCCCCTTGTTTCACAGAGACCACACATTTTAGTCATCAGGAACGGGATGGTTGAGAAACGTTTCTATCACGGACTCTGCAGAGAATAGTTAGAGGATGCCTGCCTTCTGGTAGAAACATGCAATTAATGAAAATATTAGTCCCCAAAGTAAATTTCTCTCCTGTGAATTCGGGACATAG
Source organism: Paguma larvata (assembly GCA_030068075.1). Classification (NCBI taxonomy): domain Eukaryota; kingdom Metazoa; phylum Chordata; class Mammalia; order Carnivora; family Viverridae; genus Paguma; species Paguma larvata. Next base: position 21,016,760 of record CM057841.1, on the reverse strand, counting down.
TGGCTGTATGTGTGCCCCAGTGTGAACACGGATTTCATTAAACAAATCCGCATCTTAACACCAGAATCTGAGGCTCAGCCATCATAATTTTCCCTGTGGCAAACCACCGAAAGACACTTCACGTAGAAACTAAAGAGGAACGACATTATTGCTCGGCATCGAGCACAGCCCTTGCAAAAGCCATCACTGAAATATGTTCGCAGCCCTAAAGTTTGTTTCTGATTTGCAAGCATTTTCACATTTGATAAGCACCTGTTGTAAATTTACAGCCACTCAGGAAGTATTCTTATGATGGGGAGCTGAGAATTGTAAAGCATATTTATATTCTTACCCTTGTGCGGTGTTGCCGCTTAATGCACAGGCTGATGAAATCACCGGCTACACGGGACCCAGAGGGATGTGCTGTGCCACCTGGGTCTCACAGCATCCGCCCCTGAGGAGCCGCTGGTCCCTTCCTCTCTGGCAAGGGTTTTTATCAGCACCGATCAACAGCACTTGGTTTTTGTTTTGAGTCCCTTAACTTGAAGTGTGTGTGTGTGTGTGTGTGTGTGTGTGTGTGTGTGTGTGTACACGCACGGTATAGGGCTAGAAGGACACCTGGACAAAGAGATGCACAAAGACTTCACAACACTTCCCTGGGACCTGCCAGTACACATCCAAGAAAACAACGGAAAAATAAGTGGGACTCTCATCCCCAAAGCCCCAGGGAAAGAAAGGCACCTGCCCAGCCTTTCGGCCCGGTGCGGCTGTCTGGAAGGGAATACGCTGGCCACCTCGTCCCTCAGTCCTGACAATTTTTTGGAGGTGTCTGAAGAAGGACACTGTCCCAAGCACCCACTGCCAAGCTGTCTTGGCGAGCCCGGTGGGGTGCGCGAGCCCCTGGCTCCGCTTTTTTTGCCAGATCGACGCCAGGCAGCGTCATTGCCCCCGGGGACCTGAAGGGGCCTCCACTGGACTCACTGCCCCTCGGTTCCACCCAGGAGCCCAGCGTTTCCTACAAACCCGAGGCGTCGATGGGTGACGTAGCGGAAGGACACAGCCCACAAAAGGCAGGCGCTCCCCACTCTTCGACGATTATTTTTATCCTTCCCAAGTTTCCCACCCACTGCCCCGCCGTAAAAAGTCAGTGCTTGAGAGACCAACATTTCAAGAGTACAGGCTGTGACCTGCAGAAACCAGCCATCCACCCTCTCTCTACCCCCACCCAGATGTAAGCTGCTTACCCTCTAAAATGCAAACAAAAACAAAAACAACAAAAAAACCAAGAAAGTAAGGGCTGTTGGCACAGCGCTCAGGACCACAGGCCCATTTCCTAGCCGACTTCCCTTTGTGCAAACGGTGCTTACGCAAGCCACGTGGGGGATCACGCGCCAGCTGGGGCAGCGAGGCTGGGGTGCAGGGCGCAGGCGCACTGCGGGGCGGAGCCCGCGCTGGGGGAGGAGGGGGCTGGGGGAGAAAACGCCCCCATCCCACACCTCGCGGGAATTGACACCCCTCCGCAATTGAAAAAAAAAAAAAAGAAAAAGTCCGGAAGGCTTGCAGCGTGGGTGGAATCCCAGGAGCCCCTGCGGTCGGTTGCCGAGGCTGCCGCCGGGCACTACGACGCCGTGTGCAAGCCTCCCCCCCGGCTCGGTGACTTCTCCCCAAAGTCTCTGGCGGTGCCCCACCTGAAGTGTCCCGACGACGAGCTCCTGCCGCCCCTCTCGCACGAAATCGTCCCCAGATCTGGAGCCAGGCTTTCCCCTCTGCCCATTAAAAATCACCAGCATTTTGCAAATAAAGGCGATCACCATGTGAAAAATTATCTTTTAAAATGGAGTTTAATTTGCATATAAGGAACGAGAGATTTATGACGAGCTACAGCGTCCAGTACTGCATCTGCCTAGCATCCGTCGTAATTTAGATTGTTTGTGACTGATCTTAAATTCTAAAGCTTGGAGAAGATGAAGTACTCTGTTGCTGTATTATTGTCAGGAGTCTAAGACTTACCAGAGATTTATTAGTAATCTTATCACAAACATGTCTCAAGTTTTTGCTTTTAATATGTGCCAAGCTCCTCTGAGGAATTTTCCTCACTGCAATTATATTCCTCAATGCATGCATTCTGAAGCTGAGTTGATTTCCTTCCCAAAATAAAGCGACCTATCATTACACCGCAGCAGCTCTTGTACATTTTTCCTCTGCTGCTTAATAATCAATGTATTCATCATTAAAATCTGAGCCCTGAAGCAATGGTTTTTAGCATATTCTAATGACTAGCGACTTGCAAATTACAATGACCTTTCATGTACATTCTGTAAGCACCTTGTTCTAATGTGTACTGTATTTATAGTTTGCCAATACAAACTAGCCAAAGATTGGATAATTACTGTAATCTATTAGCTCGATTGCTTTCCCTGCTCATTTATAGCATGTGCCACGCAGGCCATTTTCAAAAGCTGGCCTATCTTTCATCTCCCGCAAGCTCAGAAACTAAGGGATACTTCATCTTCACAATATACACACTTACTAATGTCTGAAGAGCGGCCCATCTCAGCTCAAGGAGGTTTCAAAAATAAAGAATCTCCCTTCCTATTAGTGTCATAATGCTATTTGTGACTGACAAAAAACACCGCTCCAAGAGTGTAAACTTTCGTTGAAGAATGTCAAGGCCAATTCCATTTTCTGCCCATTACTCTGACCTCCAAATAGCATTTAATAAGATCTGCTTGTTTCTTCGCTTTGAAAGAAAAAGATAAAGGCACTTCTCTTAAACAAGAAACAATTTTTTGCCGTAAGTAAATGTTTCGAGTGAAGCATTAAACTTTTTTCTAAGCGCGCGGCTGTGATTGGAGAGCCGATAAAGCTCGGAGTGGAAGGATTCGTTGGGGTCGCCTTCTGACCCTCTGTGACGGTCTATTTCAGGCAGTTATGGATAGATAACATTACAGACACTGGTAATTAAAACAACACTAATTTTGTCTCGGTGGCCACGCTTTGTTGTTAGAAGCCATCTATCATGGCCTTCACGCATCACACAATGAGAAGACATTTGTCTACGTACATTGTGCTTGGTCAACGGTTTTACCCATCTCCCCGTGTACCTGGGCGCCCGGGCACTTTTAAAGACGTAGTGCTTTCATTTCTACTCTATTGCTCTGATTAATAAAACATTCTGCGTGCTTAGTCAAAACACGCTGGAATCTCTTTCCCGCATATATTCATGGGTGGGGGGGGAGGGAACATTGTTAATTTCCTTCCTTTTAGAAAGAAAATAACAACAACAACAACAAAGGGATGCTGTTCTGGATTGTAAGAGGGAGAAAAAAATCAAAGACGGAAATATTCGCCTTCTCCGTAGAAACAGAGGACATCCGAATGGAAAGTAGAATATTAAAACGCACACACACAGTACAAAAGCATCTCCTTTAAGACGCTACATATTTGCGACTCTGTGTGTGGTCGATTCTTTCCTGTGCGTCCATTCGCTTGATTTATGGACACTCGATTTCGCGTCACCTTTTACGACAAGATCCGCAGTTACGTGAAGAGTGATAGCGAGTCAAATGTTTTTATATTTTGGTAATAAAAATATAAAGAAGAGATCTCTCCCATAGGCCCTTATAGAAATTAGAGGCCGCTAAAATGCACACTGACTAGTTGGGTTCTGTTCTAATCAACGGAAAGGAAACGGTAACGGTGCATTTCAAGGGATCTTTAATAAGTGACACAACAAGAGAAGCAGCAGACAGGACCGTTTAACTTCAAACTCCACCAAAAGGAGCCACAAGGTAGGCTCCCCTCCAGCAAGCCCGGCTGGCTGCGAGTGCCAGTCCTCATTTCTCAGTGGAAAAGCCACTCCCTCGAGACTCTCCAGGCACCCCCAACTGCATTTTTCATCAAGTGTCTAAAAGGCAGGAGCTGTTAGAATTCTCTTCTCTATTCACAGATGATCACAGCCCTTTTTTCCCCCCTTTAGCTGCAGACGTACATGTAGTTTCAAATATTAGCTAACACTCCAGCCTCCGCCAGCCCCTAATTGCTCTCTCAGGGAAGGTATCATAAACGCAGGTATGGATGACACAGATGTAACTTCAACTGTATGCAGGCAAGAACCCTACATCAAAGCTATTTGCAAAGTGACACCACGAGTTATTAAAAAGTACATTTTTATTATATTCCTTAGAATTTGCATTCTTCAGAAACCACGTGGCTTTTTCAACGTGGCCGCAGAAATGTTGGGGTAATTGACCGTCGGTGACATCTGCAAGGGAGAGACGCCTAAATATTTTTCAAGCCGGTTGAATAAGTACACGGTGCTTCTGCCAATAAAGGTAATCCAATGATTTAAATAAGTTAATATTAGCACATCTCTCCTACCGGCTGCTGTGAGCAATCTGAGGGCTGTCCTTAAGCAAAAAAGGCCAAGACGACATGAGTTTATGTGGTCCTACCTTCATTCGTACTCCTGATTTCTCCTGAAACAAATGGGAAAGAAAAACTTACTGACTTTTGGCAAACTACAAAGGTTAACTCTATTCATCACGGAGGATCGGATGCTAAGTGCTTTCTGTCTGTCCATATATTTTAAAGATTTAGAAGGCACCTGGCCGTGTTCTCGGGATAAAGACAGGAGTGTTGGTCTTTGGCATACGCAGAATATCTCTTGCTCTCTCTTTATATTTCCGGGACTGCAGAGTTTTGGAAACAAGGTTATTTTTCAATGACACTAAAAGCCAAAGCTTTCTCTTCTTTGGATCCTGTCGGAGTCCTTTAAAGTATGTGAAAGGATTTGAAGGTGCAATTAACCCTTTGAGAAGAAGCGGGTCGATAGTTGCAAAGGTAGGAATATAATTCTCCTCACCCATACTGTAACAAAAGGTGCCTCTCCCGAGGCCAGTAAAGTCTGCCCTGGAGGAGAGGTCCAGACACTGTAGGAAGCAAGGAAAAGGCAAACTGAAAGGAAATACAAGGTGGCCTGCTTCCTAAATTTTAATTCTTAAAGCAACCACTGCAAAGTTCAGAGCCCAGATTGCAATCTATTTGGCAGGGAAGTTCAGATCCTGACAACTGCGGAGGTAACCGGAGCCTTCCCAGCACGCCCAGAGCCACCCCCCCCACCCCCGCCCCCCGGCAACAAATCTTGCCACTTTCTATAACTTATTTGCATGAATTTACTTTTTTGCCTTAAGAGGTTGTTGTAATGTGTGTTAAAACACACAGTGCAATTTTATCTCCGTAATATCACAAAAGAAATATTATGTTAGTATAAAGTAAAAAAAAAAAAAAATGGAAAAAAGAATGCTGTGAAATCTTCGGCTTGGCTTGCAGCAAAGCGCTGCTCAAAAGCGCCACCCAAAGGCGGGAGGGTGTACAGGCACGCAGGGAGGGATCGTTTTTTGTTAATTTCAGCAATCCGAGTGTAAAAAATGACAGCGCCACGCAAGTTGACGGAGGCTTTTGATTGAAGTGACTGATTGCCTCAGCTGCACCTGCGGAAAATTGATGACAATGCTGTCTAAACCATTCATTAGGATTTGGAACTTCACGCCGATGAATGCTGGATTCATAAATTTGCTAGACATGTGTTGTAGATAATATGACAGAGCACTGTTTTCAAATGAACATTTCTTTGACCTAATTTTATTGAAATCATGCAAAGGAATGAAAGAATATTTGTGCCCAAACTCTTTGGAGACAGCTGCAACTAAGGCATGCACTCTCTCTCTCCATCTCTCTCCCTCTCTCTCTCTCTCTCTCTGCCTTTCAAATACACTTAAGTGAAATGTATTTGGAATATATCTCCTGGTTTGGTTTCACATATTTGTTAGAATGACAAAGCATTTATTTTTACCGATTACGAGCAATGTTACTCTCTGCCAGATGAAGGAAAATTATTTTAAGGGTTTTTTTCAACCCCCAAATTTGCTAAATTGAACACAAGTGGAAAATAGACTTTTTTTTTTAAATGATAATAATGTCATCTTCACAGACATTTCAGGAGGATCCATTTCGGTACCAATTGGACGTGCTCTGTGTGATAGCTAGACTGACCGTAGGCTTTGAAGAGAGAAGAAAATCCCTTTAAAATATTACTCTTCCGGGCCAAAGAGGTGAAATTGGGAGGAAATGCCATCTATACACATTTTATCTAAGATTCCTGACTTGCAGCCGATTTTAACGTATTGAAACGCTATCTATGTCATGTTTTTTATGCGTGCCCCTCCAAAGAAACAAAAGTGGCTGAGAAGGAGAGAGAGAGCCCCGTTTTCACACCTGGCTTTGCTTCACAGCATGTGGGAGGAAGAGGCCAGAACGCAAGCCATCCCATCCGAGGCTCGAGTTGTTAGGAAAGAGTTACATTTTTAGAAAAGAATCCCTAATTCCGAAGAGCCCGCAATTTTTGCTGTAGAAATAGATCTTCCTTCTACAAAAAGGACCCTCTGCCTAAGTACTTGGAATCTCCCTCCCCCCAACAAAACAAAATGAATATTTATTAATGTAAGAAGAACCTGGAGCAGGTTGGTCCCATGCATCCCAGGCTGCCAAAATGCTTCCAAATCTCTTGCCTGGCATTTAAAAGACATCTCTTTTTATAAATCCTTGTGAATTTCGGTTTTACTACGAGTAAGGTAATTTCTGGTGGAAGATCTTGAGGGTTTTTTTTTTCTTTTTTCCTCCAGAATCTTTGCAAATACCTGAGGTGCCTGCGTTAACCCCACACCTGGATGGAGAGAAACTGCAGGTGTGAACGGCAAGGCTAATAGATGTGAGTTTTGCCAAACGTTTGCTTATCGCTCGAATGTTACTTTGCACTGGAAAAACATTACCCAGACACATCCAAACAAGGCTCTTTAAAGATATTAAGCCCAAACTGCTACAGATAGGAAATTACCAGGCAGGTACGTGAAAACCCCTAAATGCAAAACAATCCGGGTTGTCTTCTAATTGCTTCGTTTTCTAATGGGGGAAAATGTGTAAAACATTTACCGCTCTGAGCAGTAAAAGCAGAACATTCTTGTGTTTCAGTAAATCCTAACGCTACAGCCGGATCTGGAGAGCCTGGAGCTCCGACCACCCCCAGACTATTTAGACCCGCCATTTGCTTCAGATTCGGGACCATATATTTATAACAGTCCTTCGGGCCTCTGGATAGCCCTCACAACGAGAATCACAGGCCCGCAAAACCTCGGGGCTCGAATATGCATGCAGCTCACCAGGGCCCCTGCAAGGTCGTTCTCGGGGGAGGGGGGCACCTGGGCACCTGAGTGTGTAACCCTCCACCTGCTATTCTGACACCTTTCCAGGAAGCCTTTCATCTCACCACAAGAAAAGGCTTTCTCTCCTCCAAGACCTTTAGCCAAGAATGACTTCACTCATCCTATGCCTTCTGGGACTCAGTGTTTTCCGGGTCCTTTTTCTCGGAAAGCCCGTGCCGTCGACACAGTTAGGGAATCTCCACGTCTCCTGTCTAAAGCTCCTGGGCCACAGGGTTTTGTTCCCTCGCCCTGTGCATCCTTTCAGAACCCGTTCTGAATCCTTTTCTTTTGTAGGCTGAACGGGGGCCCTTTTGAATGTGATCCTAGTCAGGCTGTGTCCTCACCGGGTCTCAAATACGGTTAATTTTCATTTCCCCTTAGACGCAATGAGCAAAAACCAAAGCCTTTGGATGTGGATTTCCGGGAAAAGCAAAGCCAGCCTGGGCCGGATGCTCCTCTTGGGGGACTACCACCCCGGCAAACACCTCCTTGCTGCGGACTTGCGCAGGGAAGCCTCGAGGTCCAGGCCCCTTCGCCCAGGAGCCGGGCCCTACCGCCAACAATGGCTGCCGTGGGAGTCAGCCGGGGGGGCTTCCTGGAGAAGACGGAGAAAGAGGGGAGGACATGTGTCCGATTTGGGGATGGCGAGTCCTCGCTACTATGAAGGCTTCATAGCCCCCATGGACAGGTATGTGACGGCCCCTCCAGCTCGAGTCGGTGTCAGGTCTCGGAGGCCCTCCAGAGAACTGTGTTCCAGACGTGGCGGTTGTGTTGAACAGACAACGCAGGGGCCAGGGAGAGGGGAGGGGAAGGCAGAAGTTCAAAAGGCAGGAGAACCTAAACAATCCGATTCAGTCCCCGCTTCTTCCAGGAGGGGGCAGTGGCTGAGCAGTGGCAGAGTCAAGGCCAGGACCCTGACCCCTGGGCCCTTTTGGCACGCCTCCCCCCAGCCCAGGCCACTCGTGCACCTGCTTCAAAAGCCTGCTGTTCTATTTCCTGCCCCCGCCAGCACAGAGAAGCCAGAAGCAATTCACACTCCTGGGCTCCTCCCCTTGCAGCAGACGAGAACGCCCAGACACCCCCCTAAGCACGCACATGCACACGCATACATTGTGCCCCCACTGGAGGGAAAGAAAAAAAAAGGAGTCATTAGAAACAGCACAGGAGACCCCAGACCTCAGCAAGTGCCAATGTCAGAAGCAACAGCACCTTTTTTTAAAAATGATTTTTATTTTATTTATGTAGTGTGTATGTAAAAGAGACAGACAGACAGAGAGGAGAGAGAGAATCCTAAGCATGACCGGCACGGAGCCCGGCGCAGGGCTCAGTCTTACGAACCGTGAGATCATGAGCGGAGCCGAAACCAAGAGGCAGATGCTTAACGGACTGAGCTGCCCAGGCGCCCCAGGGGCAAGAGAATCTTTAAGCGCAGAAGGAAGGCGCTCTTAGCTAGGGCAGGTGCATGGATCTCACCTTGCACTCCAGCTGCCTCAGACTGCAAGGGAGCTGTACTGTAAGCCCCTTACACATCAGCCTCTGTGGTCCTTCCAGAAAGCTAAGAGGGTCGTGCCCTCAGAAGCATGGTTGTGTCTGGGCTGAAAGAGCATGGTCTCAGTGGACAGTCTGAAAGATCCCACCTCTGAGCAACGTGGCTGACACTCTTAGACCAGTTGTCACTTGTTACAAATCCCAGCTGGCCGCCCAGGGAGGGGAGGGGAGGAGGGGCGATCCAAGGCAGTGGCCAACTGTCCCCACACAGACACCAGGGTTTTAAAAATACCTGCAGCGGCAGAAGGGCCAGACAGATAAGCCAGGTGGGAAAGCCCCAGGGTGCGACACCCAGGGAACAGGGTCTGTGGAGCGCCCGGCGTGGGGATGGGGGGTCCGGGCCGTCTGAAGGGGCAGATGGTCGGCTCCGAGGGATTGTTCTGCACGAACGCACGGACCCGGGGTTCTCGGCACTTCCGGCATTCCAATGAAGCCCAACACCCAGATAATTATGTAAAATGTCCAATTATTAAAATGTTAGCGACCAACTCGTGTTGGTTTTCAATAATCTGAGAAGCAAGGAGAACCCATCTGTGGGTGGATTAGGACTCCCAGATGCCCGTTTTGTCATTCCGGTTTAGGATCTTCCTCCAAGGATGCTGGAAGCTCTACCTGAGCCAGGCGTCTCCCCACTAAACAGACGGGACGGGGGGGGCGGGGTGCTAAGCTGAAGGTAGCGTGGTGTCCAGCAGGGTGAGCCTGAACCATGCTTGCCACGGGAGGGTTTGGGACTGGTCTGTGGGACCACGGGCTTTCCTTGGGGCATGTGACAACGGCGGAGGGGGGGAGGGGGGTTGGGAGGGGAGCTTCCAGGAAGGACCCCCAGGCATTCCTGCAGATTTGCCAGGAAAGGAAGCGACCCCCCCCCCCCCCCCCCGCTCTAGCCCAGCAAGATATTCCGCAACCTCTCAGGAGAGAAGGGTTTGCCGGGATTCGCTTAAATGTGACCCATTTCTGCTTGCTGTTTCTCCCTGGAAGGAGGCAGAATTACCCCTCGGTTGTAAGGGAATCACTTCCTCCCAGCAGCACGATAATCTGTGAGCTGGGTGGTTTGAATTTTCGCTTTTGTCAACGTTTGCTTCCGTCAGATTGTTCTTTATATAGATATATTTTTAATATATTGTATATAAAATTTATACAGATAGTACTTTATTTTATATTATGAAGAGACCTAAATATAAATACATGAAGGTATATATTTATATCCGTCCTTATTTTATATAATATCTCTACTTTTTGTCTCTTATCTTTCCTTGCATCTGCAGATTGAGCCCAATACAATAGTTAAAATATCACATTTCTCCAAATGGCTTTTTCTCTGTTGAAAGGTGATAGCGGCGGGAGGCTCAGTGGGAATCAATTTGCTCTCAAGTTCCCCGATCCCGTGCCCTCTGGTTGCGACGAGGAAAGCCGGGGGCCCCAGGCATCACGATTCAGGGGGCTGCGCCTCCCACCCCTTCGCAAAAGGGATGTTGAACCAATTCTCTTTCTGTTCTCTGGTGTGAAACTGTGTGAACACCCGTGAGTGTTTGCATCCCGTGTATTTAAAAATCCTATTTAAGAATGCAAAGGTCCACACAGTGTCATTAAAACAAATGAGTATAACCCTTTGGTCATCTAGATGAAAGCGTTTTGTTGGGTTTTTTTTTTTAAATTGCTATTGCTATATATAAATGTAACATATAGCAATAACCGTAGAAAGATACTGTGCCCTTGTGTATGGATAATTAAAATAGGAACATCTCTGAACTAAATTAAAATGTGTAAAAACCAAAGCCTTATAGCATCCATGAAATTACGGAGGCTACAAGTGATCACCAGCCCAAGAACGAAGTATTTCTCTCATTACTTCAAGAACCTGCTCTGTGATCACAGTTTTACATTTTCACAAATCTACATGGTTCTTTTTATGTCACTAAATATCTCAGCTCATTTTTACTGCCCTCCCTCTATAGAGGCTACTTGGTTACAGCAGGAGAACGGTCTCCAACCGTTTAAGAGAAACCAACATGTTTCAAGCAAACTTATGGATGAAAACTCCGAACAGGATATATAGAGATAAATTACATTTTTGTGAACAGCGAGGGGGGGAAAAATCATATTTTCCGGTTTTATAAAATCAAAACCCCCGGGCCATTATCTGGGAATGAAGAAAATCCCGGAAAACGGAGAATCCGCACACGTTTTTTTCGCCATGACCCGTGACCCGCGCCGTACGCGTGACTCCCCTCGACAGAGAGCCCCGGATATGCCCTTTTCTCCTCTGTACTTTGAGCGTGAGAGGTGTTATTACCCATAACTTTTTATTTAAAGGGATTGTGCAGCTGGGAAAATGAATGAATTTAATTATCAATGCAGTGTGAAAAAAATCATTAGAGCAAGGGCCTGGAACGCCGCATATTAAAAATAAACAAAGGCTATTAAAATACAGTTCCAAAAAAGAATGTCAGTTTTTCTTCAATTCTTAAAAGGTAAATACCAAAAAGAAAACCATATGTAAACATCCGTAGTTACAGAAGAAATTACTCTTTAAGAAAATGTTCAATGGCTGACCGGATCATTTAACTTTAAATCCATACTCGATGCGGCAGTATGGGAAAGGTCATTTGATTGCTGTGCATAAAAAAATGAGAATTCTAATATGTTCTCAAAGTTTCACCTTCATAAGACAAAATTTTCATTATAAAATTGTATTTAACGGGGAGCACACAGAACTTCTTCCTCGGCCATGGAGGATGCCACCTCCCTAACCAGAGAGCAAGCTCGCCTTTGGCTTTTGAAAGACAGTAGGACCGTATCTTTTAACTAAATTAAAAAAAAAACAAAAATCTCTATATTAATATTCCCTCCATGGCTGGAGAGTGAAAGCATGATTTAGCTCAAAGACTGGAGATAACTACTATGCAAAGGCGCCTGAGGAAGGCCTTCCTGGCCGCGATGGCTGCGGAGAAGCATGGTCTCTAGGCAGGCAGGCACGGTGACAGGTTCGGGGTCTCCCGGCTGGGACCAGACCCACCTGCAGCGGCACGGACAGCCGTGGGGTATTTGCCGCAGGGCCACTTACAAAACCGGGTCGGAGGAGTCCAGGTAAGAGGGCGGGGGAGGAGGGGCTCAGCTGTTTTCCATCAGAAGAAGCCACGGGACCACACAGAGCGTGGCCCGTGGTGGCGCATCTCCAGCCAGAGAGATACTGTGAAACAGAGAGCAGGAGGAAAACTCCTCAGAGTCAGTTGAAGGGACAGTGGGTGATTCTGCCTGGAGGCAGGAGAGCAGGTGCCTTCCCTCCATCAACTCAAGGAAGCTCAGCTTATTCGCGTGGCCAGGACCCTGGGACACCGAAGTCGGTCGGAGCCGTCGAGGAGCCGACAGCAACAGAAATGAAGAATCCGGTCCACGTCCAGAGAGAGGAGGCCCAGGGGCGGCTGCAGGTCCTCGGCTGTGTCCTAGCGCCCAGGTGGATGGACCACAGCTTCCATTTTGTGGCTGGGAGAGGCAGACACGAAGGTAGAAAGCCACAACAGGCGATGGTCACTGACCAATTCCACACGTTCCAGCCACCTTGGCCAAAAGTTTTGGTGTGTACGTGGTTCCTACTTCACTCATGTTCTCGTCCCTTCTCCCCTGGGCCCCCTGGACCCCCTCGGGAAGGTTCTAGGAGGGAGTCCGGCAGGGCCTAGCTGGGTCTCCACCGGGATCGGTCTCCAATGGTTCCCCCAGAACCGAGCCCAGCTTCCCATCGATCCCCTCTCCAAGCCTCTGTGGTGCCTTCTGTAAAACCAGGGCATTGGACAGATGCACACGGAGGTACCTGGGTCCCGAGTGCCTATAAATATTGGACATCTTAGTCCCTTGCTAAACAAGAGCCTATTGAAAATCCAGTGACAGCTATAGACTTTCCCCCCAGAAAAAAATCACAGCATCCCTTACCATTCCAAGAGGTCTGTGGACCACCCCAGGCTCACACCTGGACCCCAGCCTACAAGCCCCTGAGCCCCTTCCAAGACACCACCTTCACCACCGCCTTGAGTTTTCCTATCAAGCATACCGAGGCCCAGAGAAGACGGCAGAGTGTCCCAAAATCCCCCCCAAAAGTCAGCATCAAACTGAGGTGAGAACCGGTTTCCTACCTCCCAGGCACAGTCTGTCTTCTGGGCTCTTCCGCCCTCCGCACTCCCTTCTCTTACAGACGGGTTTCCGGTAAGGGCAGGGATGTGGGGAAGGAGTGACTGGGGTAGGACACGGCCCAGGACAAAGCACCACGGGTCCCCAAACGCCATGAGGTAAGCCCTGGGTGGCCACTGCTGAGAAGGGGGGCGGAAAGGGGCCACCTGTCCCCTCCCGTGCAGAGTAGGTGGCCCTAAGCTGTTGTCTCAAAAAGCACATTTGCTATCTTTAAAAAAAAAAAAAAACTGTGGAGGAGGAGGAGGAGGAGGACGATGAAAGGATGCTCAGTCTAGATAAATTCAGAATGATTTGAATACATTACTGTGGTTAAGTTTAGTACATAAAGTACTAGGGACGGCTCTCTGCGCATTTCAATGAAGCCCAAAATAATGAGGCTCTGGCGGGCCGTTGCTGCTTCATCAGAGCGATTCTGCCCTAATAAGTGGGAAGGAGGTGTCCACGGCCCCTTGCCTGTGAATCGTCCTCACGGGAATCGGCCCGGCCTCTGAGGGGACGGGGAACCCTGAACGGGCAGCGGGGAAGAGAGGTCGGACACCATGGGGGTCGCTTCCTGCAGCCCAGTGAGCCCAAGGCTAACCCATCCAGGAGTCCCCAGGCAGCCGGCTGGGACTGTGGGGTCCCAGCAGTGGGAGGGCGGCTCCCGGCTGCTGCTCCCAGCTCTTCCTTCCACCCCCTGCCCCAGACCCAACTGTGCTGCCCCCCAGCCTGTGACCGCCCAGCGAAGACAGAGCAGTGGCACCCGTTAAGGGGCTGAGAGGCCACCAGCGATTCCTTCCAGGCCCAGTCCGAGAGAGGGAAGGATGGAGAAGAGAAGGGAGTGTGGGAAGGAGAAAGAGGAGACCGGAGCCGGAGAGAGAAGAGACACAGAGCGACAGTCTCTCCTGAACAGAGAGATCCGAGGGATGGCTTCCTCCAGCATTGCCGGGACCCAAATGGTCAAAGCCGCCAGAGCTCAAGGAGGAAAGCCTAGCTGCACGGCCACCTCATGAGCCCCGTGTTTCCAGAAACCATTGGGAGCCGACATCTGGGATGTAAGGACCGGGGACTGCAGCCGAGTCTCAGAAAAAGAACATTCGAAAAACTGGTAACCGTCGGTGAGGACTGTTCCTAGAGCCCGTTTCGGACTCCAGACTCAGGAGGCTGGAGGAGAAGGAGCCCCTGGAGGCACCCGGCCTGACCCCCCGGCCAGGGACAGAGCGGGGTTTCCCGTCCAATCTGTCCCCAGCCCAGGGAGCCTGGAGCCCCTGCCAGGTGAGCGCGGCAGAAGCCGTGGGCTTGCAAGTAAGGGTGAAAGTTACTAGCGGCCACATAAGAGGAAACCCACAGACTGCGGGCCAGCCACTCGCTGAGAAAAATAGAGTTAAATCCGTACAATCAGACTTCTTTTCTGTTCTCTGGATAGAACTTGCTCCTGGACTTCTGTGAATAGTTAACTGAAAAGCTGTTGGGGTGGGCATCTGTTGTTTTTGCCTGCCCAGCCGCTTTCCTCCTTGGGCTGGAAATAGCATCCCAATTTTCCCTGAGGACTCTCTCCTCCCCCTTGCTCAATCCGTGTGGTCTCGGGTAGAGCCGAAGCCGCCGGCGGCTTCGGGAACAGGCGGATGACCCAGACGGCGACCACAAGGACATCGCCTTCTCCTGGCCACTGTGACTGGCTCCGGGGTGGGTATTAGGACCCACTCGGGGCCAGCCTGACTCAATAACAGGTCTTTGTGTAAAAAGACAATCTTTCCACTGGGGCTCCTGAGACGGTAGATAAATGTTGGGGGCTGCTGGCAGCCATCTTGCCACCACAAAGAGAGAGTCCTAGCTGCCCGGAAACGGAGTCAAGGGACAGGAAATCAAATATAAACCCTACTGACGGTGTTCGTGCCCCTGGATCCAGCCCTACCTGAAGCTCGGCCCCCTGGGAGTTTCAGTTATGTGAACCATGATAGTCTGTGGTTTGACAGGCCCGTCTGACTTGGGCTTTCCTGGAAGAGACTCGGCTAAGGTGAATTGTTCACCGATGGACTGATGGACACCTATAGCTTACTGAGAAGTCCCAGGAATGATAGGAGGCCGAAGAATCGCTTCTCCCAGGTAACAAAATGTCTACCGTGTTCCCAAAGTCTCTGGGGGAAAAAAAAAAAAAAGCGCCTACTGGCCAGGTTACATTTTGGGAGGCACTGTGGCTGAAGGGATAGATTCTCTGAATCTATCAAGCTGTGAAGTATTCACAGTTTTAAAATTACTCATCAAGAGCTGGAGGTTGTTTTTTTTTCCCCCCTCTGCTACCTTAGTTACTGATTATTTCCAGATCCATCGGATACACAAACTCTTGTTTTTAAAATGCAATCAGCACACCCACGCGCCCATCTATAGATAGTAAAGAATAGGTAGCCGAAGCCCCTGGAATGTAATACTATCACACAGGATGAAATGGATAGCATTACAAATGTACACTCAGCAGGAAAATACTATTTAGCTGGTAATTCAAGCTGGGGATGAATAATCATTTCATTTTGAATAATGAACCAAGAAAGCACTGCCATTTAGAAAACCGAGGGTCCATTCTGGTTTCTGAAAGCCTGGTGTGGCTGTGTCACTCTGATGCAGGAGGTCACCGTCCCTCCCAGAGGGCCCAGGCCACCGTCTCCAGTCGGCCGAGGGGCCAGTTGAAGACCGCCCAGGCAGACGTCTCGGGCTCCACTGTCTCTCTGGCTCCAGGGTTTTGGGAGCCCATCCTGAGACCTCCCGTCTCTCTGACCGCTGGCTCTGCAGACAGACACAGTCAGCACACAATTCTGTGGTCTCCGGACATACTTAAAAGCCCCATTTGTCGGTTTCTTCTGCTCTGTGCGTTGGGTCCCATCCCCAGACTGCTCTTGTGCCAAAGCTACAAGACCCTGAGAGGGAGGAATCCTTCCAGTTTCTCCTGACGTGGCTCCAGAAAATGCTCGGGTGACTTACAGACGGTGTGCTCTCAGGGCTTGGGACCAACTACTTGAAGCATATCCTAGAGGAACATCGATAGAGGAAAACATCTTAGGGGAATTCACACAGAACATCGTAGCGAACTTTCGCCTATTTTGAAGAAAGTTGCAGGGAAAGCGACCTGGGGCACGTGGCCGACCCTTAACCTCTGTCTGGGACATAGAGATGAACATACTCTCCTTCCCTACAAGCTGAGTCACCAGCCTCTCCAGGCACGGGACCCGCGACCTCCCTCATAGTTGTCCAATCTCTCGAGCCAGAAGCCACACACCCCATCTGGGACCTACACCCGCCAGTCCAGGGGGGTCTGAAAAATCCACACATTCTGGGCTGAAGCCATGCCCGCCCCGAGCCAGATTCTTCGCCTCCAAGGAAAGCTCTGGAACTTTAGTCTCCGGAAACACTGACCTAATCCTTGCACGAAGACCGCTATTTACATTAAAATTGGTCACATAATGAAAAAAAAAAAAAAAGTAGTTCATTAATATGCTAAGAAGTGCTAATTTGAACATTGCCAAAAAGCAATTGCAAATTCCATTTTGCAACTTGCAAATGTGATGCAGTGCAAATTAAGGCTGATGGGCCCATCTTCAGACACTCAGACTTCCGGGCTTTCTGGGCCTCAGCTGCATTCATTGGCTTCAAGACCCAAGGGGTGACCTCTCCTTCCTTTGGGAGGGAAGAGCGTGCCTCCCGCAGCGGGCACGCGCCACTGTAAGCCGTTTCTACACTGACATCAGGTGGGCCTGAGCACGGACAACACCACGGATTTGGCTGAAATGACCCACAGCCGAGGAACAGGAACAACGGAATTCCTTCGGTAGAAGGAAGCCATATTGGATCCACAACCTGTAGCCAAGACAACCCACCCCAGCCCCGGCCTCAAGCCCTTCTTCCAACAGGTGGCCTGTGATGCCCTGCTGAACCCAGTTGGCTTGAGAAGCAGCCTGCAATGCCCTGGGAGGAAAAACTGTGGGCATAAGAGCCTGGTCGGCAAGAGCTGACCGCCACTCCCCCATGGGGTCCACTGAGAGCAGCTCCATTGGGGGATAATAAAGCCCAAGGGAGGCCGTGACACACTCAGGATCCCTTCTACCTTCCTACCATCCCCCTCCCATCTACCCAGACGGTGGGGTCAGCACTCATGTGCAGTTAGGTCCCAAAGTCAGCAGCACGCACAGGGAATTTGGGGTGGGCTCAAAAATATCCTTGAAGGTCCCTAAGTCGGGCACAGCATTGGAGACCACCCTGTCTTCTCCAGGCAAGTGCCGCCCAGCCAGGCTTTCCGCCATCTTTGGTAGACCCTCTTTCTTCAGTTGAATGCCAGATGAAGCGGTTGGCTGGCTTTGGAGGCCATATTGTATTTTTTTTTTTTTAATGTGTACCTTGAAACATAGGACAATCCATTAAACACAGCAAAACATTCCAACTCCAAAAAAGCACCAGTCAGAGGCCCCAGTACAAGCGGCCAAGGCTTGCCAGCTGCAGGGAAAGCCAGGGCAGAAGCTCCCCGCAGGTCTTCCCCCTGTTCCCCCAACGCCAGGCTCCTTCCCTGGAAGATGAGCGCCCCCACCCGGCATCCACCTTCATGGCAAGAGCATCTTACTCCCAGCTGCATCCCCGGCCAGGCGCCCCTTCCTTCCTCTCTGCCTCACTCCCTTCTCTAAAGGATGCCCCCGAAACAGAAGGATGAAGTCATGGACGAAGGAGCTGGGTCACGGAAGAGTAGGGAAGTCAGTGCTAGAGCCAGAAAGGAGGTTAACGCACAGCCACACGGACCTGCAGAGGGACGCGGAAAACAAGGCTCTGAGCTTTCCGTGGGGCCAGAGTGAAGAAGGGAGCGAAAGCCTTCAAGGAGAACTTGGTCCCTAAAAACCAACGAGGCCGTGGGCCTGCTTCTCCTCCAGCTGAGGCCTGAGAGACGTGGCTCCGGTGGTTCCCCTCCAAGGGGACAGACGATGAAGCGCCCGGTGCCCTCGCCGTGGAACCGCAGCAGCGTTTAAATCATGCATTTGGCAGGTCACTTCCCGAAACGTCGCTCCACAGAAGCCCACGGATAATTTGCAAAGGCGATCCCACCAGGCAGCTTCCTGGCCCCGAGCCAGAGCGGGGAGTGTGCTCGGCTCTCGGAGGGCTCGTCTGCTGGGATAGTTCTTCTCCGAGACGAGGGGGAAAGGCAGAGAACACAGGGGCACCCCCGCGCACCTCACCGTGGCCTCCCGCCCCGCCCCACCCCCCGCGCCTCTCCGGCATGACGATGCCTGGATGCCTTATCCTGCCCTCCGTGCCAGCCCCCCACCGCTCCCGGGACAGCTCACGCTCAGTCCCCAGCGGGCCTCACCACCCAGGCTTCCTCTCAGGCGTCCTCTGTGCAGGAGGCTCTCTGTGACCCGTCTGTCGAAGGCTGGGCGTTCCACCAAGGTGCGATTTATAATCCAAAATTACTTCTTCCTCATCATCCCAACTGGAATGCAAACCCCATGTGGGCAAGAACTTAACAGGTGCTCGAGTTAAATTCCAACCACTGCGAATTTTGCCTGGTCCAGGGTAGATGTTTAATAAATATTTGCCGAATACCTGAACTGCCATAACGCACCTTTAGAGAATACACTCTCTGCGCCGAGCGTTCACAAATGCTTCGTGAAAATGACTCGTTTTAACCCTCAGAGCAGTTATCATATGTAAGTTTTATCCCTCCTCCATTTCCCAGGTGAGAAAACCGAGGCACAGAGAGGCTAAGTCATTTGCCTACGCTCACACAGCTAGTGAGTGGTGGGGCAAGGGAGGTCCGGCTGCAGGGTCAGAACCTCCGACCCCACAGCGGGGGAGGGATGGGGCAAGTTGCCCGGTGCGGGGCGAGCAAACTTTTAGTCTCTTTCCCGGAGCCCCGAGACCCACGCGCGGCCCCCTCTTCCGCCGCTGCCGAGCGGCGTCTGCTTCAGGAGGGCGGCAGCCTAATCCATTTAAATTCTTCTTCCTTCAACGTTGTTGATTTTAGCTGAAATGCAAAGTGCACGGCAGAGGCGCCCCCGCGGCCTCCGCTGGAGGGTCCGGGATTAGTTCATTAATAGGTTCGGCTGCGGCCCATGCAGCAGCATAACATCAGGAGCTCACCGCTTCCGGCCCCGCGCCACTTGGAACCTCGCGTTGGCAAATCCGCGCAAGACGCACCTCCGCCAGCGCCCGTGTTAAAGGAACGCGTCTTTCATTTATTCCATGAGTAATCGCTATTATTGGATCGGATTGGTGTAGACAATGCAAAAGGGAGCCTTTCTTATTTGTTTTCTAAAGCAGCCAGCACACCCCGTCCCCGCCAGCATGGTTCTGGGGGGAGCTGCTGGCCGCGGGGTATCTCCAACAGGGATCCCCACCCCCCCCCACCAGGGACCAGCTTAGGACTGTGCCACCCAGACACGCCTGGCCCGGCCCGGCCCCTTCCAGCCCTGCCCACGGCCCCCCCACCCCCGCTCACGCCCAAGTCCGGAGCGGGGACCGTGGAAATCACGTGCAGACCCGGGAAAACGCACGAACACGGAGGGCAGGCTCCGGGGAAGCAGCTCTGGCATTCAACGGGAGAGGCCCCGGGGGAAGCCCGCACAGCCTCCCGCTCGTCCCTGAGCCACACGCTGCGGGGCGGACGTGCGGTCTGTCATGGAGCGGCCTCTCCAGAGTCAAGTCGAAGACGCAGCGCCACCGGCCCAACAGGGCACGCCTGCCGGTTTTGCACATGCGCTCCGTCCTCACGAGGGCCCCTCTCTCCTCAGTGCCGTTCTGAGTGCCTGCATGCTTTCTGCGCCACCTGGCTTCCACTGCTCCCACGTCCCTGCTTCCCGTGACCCCCCACGGGCCCCGTCCACCTGTGTGGCTTCCTTGCTGCTTTCGGGTTCAGTGTGGCTTCCCACACGGAGAAGCAGCAATGCCCGGGAAACTATCCACATATACCAGGGAACCACGCTTCCCCCACTTCCCTTCCCCTCTCTCCTCCCCCTGCCACTTGTTCAGGAGGTATCCGGGAGACATCGAGTCTCCCAGCAGCCCGGAAGGCCGAGGACACCAGCGCGGCCCATTTTTCCTAAGCAAATTTGAGCTTATCGGGCATGGAGCTAAAAATCAAACTATTCTGGAAAGGAAGGCCCTCCCGGAATGAATATGCTGTTTGAGACAAATGGCCTGACCCGCTCCGCCCACCGGGCCAACTACCTGACTAGGGGGAAGATAGAAACCACGGCTGCAAGGAAATAGCTTGGCTCCAAGAAAGACCAGCTCGTATTGAGGGAAGAAGCCCCGGTTTTGTACTATTGTCTTGGTCACTGTTATGTACCACACTGGGTTTCTGGGTTTATACATCAGTCTCACGACCTTGACTAATGTGAGTCT
Source organism: Paguma larvata (assembly GCA_030068075.1). Lineage (NCBI taxonomy): Eukaryota > Metazoa > Chordata > Mammalia > Carnivora > Viverridae > Paguma > Paguma larvata. The sequence continues at coordinate 20,996,436 of CM057841.1, read as the reverse complement.
ATACCCAAAAGATAGCTCCCGTCTCTGAATCAGAATAAAATCTACTTTCTGGGTTTGTGGGCTTGAAAATCAAACCTGTGGTAAGGTTTCCAGCTTACAAATGCCACCCTAGAGACGCTGCCTTTGGTTAGCACCCCTCTTTCCCCACCAGGCCCCAGTAAAATTCCTCCTGAAGGGGAGAAACAGGCAAGCGTGCCTACCTTGCCCAGGACCGCAACCAAGCGGTTCTCAGCCTTGGCTGCGGAGTGGAATCAGCTAAACCTTATCCCAGAGATTCTGGTATAAATGGTCCGGGGTACCACTCAGGCTTTGGGGTTTTCCAAAGCTCCCCAGATGGTTCTGCCGTGCGGTGTGAATCCCAACTAATGGTTTGAAGCCCTCAGTTCACACATATCTGCAGAGATCTCCAGTCTGATGAGGACCAGAGGGTAGAGAGAAGGAGCAAGCCACTAGGGGCCTGAGTCTCTCGAGACAGGGGAATGACTTCCGCCAAGGGGATACCCCACTGCATCCTTCTCCGCTGCCTTTCTGAGTTCTCCTCCTAATCCGGCACCCGTATCCACCACCAACAGTACCTGCTTGCCCTCGCGGAAGTTGGCAACTGCCTTCGGATGCCAGTCGGAGCCAATAATTAGAATCCGCCATGACGCCAATAACCCGGGGCCTACCCACAGCCCAGGGCTCCGACGACATCGGCGACAGCCCAGTGATTTAAAACCTCGGTGGACAGATTCGCCACACCTAACGTGCGTCTCCCGGTGGGCTGCCCCCTCTGACGTCCACCGAGCAGGAACTGAATTACGGCCTCAGATGCGAGACTGAGAAGTTGCGGGAGGAAGCCGCAATTATGCGCGGACCTGGCTGGGCAATTGGAAGGGAAGCTAGATCTGTCTCCCCTTCGTCCTTCAAGTATCCTTCTGGAAACCCGTCCCAGTACCCACCCCGGCACGGCAGCAGCCCGCAGTGTTTGAAGCCGGGCAAGGGGGGTGGGGAGCTTCCCCAGGAACCCCTCTCAGAATGCCAGAATGGAGACAGCATAATTAGTCTTCACTTTCACAAGTAATAAATACACTCAAATTAAAAATACATTTGTACCACTCATTTTCCCCTGCATATATCATAACATGTAAATACACATTCCTCTTGTCTTTCGCTAATCATTTACTCTCTATTCTCATGTTGGTCAACAGGGTAAGTAACCATCTTCCTGGGTATCTCAATATCATTAAGATTCTTTAAAACGTAGAGGTTCTCACTTAAGACCGAATGAGGGCCATTGCCTTCAGCCATGGAGACAATTGGAAAACTCGCGAATTACATGCCTGGTTGGCTTCTATTTGCCAAGCTAAATATTTAAGAAAGCCCCTTCTGTCCTGAACACTCAAAAGTTTTTAGGTAGCTTAACAATTCGGGAAGAAGAATTGTGGAAATAAAACCAAATTTGGAATCAGGAGACTCTGGTTTGCGGCTCAGCTGAACGCAAAGCTATTCTGACTTTGGCCATAGTACCTGCTTGGGTTTTAGTTGCCTCGGTGAACACTTTCGCCTGCCCTGCTGACCTCGCGGCAGTGGGTGGGTTATCAGCAGGTGCACCGCCAGGTGAGAGAGGCACGGCTGAAACGGAAGTCATCCCAGAAGAGTGTGGGCTCAGTCAAGGGAGGAAACCAGGGACAGTGGGGCACCCGGAGGGACCAGCGAGGAAACCCTTCCCAGAGCCAGTGCACACAGGAACCACCGAGGAAGGACCCACTGATAAGAGCTGAGGTTGGGTGGGGTGCCCCGAGGCAAGGGGTACTGAGCATGCCCGCCTCATTCTTTCCCCTGCCTCTGATTTCCTTCCGGGGCTCCCAATGGCCCAGTCCTGTGAGAACCGGCCAGCAAGGGCGGCCCACGCAGACAGCCTCATAGGGAAAGGCCGAGAAGGCCGGAAATGGATAGGGCTGGGGGCAATACCCAGCACAGAGGTCTTACGCAGGGTCAGAATCTTCATTCAGCCCGAGGTATGAAAAATGCGGTACTTCTCTGAAAAGAGTTTTCAAAATGCCTCCGGATTCAGCTCCCCTCAACTAACAAAGCCCCTGACCCGAGTAAAAAGGAACAAGGTTCTAGTCAGAGCGTTGAGTAATGAACCGCACCTTAAGAAAGTTCAAAATCCAAGAAAGCAAAAGTCAATGTTGGAAGAAAGAAAACTCACCTGCCTTCAAAGGGTTCTGCGAGTACTTGGCGCAAGGACCCCTCCCTGGGCTCCTTCGGCAGCAGGACCCACCCCTCCACCCTGAGGTCGGAGGCTATCAGATCCGCAGGGAGGGAGACCGCCGGCCCCCAGGTCAGTCCCCGCCGCAGCTGGCTCCTCCCTGGCCCTCCGTACCACCTGTTCGGTCTCTGACACCGAAGGGTCAATGAAGAAACGTGACGTCTGGGGCAGTTTCTGTAACGCCACAGCAACCAGGTGCACCCGAACGCTTGCTTTGTCCCAGGATGACTCAGGAAACGCCCCGATCATGTCCTTGAATTTCATTTTCAGGAGCACATCCTGACCCGGAAACTGGGCGGATCGCAGAGGGTTAATCTAGCTCACGCCTCTGTTTGACAGATAAGGAGATTGAGGACCGAAGAGCCTTACTCGGTGTGACTTGTTCAAGACCACAGAGCGAGTCAGAGATGGAAGCACCGAAGCTTTCTAGCTCCTAGTCCAGTGCTCCTATCTCCCAGCTGAGCAAGGTCCACGTGAAAACACCCGGGGCCGAGGTCTCTGCCACGCGGCACAGAGGCTGAGAGTACAGGTTTGAATGCTGGGACTCAAATCCCGGCTCCGACCCACTGGGCAAGATGGCTCCTCTTGCTAAGCCTCGATGTCTTCATCTGCAAAATGGGTACGAAAACACTTCCCTGCTTCAGAGCGCCACGAGGAGGATGAAATAGAGCATGCGAAGTGCTTGACACGGTAAGCAAGAAGACAATCCCCATTCTTGCCAGTCCATCAGAATATCCGTATTAATGGTAATGGCATTTTCTCAGCGACACTGCGCACATCCATCGCTCGCCGAGGCCGGGGATCCAACTTGATTAGAGAACTAGTGAGTGGGCTGAGAGCAGAGCTCCTTCCCTCGCTGCAGGAAGACAGAAAATGCACCCGGCACTGCCCGGGGACACGGCGACCCACGCCCGCCGGGGCAGGGCGCGGGAGGGGGCTGCGGCAGCGACCTGCCCGGCCTCGGGTGAGTCTGGGAGACTGTACGTCCACATGTCCCCGGCAGCTAGGAGGCTGAAATGGGGCCACGGTGCCTTGACGTACCCAAACTACAATGACCTGTAATTCCCACTGCCTCGATTCTGGACTCCAGCTTCCCCGGCTGCACCCTGCCCCCCGCAGAGCACCCCCTCGCCCAGCTATTCCTAGAAGTCTTCAGTGGGAGCTTTGTTCAAACACTCACACGTCACTCCAACTCCATCAACCTGCTGCAGACACCACACAGCACGCTCCCCCCACCACCACTGTGTTCTGTCTTTGGCTCCCCTAGCGGGTGTGTTTCCGCGGTAACTGCCTGGTGCCCTCTGCCCAGACCTCCAGGGGGCGCCAGAGCAGAGCCCGTGGCAGTGTTGAGGGAGGGGAGAGGGGGGTCTCCGCCACTCCTCATCCTGCGACAACCCTCCTGGCCCCCTGCAGGGTCTTCCACTGTTCCACTGTCCACCTGCACTTGGGGACCCAGTCCTACACTCAACAGCTGAACAGGCCCAGATGCCTGGAGTTGACAAATCATTATGGAGTAAGGCACCCCAGCATCCACTGAGGCTGTGACTAGGGAGCCCCCACTGGCCGGAGGAGGCGGAATTAACAAATTAAACAAAAAGAATAAAATTGCTATTGCTTCTGGATGAAATATCCTGATAATCACAAGAAAGGAGAGCCGGCAACCATAAACAGAATCATCTGTGGTCTTTGCCTGTGTAGACCTGGCCTAAGGCTTAAATGTACACCCATGGCGACTCTAAAAGCTACATGAATAGTTCATTTCCCAACAAAACTGCCATACAGGGAGACAAATAATTTAAGTAGGGACAATGTTTCACCAGTATGCACATATTAAAAGTTTGAAATCACAACCCAGGGAAAGCCATAGAGAGAAAGGAGGAAAAACAAAACTTTTGTTTCATTTCTCCTGGCTGGCGAGATCATTTCATTCTGAAGCTGTCTGCGGTCCCCCCCTCCCCCCGCCAGAGCCCGCTGCTCCCTCCCAGCAAGGGAGTCAGGAGGGGGCGACTGTCACAGACGAAGCGTCCAGGTGGCCATCCCTCCTCAGAGAGCAGAGCGGGGGAGACCCGGGAATAAATCTGCAAACCCAAAAGGGCCTCAACGGCGGGGGAGGGCTTTACCCCCAGAAAAGCAATCAAATGCTTATTGCCATCGGATTGATGAGAGCGGGGTCTCATTTCTAGCCCGGGGAGCACTCCCACACTGTCACGCAAGGTTATATTTTCTGAGCACTTCGCCACGCCGTCCCCCCCAGGATCAATGTATGGGTTATAGATTATTGATCACTGGCGACCCAGACCACAGCCTCTCTCGGTGTCAGAACGAGAGCTGCGGTTCCCCTCCCAGGCTCTTAACCATGAGTCATCATGCATCTTCAGTCACAGAGCAATTACTCATCGTCAAGTTATCCTACCCGAGCTTATCAAGGATTTAAACTGGAAAATACGTATATAGCAGCATCTGAGAGGCACGGGGAAAGTCGGAAAAACACGACGGGGCCAGGAGTGAACTCGGAACCAACACGCAGCAGCCTCGGGCAGGCTAATACCTCCGTTCTGTGAACCTCCTAGCAGATAGGAGTTACCACGTCATCGTGGTCTGTTTCCGAGGACAAATACAGTATGCTGCTACCCCAGTGTTCTGCAGAGCACGCCACACTATAGACAGAAGTGTTTCAAGTCAACACAATATGAAAAAATTCAAAATAAAATGAAAAGTGTCTGAAAACAAACCAACATAAATATACAGCAGTCCTGTTAATTATGATTATTTATGATCATAAGAACTGGCATCATTACTGTGCTTTCCTTTCCAAAATCTCCCAAACTTGTTACTATACGGCGGTTTCGGAGTTCTATAGGCTTGAAAAGGTGGCATGCCGGAGGCGGAAGTCATTTCGGGCCGGGCTCGCAGACGGCCCCGGTGCGAGGGGCGGCTTGCGCATGCGCGTGCTCGTGCGTGCGGCCCACGCGCGACGCGCCCCGCTCGGACCTTCCAGCGTCCCCCGGCATTAAACCGCATTACAGATGCCGCTAACCTATTAGACAGGGTGTTCCAGTCGTCTGCAAGGGGCCTGAAGAATGATCTAGAAATCCACCCCCTTGGGGGGAAACGGCGTTATGGAACACCACCGATAACACTGAATATTTCATCAGGGATGACAGGACTTTTCTTTTCCCAGTGCCTCCCACCCCCCCTCCATCGCCCTGCCTGCCACGTTCCCCCCCCCCCCCGCCTCCCGATTTTTTCTCCACTCACTTGACAACTAGTCACGGCCGCATCACTGCCGTCCCGCTGTCCTTGCGAGCTGACCTCTGTAGTTGCGCGGTGCCCAGTGGTCATGCTGTCCTCGTCTCTCGCCAACCACATCTGACAGGAGACGAGGCCATCACGGCAGCGGCTCCTGGCACCTGAGACGCCCTGGGACTACACAGGTAAACCAGGGGAGGCCGTGTTGTCTCCGGACTAACAACAGAAGGGAAGACATGACATCTCCAGCCAGGAGCCCACGTCCGAATATTCAAAAGGTTCATCATGCGGGCGATGAAGGCAGCCCCTCAGCCCTCCAGGATGAGGCCTGCGGGAGGCAGGAGGGGGGCCGGGGAGGAGCACCTGGCCCCGTCCTCCTCGGGGAGAAGAAAAGCACCGGGGGAGTAGGGCATTGATGGCGACCCGGGGCAGGGTGAGGGGGTGCTGGCCCCGCCCGCTTTTGGAGCCCACCCCCCCCCCAGGCAGGCTCCTGACCCCGAAGGCACGTGTGGCCACAGGGACAGCAGACAGGCCACGCCTGCCCACCGGCAATACCCCAGGGGACGAAAAACCGCTTTATTTGTCGAGAAGAGAGATACAGTTCCTTTAAAAATGACACGGTGGTTTTGAGTCGCAATCTTCTCTTTTTGGGGAAGTGTCGGAGTAGAGCAAAACATGAAGGATTTTGACTGAAATAAACGCTTTCATAGAAAACAGAGAGCCCTAGAGAGCATTCTAAGACCTGAGGACCGTCATACTATTTTAAGCGGGTGACAGTAATGTCATCGTCTGAGGGGTTAGGGTGTCTTCTCTAGACTTACCAGAGGAAGGAGGAAGTCATCTCTGAATAGAGAAAGTAAAACCACATACTTGCCGGCTGCACGGATCACGCAAAGACCGCAGTGACAGATCTCCCCGCTTCTGGCCTTTGATGGACCGACCTGGCGCTATTAGGGAGAGAGCACTCGCTCGCTCCAAGCAGAAACCCAGATAAAGGACGAACCCGCTGTTCAACTCACTCGGGTTTTTCCAACTTTCATCGGACCACCCGCGTCGCCGCGGCCGCAGTCTTGTTTGTTCGAAAGCCTCTCGTCGCGTCCCCCGTAGTTACCGTGGACGGAGGAGGTTTAGATTTTCTCTAACCTTCAGCTTCAAGCTCCCCCCAGGCCACCCCCTCCTCTTCTGCCTCGGTCTTACGGAACAGTCAATAAAAATAGTATCTGGATGCCCCCCCCTCCCGCAGAACTACAGGCGCTGCCGGAAATCCTTCCCCTTCATACGTGCGCAGCACTAAGAGACACAAAAAGGAGTCTGGCGGAAATCTCGCTGGAAGGCCTCGCCTGGACGCACTTGTGCACCAAGGTGCGAGCTTCCTCCCCTTGTTCTGGAGCTGTGGGGGGCAGCGGTCCTGCGGAGGCCCCAGTTCTCTCTGGTTCCCTGGTGATGCCAGGAGCCCTCCTGCGCCAGGGGCTGGACCCAGTGGAGACGCCGGCTTCACGGGCCCTGGGGAGGTGTCCCCGTCCACCTGTCGCCACCTCCTGCCTCCCCTGCGCAGGCGCAGCTTGCCTCGCGAGGAGGAAGCATCCGTCCGCTCCCAAGCCCTGCACCAGGGCCTGGGGAGAGAAAAGGGGAGTGGCTCACGGGGCTCCTCCGGCCTCTGAGCTCAGGAGAGAAACCCCAGAAGATGACAGGGGCAGGTGGGCCGGCGGCCCAAGGGCACTCCTCTGCCTGTGAAGTCGCTGCTGTGTCATGAGGTCCTGAAGTTCCCGGGGCAGAACCGAGCTTGAATGCCCTTGAGAACAGAGCACGCACCACCGTCCCCCCAAGCTGAGCACCAGTGACCCCCCCTTCTTGGGCGCAGCCAGCTCCCTGGAACCCGTGCCCACCCGGGCCAGCCCAGCCTCCCTTTGGCTGGCGGACCCATCCCTGAAGTGGGTTCAGGTAGACAGGCTACAACTCTGAAGTCCCTTTGGGCCCATCACTGAACTAGGAGCCCCTGGGAATTCCCTGGAACGAAGAAGGGCACCCCACCCCTCACTCAGAGCCTGTTGAACAGGTGCCCCTCCAGGGTGGGGATGAACCTCTACTTCTTCCCTCCAGCACCAGGTGATGTGGCTGACTTGCCTACAGGAAACCTGTAAACCAAGAAGGTTCATAACCATGAGGACCTCACTCCCAGGGGCAGGCAGACCCGAGACCCACGGAGGGCACCTGCACACTCTGACCGCCTCCCTCCAGAAAGCTCAGCCTGGGGCGACACTCACCAAGTGGGCAGACAGTGGGCGAAACCAGTGGACCCATCCCACATTTGATTGTTTCTCTTTCCTTTCTTTCTTGTTTTGCTCGTTTGTTTGGGGGGAGCGTTTCTGCGGTTGGATATACAGAGTCAGCCGGGCAGGAGTTACAGCCGTTTGTGCTTCATGAAGCCCCGTTCTCACTCCCTCGCACCCCGCGAAGTGCATCCGCAGGTGAGGGAAATGCCGCTGGGACCGCTGGCCTCAGCACTACCGACATTTGGCCCAGACAGCTCTTCGGTGCGCGGAGCGGTTCTGTGCACCGTGCCGTTTCTCTGGCTCTGATTCCCAGTAGCACCCAGTTCCCAACTGTCACGACCAAAAACATCTCCAGACAATGTCAAACGATGGGCCGGGGTTGCCCAAACGACCCCGATATGAGAACCACGGGTTCAGAGGATTCGCTAAAGTTGACATGCGTCGGCAGGATTCCAACTCCAGGCGGCTGGCTCCGAGCCTTCCCCAGGGAGGAGGGACAGGGGTTAGCCCGCTGGCACACACTCACCCCTACACCACCCCACAGGCCTCCTCCTCCTGCACGGCCCCACCGCACTGACGCCACTCGAGGCTCTGCAAGACTCTGCGACCACCAAGTGCAGAGATAGGATTTTCCTCCGAAGGAGGCGCACCTGCCAACAACAGTGAAGGAACCACACGAAGACTCCAATGACCCACCTGGTGTCTTTAAAGCTGCGTCCCAAACTTTCAGCGTGCCCCGAAGACGTGGTCTCGGTGATAACAGGGCTTCCGGGAACAACATCGTCCTGTTGCTGCCGAGTTGTGGCTTCGCACCAGCACGGTGCTGAAGGCACAGTCGGCCACACAGCCAGGCCGGTAGTGCTGGGAGGAGGGCGCTGCTCGGGGCCGAAGTCCAGGGAACACAGCCACGCAGCCCAGCCTGGGTCCCAGGGGCTGCAGGAAGGTGGGCGGGGGAGGTGTGCTGGGACTGAGCTGGAAAGGAAAATCCAAACCCAGGCCAGGACTTCGGCCCCGGATCTCTCGCCGAGGCTAAGAGCAGCCCTGACGCCACCCCCGCCGCACCCCCTGAGCCGGCCAGCCAGATACCCAGATGGAGCCACTGGCTCCAGAGAGGGCGGCCCGCTGCTCCGGTTCCCCCAGCGAACGCTCTGCCATCCGTGGCGTTTCTCCCCGTGCGTGGCTGTGAGTCGGATTCTCACCCTGGCTATTCGGAGCATCCTCCTGGAGCGCGGTCCAGGCTCAGCAGGGGACTCCAACCAGAAGTTCGAGCTCCGAGACAGATGTTAGAGACAGAGTACTTCTGAGGCTTGTGCTAGGAGAGAGAGCCCCCCAGTCTCCAGGGCCCGCCCAGGCCTCTCCGAGCAGGAGACATCTGGACAGGGACACCGGTGCTAAGGAGCAGCCTCCCTCCTCCAGGCGGGGACACAGCCAGTGCAAGAACCCTGAGGCAGGGCCGAGAGCTGTGTGCTGCAAGCACGGAAGTAAGAAGGTGTGGCCGGAGCGCAGGGAGGGCAAGAAAGGCAGGATCACAGCGAGGGGCAAGCCAGGCCACCGGCGGCCTCACAGGCCATGGTCGATGGATGAGGTTTTGAATGAATCAAAAGGCTTCCCAAGGTGTTGAGCACATGAGCAACAGGGCTGTTGCCAAAAAGACCCCCGGGGCCACAGGTGGACAAAGGGACCGCGAGTGGGAAAGAAGGGGTACGGGTGACCAGTCGCAGGCAATGACAGCGGCTTGGGGACCAGGGGAGACGAAGAGAAGCGGGCATCATAGGGATGGTGCGGCAGGAGGCGGGCCTTGCAGAGGAAGGATGCATGGAGGATGGTGCTGGAGTCTGCCGCCAGAACGCCGTGGGGGGGAAACCCCAAACGCAGGGGCTTCGGACAGTAAGCACTGATCCGGCTCACGCGTCGGAGCCCGACAGTTTGGGCCGCACGTGGCTGGACAGTTCTGCTCATGCCAGGGCTCACTGGCGCATCCCTCAGCGGGCTGGCCGTCCCCTGGGACGGGGACCGCGGGGCTAGCTGGCTCCCATCCTCCGCAGGCCAGCGGGCGTGGTCCCGAGGGGAAGGCCACGGCAGAAAGTAGGCGAGCCCAGTCAGAAAGTGTTTATGCGCCTCTGCCTCCATCGTGTGTGTCAACCCCATCAGGCGACAGCAAGTCACAGGACGGACTCAGGAGTCAAAGCAGCAGCAGCAGCAAGGCCAAGATAGATGGCCAAGGGTGAGGACACCGGCCACTTATGCGGCAGGCCTGCCATGCGTGGTCCTAGACATTTTGGCTCGCACAACTGGGTGGAGAGAGCTGCCCTTTACTGATGTGGGGCAGACGGGGGAGGACCACGTTGGAGATTTCAAGAACCAGGGGTCTGTTTTGCTTAGGGACGCGTAGGGCAGTTAGAGGCTCCCTAAAGTGCTCAGGAGGGCTCATGGGAGCCGCCCGATGCCCGACGGGGAGTCCTTCTTTTCTCGTTTTCAACAAAAGTCACCAAGCCGGAGTTCCAAAGTCCCCAAAAGCTCTTGGTGATGCCCACGGGCCTGCTTTGGGGCGACAAGGTGGCGGAGAGCCGCTCCTGCCCGGTGGCTCCGCTGGCTCAACAGTCACGGGCATGTGTCCCTTAACAGACAGGCCGCCCGCACCCACCGTGCCCACCATTCTGTCTTCGCTGCAGAGCAAACGGGAGCCTCCCTCTACGCAGAAAGACTCTCTGATTTTATGCTGATCGTTAACTAAGAATATCTCTCTCCAGAGATTTATTACATTAATGAGCTCTGAAATCACTCATAGCAATTAACTATATTGTTTTTAAACTCTCCAGAAATCATCAAAACATGTTGGTTGTTTTTTAGGGAAACATAAATAAGGGGTACAGCTGACACCCAGACAAACCCAGCCAACAGCTCTCTCCCCGGGCTCTTGGCTCTGGGAGATTCCGGCCCCCAGTTTCCGAGGGAGACGGGGGCCTGCCCGGCTGAGAGAGGCTCCCCGCCCCCACAGACAAGCAACTTTCTCCGTGGAGAGAGGACCGGTCTCCGAGTCTGTGCACGCGACCGTTATGAAGGCCGGGGGCTTGGCCTGCAAACTGCGCCCCCCCACCACCACCACCACTGAGCGGAAGGCCTCAAGCCCTGGGTCAGGGGGCCCCTGGCCCCCAAGAGCCGAGTGTCCCCACTTCCCCCGAATCCCTTGTCCTCTCAGGGCACGCCCCCCCCCAAAGCAAACCTGCATGACACACTGCTTCCCAGACCCCCACGGCATAAACCCGTTCATGCGGCCATCACGGACATTCAGACGGGGGCCCTGATTCACACCCGTGACTCGCCCTGCCCTGACGAGTCGCCATCATTCCCCTCACCTTCACAGGCCGCTTCCAAGGTCAAATGGGAAAGGGCAGGTGCTAAGAACAAGCCCTCAGGTACCAAGTTGCCTGGATTCGAACACAGACCATGGCCCTCGCTAGTCGCACGTGTGTACTTGAACAATTCAGCATACAGCAGGGTCCCCGAAATAATCCGAACTCCTTGTAAATCTCTTTCAGTGCTATGCCCGCCCACATTCTCCCACTCTGTTTTCACAACTGGGGGGGACAGGAACTATTTTTCCCCTTTTTACAAATAAGGAGCCTGAGACGCACGGGGACAAGGGGGAGCAGTTTGCCCGAGTGGGCTGCAGGCTGGGCTTTTCTGCCTTTCAGGATTCTCTCTCCCCACGGCGAGGCTGCCCCTGCACGGGCCGTGACGTGGGCTTCCAGCTGAGTTCAGGTTCGGCCAGGGAGTTCCTCGAAGAGGTCAGAGGGAGGAGGAGAGAGGGGTGGGGACGGTCATCCTCCGGGACGCTGCTGGCTGGTGACCCCCTCCACACAGCCTTCTCTGTCTCCCAGCTCCAAGCTGCTCTGTTCCCCAACACTCAGCTCTCAGCTTCCCCTCCCCCACCCTAGCCCCACGGGCTCCTGAAGCCCCCCTGCCCCTTTGTAAAGGGTTCTTTCCTTAAACTCCCCTCCATTTGACCCTTTGGGAGTGCCGTCTGCTTCCTGCTGGGCCCCAAACTCCCGAGTCTGTACCGCATGCACTACTCAACACTGCCTGTGTCCTGAGCCCCAGAAAACAAGATTTTTGATGGCGGGGGCAGAGACAAAAATCATCCCTGCGTTTTTCATCTGTGAGGCTTCTGGGAAGATTAGAAAGATCTTAACATTCTAAAGCCTTTGGTTGGGCTTCATTCAGCTTGCCGATGGGTGGTTGGGGGCAACACAGGAACCTGTCATGGCCACCAACACGGACTTTGGTGACCCGTGGACAGCAGTGGAGCCCTGGCCATTTAAATGCAGTCAGAGACAGGCCGCTCGGCTCCGCTGTAAGCAGTGTGGCCCAGGAAGAGTGCTGACCGCGTACAGATGGTAAAGGAGACCCAAAACCCCAAGGAATAACCCCCCAGCAAGCCCTTCCGGGAACCCTATCTGCAAGGAAACTAGCTGACGCTTCAGCAGGAGCCTCCAAGTCCCCAGCTGTGTGTGGTCCTGGTCACTCCAGGCCCAGGATGGTTGGTGAGAACTGAGCTTGAAGGCAGAGAGTTCAAGCCCTCCTGCCCCCTTGGGTGGCGCACTGGGGTGAAGGCCCTGCCCTAGAGCTCCCGAGGAGGGCAGTGTCCTGAGTGAGGTCCCCGGGGTCACGGGACAGGGGAAAAGGGTTGGGAGCAACACCATCTAATGTCCTTATATCTTTGTTTCTCTCACCATCACCCCCTGGCACCAAACCCACCCACCTTCAAGTGCTCATAAAATCTGGGCACCCCTAATGGCCCTGATCAAACCCCTTTCCTCCACGGAGTGGCTCAGGCCACTCCAACGCGCTAAGACGCCCCTTGCTGCATCGTCCACCCAGCGGAAGCTCCATGAAAGACGAGCCCAAGGCTTCACGCTCTCACGTATACCCATCCCCACTCCCAACGCTCGCAGGCCTGGACATAGCCCAAGCTCTAGAAATACCCGCCGGCAGTTCCAAACAGCAGTCAAAACAAAGAAAATTGCTAGTTATTGGGGCCGGAGGGACAGCAAAGACCACCTGGGCCATTTTACAGATGGGAAGACGGACGCACAGGAGGAACCGAGATGCAAAGCCAGCAGGTCCGACCCCCCAGCTCAGGGCTCCCGCATTGCTGGAGAAACCCTGTGGTTGGCTTGCAGGCACTTGCACTCCTCAGTTGCCCAGAGCCCTGTCTGGACCACGCCGGGAACAGCCGGCCCGAGGAGGGCCCATGCCATCTGGTCCCTTATTGTTCAGGGAAGTAATTGTTCTTTACTCCTAGATGCATGTGGCACTGGGACTTGTTAAAAATTAATGGTGGTGTGGCCAGCATCGTTGCCTCAAGGATTATAACCCAGGGCCAGCTGCAGGTCAGAGCCGCGCGCGCCATCTGACCACATTGGTAAGGCACTAAGTATAAATGACGATTCACTTTTAAAAGTGTCTGTTAGGGGCGTCTGGGTGGCTCAGTCGGTTAAGCGGCCGACTTCGGCTCAGGTCATGATCTCACGGTCTGTGAGTTCGAGTCCCGCGTCGGGCTCTGTGCTGACGGCTCAGAGCCTGGAGCCTGCTTCAGATTCTGTGTCTCCCTCTCTCTCTGCCCTTCCCCTGCTCATGCGCTGTCTCTATGTCTCTCAAAAATAAATAAACGTTAAAAAAAAAAGTGTCTGTTAAAACTTAAAACCTCCTAGGAGTTTAATGCCGAATGTGTAGATTTCACCCCTTTTCACTCGACCAAGCCCCAGGCCAACAAAGCGTAGTGGTTTGAATACCCCTGTAGATTAACCGTAGAATAAAGCAGTCCCATCCAAGTGGCACTGAACTTCCCCAGAGAAACTAACAAAATGGGGGAAAGCGCACGGGGGAAGCGAGTCCCGAAGGCGGGAGCTCCGGTTGCTACGGGGTGTCCCTGGGTCTCAGACTCGGGGAGAGACATCTGGGTGGCTGTTGAGAGAGGGTTGTTTTTTCCAGTTTTTGAAATGAGACTTTTCACTTTCAGGGTATCGCGAACGTCGGCTCCATCGAGGGGGCGCTGGAAGCACAGTGCAAACCGGAGCGTCCCAGACTGAGCCGCTCTGCAGAGCCACTAACCGTCGTGAAGAGCAGCCAACGCACCAAGGCCGGGAGGAGGCATCGTTGAGGAAAAAAGGGCCTCGTCCGTCCTCAGGCTTAGCTCCAGCTCTCGGTTCAGTTCCCTCGTGGCAACAAAAGTCAAGATTCTGAACAACATCCACCTGTCCTCCCCCGCCCCAGCCAGACCTGCCTCCCTTACGGAGCAGGCGTGTCTTCATTGACAAGATTCTCATACGGCCAAACGACTCACACCGAGCAGGCCCAACGATCAAAGTGGGGGGTGGCTTAGACCCACATGACCAGAATTGGCCAGCACGACGCATCTATTGGAGCCTTTTGCTAACAGGAGCCCACGATGGCGCCACAGACAGACCCTTAGCTGTGGCCGGGCTCACGGGCACCATGATACAGCAGAAATAAAACTAAATTATGTCACTTGTCATCATTAAGAAAAATTTTCATCTCCGTTCTTCATTTGAAAAGCACTATATTTAATGAATGAGTACTGAGTCATGACACGTAAATGACTAAAATACAGGAATTATACGGAGGTCAACTAACGTAATTTTAAACCATGAAATTAAGGGACCTATTCATGCCTGTCGACGGGGCCACTCATTACGATGCTAAGCAAGGCTGCCCGTGAGCACTGGGGAACGGTGGACAGTTCCACAAGAGGCAGACCAAGTTTCCGGGGAAACTGCCTCATGACCAAGACGAAGCAATCCCTCTGACCTATTTGCCCAGGTTCTGTGAGTCCGTGAAATCCTTGCATGGATCCAGTGAAAGGCATTGCTGGTCTCGGGCCAGGCAAGCTGCATTCCAAAGAGCATCTTATAGATACACCACTGATGGAAGGTGGGACACCAGCTCCTTTGGTGCTTCCAAAATGGTGGCCCACGCAAGGTGAGCATCAGGAGAATGGCTCTTTCCCAACCACGTTCATCTCTTTTAATTTCTCCAAGAAAATTCAGATGCCTCACAGCCTGAACTCTGCGGAAGTTTGGATGAAAGATGGGAGAAGAAAAATTAGAGATGTCGATACCCACCAGGATAACTCAGATGAGAAACGTTCTGATGGGGAACCATCTTCCAAGGACTTGACACTTTCAGGTTGTGGTGGCCACGTTTTGGTTTCTCCACCCTGAGGCCATCTTCATGCCTCTGATAAATCAATACTCCAAACTTCCTCTGGTGAAGGACTCCCCTCCATTCTCACTCATGAAGTTTGGGTGGGGTCGACCCCACGGACGGCACCAAAGTTGGACACTAACTTGTTGTAAATCAATCAGTATATGCCTTTACATGGGCCACAGGAAATAACGACCCCACCTGGCCCAACAGTTGATGGTTGTGTGTAGATACAAAGCTCGTAATGCCAGAAACATCGCATTCATGGAAAGAAGGCTTACAGCTCTTGGGAGGGGGAGGTAATATGTGAAAGCTGATGATGAAGCCATTACCAAGAACGCCGTTGACGATATCCTATAATCTGCTGGATCAAACCTCACCTGAAGCAGAGATGCCTTGAAACGGTTGGTTTACAAAGGCCAAAACATTTCCCTCTTATTTAACCCAGTGAGAGTGGACCAGTTTTCATGACACGCAGTCTTTGCAGGACGTAGAAGGTCCTTTCTAGACTCCTGCGTCCTACCGTGCACAGGAGCTTTCCGACTCCTCCCGCAACACGTAAAGACGACAGGAACTCCCAGAAAGTGTTCCACAAGAGCTAGTAACAACAGCAAGGAAAGGCGGCTGTGCTGGTACCAAGGACGGGGACCCCATGGCCTTCACAGAGCCAGAGGTCAGGGCTGAGGGCTATCCGGGACTGACCCCTCTCCCAGTGTTCGCAGCTGACCTCTGTTATTCATCAACCCGCAGGCTGACCCAGTCTTTGATATTTGGAAATGACCCCTTCTTTGAACTCTCCAAGCCCATTGTTGATTAACTGCCCGCCCCCCCTCCCGTCAATCAGGCCTGCCAGCTTCTTTGGGATTCTGCCGGAGGCGCGTGAAGAAGAAACATGTTTAAAATGCCCCCGTGCAAGCTCTCCATAAGGCACTGCAGAGCTCTCTCTGAATTTGATCACGCAGACAAGGCCGGCGCAGTCTTGTGAAGCCACAAGCTTACACAAAGGGGACGGAGAATGGTGTAAACCCACACCCTGCAGCCTGGTGGTAGGAAAGCGTGGTCGAGGAAGCTGCTCTGTTCTTTCTTTCTGTCATTCAGGTCAGGGTACGACCATGAAATTCCAAGCTATCTAGTTTCCGATTTCCAAGAATTTCGGAATTCCACCCCACGTGGGTAGGAAGGACCCTAAATGCCACCTACTGTGACCTCTAATTGAATGTTTATTTCCTCCTCAACTTCTTGTGCAAATGGCCACAGAACCTGTGCTGCTGATGTCTGGTGATGGGAAACTCGCTCGCCGCTTCCCTTGGAGAGGAGACCGTTTTTAGCCAGCGCCAAGTCTCAGGTTTTTCCTTCTTCTGGGCAGGCGTCCACATCTCCAAAGTTCCCAACCCGCAGAGCTGCTCGGAACTCACTAGTCCCTTTTCCCCTGGAAGTTCCTCAAACGGAGATTTGACTAGAAATCATGGTCTCCCTGTTTGTTCACATGTCTGGGTTGAATCTTTTTTATTCATTTCTCCTATGCCCTTCCTTGGTCATATGTATCTAAAGCTGTCCCAATCTTCACTGACCATAACGCCTTCCAGCGTGGTTTGGTCAGCAGAGTAGGTCAGAGCTCTTGCCTGTCACCTCCATTGTTCTTCATACTATATTCCCATTAATGCAACCACAATTGCATTGTAGTTGGAGAGACCTATGGAGAGGTCAGACCAATAGATTTTCCCTCCTCATTTTCCAACAAAGGTAACACACCCTGCCAATATGCCATCATATGCCAAAATGCCATCGATGGCAATAAGGTCTTGCCTCTTGCTTCATTCTACTGTTATAGTGTCCCCCACCCACGGCCCCTCGGGGTGAGGTGCCGGCACACCAGTATCTGCAGGGTGGGGGCGCGGGGTGCGTCGCCGAGCTCCAAAGATGAATGTGTTAAGTAAAAGTGAAGGTTACCAAATTGAAACTGATCTATATAGGCCACCCATTGCTAATTGTCACCCAGCTACTTTGCTTCCACCGGTCACGTGGTGGGTGACAGCCACAGACGTTGATGGATTCTGACCCTGACGGGAATCCTGGTTTCTAAAAACGAAGAGAGAGGACAGGGAGAACGAGGCAATGGAGTTAGCGGCCCAGCGTGAGGAGAAAGGAAGGGGAGCAAGGGGTGTCTCTGACAGCTCAAGCTGAGGGAGAAAATTAGAAAAGAAAGCCTCCGCCACCGCCATACGCCGCGGAGCTGGCCAGGACAGCTGGAAGAAATATCGCCCGACCCGAATCCCCGGCCAGGATGGTGATACATGCCTGCGTACGGCTATCAATAACCCCGCATGATTAATGCTAATGATTTATGTTAATTTTGCCATAAGCTTTATTTGTGCCCGGTGTTGAACTTAAGGATGTCAAATCATTCCTTAGGAGGTTGTTAGAGATTTTTAAAAGCAAAGTCTAAAATATAACGCCTGACGTCCCATATATCACAGCCCCAACCTCCCCAACATTCTCTGTGAGACGAGGGTCACCATTCCCCCATGTAATTGCCTCTCATTCAGCAATAAGTCCTTGGAAAAGGATTCCGCGTTACAAGAAGGACGGCTCCACAGGGGCCTCTGGGGTCCCCTTTCTTGGAACCCCCCCTTGGGGGGGGCGGGTTGGATTTCAGGGCAGCCAAGAAGGCAAAGTCCATCACTGGCACCCCAGCTGCCGTCCATGGGCCACTGTTCATCCCGGAGGAAGGGCAGGGAGGGACAAGTGGCCGCAGAGCGGAGGCCTCGATTTCCCTCCTGCTAAACGGGGCAGGTGAACTCCTCAGCCCACTTCCCAGGAACGCCAGGGGTTCAGACACAGTGACGCCGCCGTGGAAGTCTCCGTTGTCCTCAATACCCCAAATACACGATGCACTGCTTTCTCCCAGGCGGCTCTGAGTTCCAGTAGCTTCCCCAGGTGTAGGTCCTGCCCAGTAGTTGGCAGTTGGTCTAAGTGGCTCCTTTGCTACCTCCTTTGCTCACCCCCACACACTGGGAACACCGTCTGTGTGGCCGGCCCTGGATGAGGAGAACGAGAAAGGTGGGGGCGGGCGTCAACGTTTAAACCTCTGGGCCAGGCGGAAACCGGGACCTCCAAGACGGACCAAATCACAGAGCCTGACACCTGTGGCGCTGAAGCACGCACCCGCCGTGCGGAGGACAGAAGGAGCCCAGGTCAGTTGGAGAGAGCAGGAACGGAAAGAGGGTGGCAACTCCCAAGCCGGTGCAGACACGCTGCACGCGAACCGTCTACCAGCAGCGCTCTCCTGGGCCCTGGCAGCTGCACCACCGCTCTGTCTGTCCCTCGCTCCTCTCTGAAATCCCACCCAGGACTGGCCCCACCCCCTTTGGCCCCCGGCTCCCAGCCAGCAGGATGCCCTCAAGGGCCCATCAATGGCTCATGGGACCAGTAACTTCTTCCACCTGTAAACCAGTCACCCCATCAGGGGCCGCCTTGCCTTCCAAATAAAACCCTTCACACTCTTCCCTCTCAAAGCCAGGACCCAGTAAACCCCAAGGATCGGGGAAATAGTTCACAGGGGAAGAAACCCCAGGTTCCCCCCTCCCTCTCTTGCCAGAAATTCATTACCTATAGCTTAAAAGCAACAATTTCTATATGAGTTTGTCCCCAAAAGGAAATATCCTCTCTGCCCTCCTGGCTTCCTGGGACGGGGCTCCAGTTAACTGGCTCAGTCTGGGCTGTACAGCGAACACCTGTCAAAACGTATGGACCACGCCATTTATCAAATAATCTGCTCCAAGAACAGATAGGCACTATCAGCAATCTGGTATTGATCTGTACAGGCCTCTGCTATTGTTCATCCCTGCATCCCGAATGGCAGCAGGAATTAATGAAAGAAACAAAACAATGCATACCAATCACTCAGCCCCGCAACTTTGTTTGCTGCTCTCATTAAGTTGGGCAAAGTTTCCCCAGCTAACCCAAAAGCGTGCTTGGGAGGGGAGGGCCCAGGAGGTCAGGTCTCTGATCGGCCAACCGACCCCTCCAACTGCCCTCTCCCTCTTCCCGACCTCCACGGGCCCGTCTCGTGTCGATTCTCCTGCAGCTTCGAAGCCTTTGACATGGCCACGCAAACGGCATCAGGAACCCCACGTGGGTGCAGAAGCAGCTCTCGCAAGGTCTGAAGAGATGGTACTTCTCTGACAGCCCTTTTGAGGTTGTTTTGAGGTTTAAACTGCCCTTGTCTGGAACTTTCTCCACACACAGTCTGTTTGCTCTGCACAAGCACACACTCACACAGGGAGGGACATGTGTGCAGATACCCATAGGCAACCAAAGGGGAGCTGAGTACCATGGGGGGTGAGGTGGCCAGAACCCAGCATCTCCCCCAAGGGAAGGTCTTGCAGAGACACTCACCACCCCACATCTCCAGGACTCCCCGTAAACAGTAAGCCCCCCGTACAGATACTCCTGCCTCACTGTCGCTGTGTCCACCCCCTCGTAGGCTTCAGGGCTCTGCTGAAATGGCACTTCCTGAAGCCATTGCAACCTAGTTGCAACCAGAATTGCCTCCTTGCAACCAGAATTGCCATGTCCTTCCTCTGAGCCTTCACCACGCTCTTGACAAAGAATAAACTCTGTCTCTCCAGCCTACAAGACCCAGAAAGAATAAGAAGCCAAGTAAAACAAGTATGTAATTATGAGTCCTGCCCTCTGGGGGCAGGGACACGGATGCAGTAATTTTTGCAGCCCCACATGGTGCCTAAGACCATTAACAGTGGGTGGATGGGTGGAGGGAGGGGCAGACAGAGCAGTGGGTAGATGGGTGGGTGGGTGATGGAAGAACAGATGGGAGCTGGGTGAGGAATAAATGGATGAATGGATGGATGGGTGGATGGGTGAATGGGTGGATGAATGGATGGATGGACGGACAGATGGAAGTGGATAGATGGTTGTGGAGGTGGATTGATGGATGGGTGGATTGATGGGTGGAGAGGTGGATGGATGGATGGAAGTGGACAGATGGTTGTGGGGGTGGATTGATGGGTGGGTGGACTGATGGGTGGAGAGGTGGATGGACGGACGGAAGAGGACAGACGGGTGGGTGGATAGGTAAGTGGACGAGTCTACACCAAGTGGGACAAGAACTCAAGAGCATTCCAGTCGCATGGCTGTGAGCCGCAGCAACAGCCTCCTGCTGTCAGACGGCACCAGGAGTTTCGCTTTCCTTCCCAAAGTGCAAACCATCTCCTCATACTCTTACTCACGGTGCCAGGGAGTTTTCTCGTCCCGGTGGCACCGGCCCCGAGGCCCAGCAAGAAGGAAGGATTTGTCTGGGATCGCAGAGCCGCCTTCACACAGCAGGCCTCCAGAAAGGAAACAAACTTGCTTTCCATCTGGTCTAAACCAGCCCCACCCGCCACTCCCCAGACTCCAGAGAGTCTCCTCCCAGGACCAGCCAAGCCGTGTTCCCGCCATGGCGCAGCGTCCACAGTACTGGTCCCCTTGGAAGGGCCCCTGCAGGGCCACCTCGATCGTCTGTGTGGGGTGGGGGGCCCCGTGTGACCCCCATGCTGCAGACAGCGAGGTCTTCCCTTTTCCTCAGCCTGGAGAAGGCCTCTGCAAAACAAAAACAAAAACAAAAAAACAAAACCCACCAAGAACAGAGCTCTCCTCTTGGCTCGAGACTTTTCAAGAAAGGCAGCTCGCCCCGCGTCCAGGAGATGAAGCAGAAACACTAAGTGGCACTGACCGAGGCCTCGCTCAGCTGAACAGGGCCTCTGGGGGGCAAGAGACAGTTCCAGTCTGGAAAAGCCCAGACCAAGGGGTCAGGCTGGGCCAGCCAGGCATGCGACATGCAATTCTCCGAGGACAGACGGCAAATCTCCACCTGTGCGGGGCTCTTGGAGGTCAAGCCAGGTGTGGGGGCCGTTCCCCCTTCGCCCCTGCCCTGAGGCTCCCTACAGCATCACCTGGACACGGCCCCTCCTCCGGGGCCACATCACACGTCTGCTGTGGGAAGGAAGGGAAGGAAGAGCGGCAGCGGCTTCTGTTTCCAGCTGAGGAAGACAAGTGTGGCTGACGAGGGTGGCCGGCAGTCGGGAGGGAAGAGCTGGGAGGGAGGAGGAAGTCAGAGGGTGACAGAACGAGGAAAGCTCTGGGTCTTGCCCTGGAGGACCGCAGAGCCCAGTCGGGGAGGAGAGCCATGAGGTCACGTGGTCAGGCAAGGACAGGAAGGCAAACCATCACCCACCACCAGGCCCCGCGTGCAAAATGTTGCGTGAGTTCTCCCCAGTCCTTCCTTTCTGAACTTCCAAACAACGCTCGCCCAGGGCTCATCCGGCAGGCACAGATCTGTCTTCTTAAGTCCTTATAAGCAAAGGTCGCAATAACCAAAGGTCATGCCGGCCCGCAGTCCGGCTGACCTCAGGAAAGGGCTGTTCTGTGAAGACTGGCCCACCACCGCCCCATTTAGGAAGAAACGCATCCTGAGCAGCCAGGCCCCGCCGGGACCTGAAGACACAGGCATGGAGGACAGGCCCTTCCTCCTGGAGCTCTGTCCATGACAGCTGAATCCACACAGCTCCAAGGGGGTGCCGCAGAGAAGGGGACTCAGAAGACAGAAGGGGCCTTGCAAGAGAGGATGCCGCACGCCAGACAGAAGAAGGCAGGCGCGTGGGGAGCAAGACAATGCCCAATTCCAGGGACTGCCACCCCATTCCAAGGAAGCATGAGCAGCAGCGCCCTGGCCTGAGTTCCAGGCCCCACAGCCACACCATGCCATGCCCTAGTTAGCGCTCTCCCTGCGAGGCCCCCTCTGTGAGTCCACCGTGATTGCACTGGGAGCTGGTAATGGGAAAGTTAACGCACAGCAATGCTGCTCAGTGTTCCGGAGAAAGACATTAGGCCAGGTCCCCATGCTGCCATCAGCCATTGAGGGTTGACACCCGCGCAGAACCAGATAGCCAATCAGCGCACGCGGGCTATGCAGCAACTTACATCACCTTTGGAGGCAGAAGCTAGGGAAATGGGGCGACCACCCAGTCCTGGGACTCCGTCAGGACTTCACTGGGACAGAGCACACTGTGGGTTCACCATCGGGTCTCTCACCTTGACCCTGATGAATGCCCGGCCGGTCCCACCCTGGCTACACGGCCCGGCCTAGACCCTCCGGCACCCACACGTGCCTCTAGGACAGCAGCCACTGTCCCTTGGAGACTGACACCCTGACACTCTCGGCCTTGACTCCAAGAAAGCTGACAGAGCAGCAGAATCGGACTTCGCGGCACCCGGGAGGTGGCGCCAGGCGGCCCGGGAGCCACTGTGCCAGCAGATGACAGTCGCCTCTCCGTCGAAGGATATTGCTTTTAAAATAGGTTATGTGTGCTGCCCGCAGCCCGAGGATGCAGGGGAATGCTGCTCAATGGCTTCTTCTCAGGACCTTGGACAGCAGGTTTCCACCTGCCCTCCTCTCCAAGGGCATCCATCACCTCTCACCCTGGAGCTGAGCTGCCGGCTTGCTCAGCTTCCTCACCCAAGATGGGCTCACTTTCCTCTCTCTCGCTCGCTCTTTCGAACGACAGTAGCCCATCAGTGCACACCACCTCCCTAGGAAAGCAGGACCTCAAGTCAAGTATCCACCAGCATGGAGGCTAGTATGAGACCCTGAGCAAGGAGAAAAAATTAACAAAACCCTGGTTCCATCCTTAAGCATCTCAGAGTACAGAGGAGAGAGAGTCAGGAGATCATAGAGTCAAGCAAGGACAAGAAACCACCCCTCGGGCCCCACTCCCAAAAGCACTTTGTCAGGATTTCCAGGGGTGCACAGATTCCCCCCGAAACCCCCTTCTGAACCTCCAAATATCTCTTGCTTAGTGCCCACCCAGACTCTGAGAAGTTCTAGAAGCCCCCAACAAAGCGCGGGTCTGGGAACCCACTGTTTGGTAGGGGCATTTGCACAGAGCCGGACTCTCCAGCTGCAGGTGCAGGCAGGTGCCCAGGTGGCATTGCTGTCACAAGAACGCCCCCCTCCCCGAGGACCTGGGACATTCACACTGTTTGACCCCGGACTGCTCCCAGGCTATGAGAACCCACGCGAGGCAGGTGGGCTGAGACCACATCCAGACAATTTCACGGCCGCCCCCTTCCCCGAAGCCAAGACCGAGGTCGCAAAGCGCATCAGGATATGGGAGAGGTCAGGGAGTGAAAAGCGGCAGCCAGTCCGTGGTCCGGCTTGGTTCGACACACACAAGGTATCTTTCACTTTGATTACCCAGCTTTTAAAATTTAGAAGGTTAGGGGGCCGCCTGGGTGGTTCAGTCGGTTAAGCATCTGACTTCCGCTCGGGTCAGGATCTCGAGATTCCTGAATTCAAGCTCCCCAACCGGCTCGCTGCTGTCAGCACAGACCCTTGCTTCAGATTCTCTGCCCCCGTCTCTCTCTGCCCCTCCTTGACTTGTGCTCTCTCTCAAAAATAAATAAATCATTAAAAAATAATAAATAAATAAATAAAATTTAGAAGACTGTACTTTTTTTTTTAAGTCCGTGCCATCACTTCTACATAAACAGCAGGGGGCCTGACAAGATTGGGTCACATTCCTGCCTGACAACATGGGCTAAGGCAGGGTGGCCCTCTTCTGTGCAGGTCACTGGTGTCAGCACCTGCCTGGACCCGGCAGGTGCCTGATTTGTGACTCTGGAGTGGATGTTGACCACAGGTTATCAACACGATGAGGAAGCCACAGGACCACCGGGTGACGCTCGGCCATATCAATCCCCACCATCACATAGCCCTGAAAGAGTATGACTTGGGAGAGCGAATTTTCCTTCTAGTGAGATTCCCTAGGTCCTCCCCAGGTCACCCTGGAGCCAGTAAAACTTTACAGACTGGAGGAGTAAAATTTTCAGTGAGGCAAAGCCAGGACTTCAGAAGTCTCTTTGAAATGGAACCGGCATCCAGGCTCACCCGGTCTTCACTGCAAGTGAGTGGCTTGCTTTAAATTCAAGGAGGGGCTGTGATGGACTGCCCAGATCCAGTAAACAAAGAGGGTTAAAAAAATAAAGCCAGGCTTCCTGTCTGCCCTTTGCACACTAACAGCCGCTGTTGGCTGGGGCGTCCACGTGAGTAACACGGGCACGCTGATTTCTATTACACAGAACATTAACAAGACGAGGCACTGACCCTCGATTGCCGAGAACCAGGTAAATGACGGGGAGGGAAAGGGGCCGAGAAATGGTAGGCATTTTACACCGCACGACTTGAAGGGGAATGCGTTGCCTATAAAGATGACGGGTGTTGTAGCACCGAGGAAAAAAACATAATTTTTCATTGATGTACGGCAGCAGGGCTGGAAGGAACACAAATACTACAGTAGATCCATTAACTGGATGACAAGAAACAGTGTTCACATCCACGGACTAAACTGTTTTTGATTCTTTAGTACCAACATGCAGAATGATCCTTACATTATGTTGCCAGGGAAAAACCTAAAAATGCATTTATTTGGTAATGTAACTTTCTTGTATTATCATAATAGAGCCATAACGGTTGTTGCAAACACTATGGGGTCTAAAAAAACACCTAAGTAGAGTTATTAAATCGGAAATTTTTTAAAAGGGAGAAATTTGGAGTGTCTACAAGATTATCGCCACCTGCGGGAACAGGGAGGGTGGCCGGTGATGTCGCCCCCTCGGCCACCGCCTCTGGCCATCCGAGCAACAGCCCCTAAGCGCCACTGGCCACAGTCAAGCTGGAACTGGAAAATACCCAGAGAGGCCAGGGAAGAGACACAAAGTCATCCCTCTGCATTTACTCTGTGAAAAGTGACATCTGCAGGGAAGTACACCTGTCACTCTCTCCATCTTCCCAGCCTTCGCCCTCCCGCCTCTTCTGCTGTCCCTTGAGTAGTGGCCCGTTTGTCCTATCTGTGAAATGGGGACAAAGAAGTCTATCTCATGGAACGTGCCGAGCTCAGTGCTGGGACGTGGGCTGGGTGTTAAATGGACGGCCATTAGCAGCATGACTGCTAATGTTTGTGGTCCCCACGATGGCCGCCATGCTGACAGCCCACCCCCTCGAGTCTGCAGTAGTCAAGTCCAACCAAGCCAGTCCCAAGATTCCATCTTGACCCTGCTCTACCCTCTGGCCCTCAAAAATGGAAATTATCGTCATTCTCACTATTACAACCAATACGCCCTCTTGCGGGCACTGTGCTCAGGTGTGAGAAGTACTCAGCCCCACCTGAAGGGCCCTCACCTGCAGCCGGTGTTGGGGCCACAGCTATCAAGGAGCTATGGCCGAAGCAGACAGTAAGTGTTGTCAGAAGGTGAGGAGGAGCATAGGGGCTCTTCTCCAGGAGGCAACCTTACCACCTGGGATTTAACAGACACAGAAGGCGGTGAAGACACTCTGGTGAAATGAGCAGGTGGACAGAGAGATCCAGGCGCAGGTGGGGAGTAGGGTTGTCTGGGCTCAGCCAGAGTCCAGCATGTATCTGGAAAGTAGCAGGTCCGAAACCAGAGAGAGGAAGGCTGGGGCGATGGTGGAGAGAGCCTGATTCTAAAGCGATGCTTCTGGTCATTCCCGGCTACCTCCATGACAGACCAGAAATGGCGGGAGGGACCAGAAGGAAGGCCAACCATGTTCCTCGGATGGTTAGCATCAGCAAAGGGAAGAGGAGCCAGTTTGGAGGAGGCAATGAGATTGAAGATAACGGCAGTGTAGATCCTACAGCTGGTCTTTCAACTGAACGAAACCAGAAGGGACCTGTAGTAACAGCAGCAACCGGTAGTCACTGGGCCCTCTAGCAGGGCAAGTATAAGGAGGCCCGCTGAACAGCTGGGACCTCGTTCGGGCCTTACCCAGCCAGGAACGGGGTGTTATCTGTTTCCCGATGAGGAGTCCAAGGCTCAGAGAGGGTAGATAAGCCATCCCACTGCACAGCTGGTTAGGGGCCGAGTTTAAATTCAAACCCAGACCTCAACGGCTCCAAAGCTCATTCTCTTAACTGGGACTATTTCTTTTCATCTCAGCATCTCTGTGGGCTTCACTGAAGAGAGATGACTGCCAGGCCAGGTGCTATGGATTTCCCAGTGTCACAGAACCAACATCACTATGGATGGGCCATTTGCAAAAAATAAAATGCCTTCTCACCCATACTTGACACCATTAAAAAAAAAAAAAAAAAGCAAGCCCAGGCATATTCAGGATTTAAGTGTGGCAAAATAAATCCATACAATCTCAGGTGAAAAATAGATGAACATTTTTATAATGTTGGGATGGGAATGGGTTTGCAAAATATCCCCAAATATGGCTAGACCTGCCGCTCAAATTATCACCATTGCCTGCCTCTCCCTTTGGCTGGAAGAGCTTGGTCTTCAAGCCTCCTTGATTAAGATGCAGATTCTCCCTGAGGGGGAGGGATCGCCTTCTGCAGACATACTTACTGGCTTTCGTTCCAACACAACAGCACACAGAAGGGGTGGGCCTTGGGCAAATACATCTCGATTTGGGTCGGGGGAAGGGAGCTGAGGCAGAGAAGTTCTCCCTGGAATCATGAGGCGGGGAGAGCATCCCTGTGACATCCAGGCTGCAGGGGGGCATTTTCCTACAGCCCTCTGCCCAGACTCTACAAATCCTCAAATCTTTGCTGAGATCCTACTGGGTGCCAAGCCCCGTGTCATAGGTAATGCAAAGACCATTAACAGTATCGATGTGCTGCTTGTCTAGGGGTCAACGCCAAGGGGCAAAGGCAAGACGCCCAGGCAAGCTCCTGTGGCGCACTCAGCCACGAGGTCAGCCACATCCTAACCAAGAGAGGGCAGTGCAATTCCAGGGACAGAGGCCTCAGAAGCCGGGCTGCCTACCAGCTTCACTCTCTGACCCGTCTTCATAGGAGCTGCCTGTCGGTATGACTTCTCCACTTCTCCTGGCTTGGTATAAAACGGAATCACAACAGGACCTGGAAAACATGGGTAAAAAAAAACATCCGTAATCTGCTTGAGTGCTGTGGTGCATCTCTGGTGCTCCAATAAAGGCCATGATTTTGCAACCCCAAATCTCTATGTGCCACATATAAGGAAACACAGAGACCTCATCGCCAGTACCATTTCTTGGCGCAGAAAATGGCCACGTCTTGCTTAGGTTTTTCTTTTTTTTTTTTTTTTAATTTTCCAATGAACATGATTTGCACTAATGTGATGTTTGTGCTGAATATATATATATATATATATATATATATATATATATATATATATATATATGTATGTATATATATATATATATGACATTACACTGTTCCTTGGTGCCATTTCTATGAATAATTCAAAGTGAGAGGTATGTCTTAGTAAATCATCACACGCAATCCACAGTGATGAAGGAGCCAGAGCAAAGTTGGAGGGTCAGCTGTCCGACTTCTCGTTATCTGTCCAGAAGCAGCCGTAAATTCACTGCGAAAAGCAAGATCCCAGTTCCCGGGAGCAAAAGGGTCGCTGGAAGCAAGTCGGGAGGACGTGGCTTTATTTAATTGAGAACTAAATATCTTTGGGATTGTTTTCTCTCTCCAAAGGAAGGTCACTTTGCTGCGCAAGCATGCCGGTGCCTCCTTGGTGGTCTGTCCCCTGATTAAGCCCAGATTTCCCCTCTGCGTTATAGGTTCCTCTTCTGTGTGACACGGACACAACCTGCCAAGCCAGGATTTGGATTTCCAACAGCATTCCCCACACCGTCAAGCCCAGCGCGCCTCCTTCTCCCCCTCAGTCAGGTACTCAGAGGCCCCCACTCATTAGCCACAGAGTCACAGAGACTCGCAAGGTATTAAGATGGCAATATCGTCTTATTGGCTATTAACACAAATGTGCCAATAAACATAGTGCATAAAAATTATACATATTCCCTCGGAGTCCATAATCCCGAACCGATATGGCATCATGCAAAACACACTTCCCCAAAAGTAGTGCTTAAAGTCACGATGTACAAATTGAATTTTAAATAAATTTCCTGAAACACCACCAGTGGTTCAAGCCACATTAGCTACACGCATTTGCTAAAAATAAAGCGCAGAGCGGCCGTGCCCACCCCAACCCCAAAGGGATGGGACCGGCGGGCATTTGTCTGCCTTGCTCATTCTTCCCGAGGTGGACTCCCTGTGTGCACACTTGGGTACTATTGTTAAAACAACCCAATACATCCCCCTCAAGGGTTTTCCCTAATTATCAGTGATCATCAGGTTCCAAAAAGTCAGCTTGTCTTCACCTCACTCTCTATCAAAGAGGGAGATGTTAATTGCATTATCGCCTTGCCAACACCCTCTGAAATGTTGTTGTGATCATTAGCAGCCTACCACGGAGCCAGGGCTGGCCCAAATTTGGAACCAGCCAGTACTTCCCAATCCCATGTGTGTGCAAACATGAAAAGTACAGGGCAGCGGCCACAAAAAAAGGGGGGCTCTGGGGGGTGCTGAAAACCAAACTACCCCCTACCAAAAAATTGCAGGGAGCGGCAATCTCATAAAAAAGTCCAAACGGCTGGGCTCGGGATCCAAGCCTCCTCCATGCTCTCGCACACGCACAGGCGCAACAGTGGAAAACAAGTTCCCCCAAGCCTTGTCATTTTCTTCCCCAACCCTCTGCCTCCCCGATCAAGCTGACAGCCCAGGGAAGAAAATCAGAGCGAAGCCGAGTTGTCCTGTTTGACAGAGAACCTCTCCATGACGGTTGTCCGTACGCCTCTTGTCTTAGATTGAAAAAAAAAAAAAAAAGCTCGTGGTCATTTACGTTATTTTCAGCAGGGACCAAGACCAAAAATATTTTGCCCTTGCTCATTCAGCCTAGTTTCCTCAAGGCACAAAGTGATACTGTGGTTTTCGTCAGAGCGTGCCTCCCACGCCTCGCCCCCCAGGTACCTTTTGGACTGGTATCAGATCTCGCTACCCAAACCGGCCCCAACTCTTCGAGGCGTGCCTCAAACCCCGCGGCCCCCCACGCCTGCTTCCCCAGCCCCATCGGAAGAAAGAAGATTAACTGCTGAGCGGTTGATATCTTTATGCTGTAAAGAGCTCTTTCAAAGACTCGCTCCTCAAGGAAAAGAAATGGGCACATGATCAAACAATTCACAGGAGGAGAAATATACATATACACTAGACATATGAAAATGTATTCGACCTCAATCATAAAAGAAATCCCAATTTTAAATATTTTCATCCATCAAGCAGGCAGCTTTGTAAAACACCATCACCAGCTTGAAAACCAAAGCTGCCTTTCTACCCCCCCTCTCCACCCCCAGCTCCCTGGACCAACCCTCCCCGGGACAAGTTTTTCAAACAAAAGGGGCCTCCCTACCCAGGACTTCCCCTTCTGGGAATTCGGTATCAGGCAAAACCAGAGATGCACCCGGCGATTCACTGGTCACAATTTCGCTGCTAATGTCAAAAAGAATGAGAAACAACTCAGTGTTTACCAAGGAGGAAGGAGTTAAATGATATGGTACAGCCAACAAATGCAATTTTGTGAATTCTTAAAATTAAAAAAAAAAAAAAGTTTGTGGAAACCATTAAGGACATGGGAAATGTTTACAATATGTTAAGGGGAAAAAAGCGGGACATAAAAACTGTATGTATGGTAGATTCCCAATTCTGAAAAAAATAATAATACATCTCAATGCCCATGGGTCTGTAAAGAAATACATAAAAAATTTAACAATGTTTATCTCTGGGTAGTGGGATTACAGGCAGTTTTTATTTTCTTCTTGAAACTTGCCTGTATTTTCAAATGTTCCAAAATAAATTTGTATTCCTCCTCTATTTAGAAGGCAGTGTTTGGCTTTTGTTCTTTACACGCGCTGAACCCCCACAGCACTTGCTGTCGGAATGACTTACAGCAAAGTGCAGGTCACCCCACCTCCGTGTGAGCTCATTCCGGCTTCCCCTCCGGGCTGAGCACCCCCCCTCACTCACAGGCCGGAGGGTAGGCGTCCTCCTCCCCCGCTCTCCACCAAAGGTCTATGGGCTCAGGGCCTTGCCCTCAGTTCCCGGCGATCCGACTGCCTAGCCCGACCCTACATCGCACAGATTGGGGCAGGCACCCAACACTGACATATGGCGTCCCAGAAACAAGGGTCGGCTTCGGTTGGGTGGCGTCCCATGGAGCACAGCGGCCTTGTCTAGCACGCCCTTGGCCACACTGAACCCTGGGCTTTGGATCTGGAACTGCCACCGGAAACACCTTCTCGGTAATCTGCTCCTGGCAGGAACGGGAATTGGAGGAGCGTGGTGGGAAGGGAGGACAGAAGGAAGTAGGAGGTGTGTGCATTCTCGGTCCTACCGAGGACTCCGTTTGTGAGTCTGCTTGATGGACAGGAGTTTCTTGACATGCTCAGGTCCCAAGACAGAGTATGTGGGGGAGCGGGGTGGGAGGCGGGGAGACGCCGCTGCTGCCCGCCATCGTACCTGCGAGCCTCTACCCGGCGTGGCCCCGAAGGGAGCCTGGGATCGGCCAGTCCTTCCGCTGGAGTCTGAACACTCCTGAGGCCCTCACGTCGCCACACCAAGCGGGATTCCGGGGACGGGCAGACACGCAGGGCTCCGTGCCAACGCCGGAGTAAAACGGGCTATGTGGGACTTCGGGAGTTGCAGCTTTTCTCTAATTTTACCTGGCACAGCACGCTGACTTTGGCCCTCCTTCCTGCGTGCTGAGGACGTGCCAATATTGTTCTGTCCCGGAGTCGACGCTGCCTCCATCTTACCAGGTCCCTGGGAAGACGGGGAGTCCTGGCTACGGTGCCCCTCCTGAAGCTTTCCCTTCCTCTGCCTGCAGGCAGCAGAGCGCACCCTGTCCGCACCAAACACAGGGGGGGTCCCGCCGCCACGGCTCCTGTTGGCCTGACACAGGTGGTGCCACTGGAGAAGGGAAAGAAGCAGATGACCTCACCATTAGCCGCTGCGTGGACATACATACTTGTCACAGAATAAACCCTCTCAGCACCCACTGGCTCTGCCCCACGGGGCTATTAAAATTGCAGTTTCGGCTTCCAGGAGCTCCCACATGGATGCGGGTTCTATCTCCGGCTGGTTTGGTCAGGCGGGTCAATCCCCCTCTTTGGCCACGAAATATCAAGACGACTGATCTGAGCAGGTCGACCTGATGGCCTCCTCCAATCCTGAAGCCTTCCTTCCTCCCCGGGGAGACAAGCCTTCCCACCAGGGAGCCAGGACGTAACAGATCACCTCCAGGAGCTGAGGGTAACTTGTGGTCACTCCTCTCACGCCCAGGGCCATTACCGGCTCTCAGAGCCTTGTCCCTTGCCCCAACGAGACCTTCTCCTGGCAGAGTAGTCTCACCCGGGACATGCCTATCAGAACCCCAGGGGACACGGGAACAGATTTTTACTTCATCCTGGCAGATTCCAACACCAGGAAGCAAAGCTACGGTCTTTCTGCTTTCTCCGCCAACAGGCTCGGGCTGTCCACTGGCCTCCACTCCTGTTAGCCTGAACCTCCGAACAAATTCAATGAGGCAGGGAGGCCATGGGTGCTCATTCCCCTCTGTTCTCTCTGCTCCCTTTCCACGTGTGAGTCACACTATCACTTTTAGGAGGTGAGGCATCTTACTGAATCAACACTTAATCTCAAGGTAGCATGGAGGAGGGGCAAGTGGAACGGGGGGGGGGGGGGGAAGGGGGGGAGGGGGAAAGGGGCAGCGTGCCTGATCCCCGGTCCTTCCGTTTGCTGAGGCCCTCGCTGGTGAAGTGGGGGACAGATGAATTGTGGGGAACTTTGACCCCGCTCCAGGTACGCTCCTGATTTATGGTTCATTGTGCTTTCCAACGAATAATTTTTATATAATAATTCCACCAGTAAGCCCCAAACCTTCTTCTTGGGAATGCAATTAAGGGAAAAATTAGCAATAAATTGTTTTCAGTACTTAACCCAGCTCGGAATTTATGGTTGCCGCAATTTATTGTTTCAGAGGCCTGAAAAATGGCCATTAATTTTATCCCATTTCCTGTCATTCACCCTCGAACCTGAAATGGAAATAAAGAACCGCTCACGGTCTCGGGTTCTCCTGCTCGGGGCGAAGCGGCCAACTAAGCCCCCGCGGCTGGTGCCCGCCGCCGGCTCCTGAACCTGAGAAGCAGGGCGAGAAACACTCCCTCTCTCGAGGCATCGCCTTCCCTCCTGCAGCCGCGGCCCCCCGAAGGGCTGGCAGCTCGGAGCCGAGCCGAGGCGTCCCGGGGCGGGGACCGGGGACACGGGCTGCGCAGGGGAGCGTAAGCGAGCAGGCGCTGGGTTGGATTCTGACGCCAATGCTGGATGTATCCGTCCACCCTATAAATAAGCACTGATCACCTCCATTTTATTGAACTCATTTTCCAGGCAAGCAAAGACCACCAGCTTCTTCTGCACATTTTCTCTTTACACCCTCTAGTACGGCCGCTCGTGTCAGCTCCGACAGATTTATAGGCCATTCATTCATGGGAACAAAAACCCTGCCTGCCGCGGCCGGTCGTGGGACCCGCAATAGCAGTTAGTTCGAAAGATAGCAGCTACAATAGCTCACCTCTGCGTTCAGCGCTGCACAGCCGCCCCTACTTCGGAGCTAATAAATGCTTCTTGTTGTGTGTTTTGAGTCATAATCCGGAAATAACTGTGGGGGGTCTCACCCCAGGCCCCGCCTCCACGGGAACTGCGCCCCCCTCCCCCCACCCCACCCGGGCTCCAGGCCTTACTTCATTCCAGCCCCTCTCTGCCTACCTCAAGGGTGGGGGGGGTGTACTGAAGGGAGGCCTTGTGGAACCAAAGCGAAGACCCAACCTCTTCCTTCCAGCCCATTTGCTTGAGTTCTTGCAACTCAAGCCATTATGCAAAGTTGAAAAGCCCGACCGCCTTCCTCGCAGCGGAAGTGCATTCGTTCAGGTGCATTCGTTCCAGCCTGGCAGGTGAGTCTCAGCTGGCCCCAGCCTGGGCATACATGCCCTCTTAGCGTCGTCTTCCAGGCAGTAAGTGAGCCCTGACTCGGGACCCGCACTTGCCTCCAGCCAAACTTGCTCCTAACGGAGCCCATGAGCCTGATGGCGAACCCGAAGAGGATGGCCTTGACCCTGCGGACTGGCCAGAAACCGTCAGGACTAGGGTGTGAGCCCCGATCCCAAGGGAGGAGGAAGCTGCTTCGACGAGCTCATCACGGTCCCCAGAGCCTGTGACATGCCAGGCACAAAGTGAGCACGCAACCGGCATAGGGTGAATAAACCAATGGGGTTTTTAAAAGTGCGCAACCCGGAAAGGACGGAGAGGCTCCGTTCCAGACCCCTCCTGTGACAGATGAGGAATCCGGAGCTCAGAGCAGGGACAGGTTTGGACAAAGAAGCCACGTGGCAGGGAAGCATTCTGCCTCATTTGGAAGTCAGCCTCAGCCCCTCATAAGGAGTCTGCTCATCTGTCATGGGGGTATCGGCTATACGGAACTCTGAGTACTGTTGCTAGAACTGAAGGTCTATAAAAATATTAAACGCTGTAGGTAAAAAATACAAAAATGTATATTTTATCTAAATACATGATACATAAATATGTGTATGCACCAATATATTTGTATAATAAATATATAGTCGATAAATATAGAGACAAATAATATCTATAGCAAAGATATAATAAGTATAAATACATAACATATAGTAAGTAAAGGTATATCAGACCTCAGCGCAGTGCTAAGCAAAGCATGTGTTGGAAAATTAATTCGGTTATTTGGAGAAACGAAAGATCCACGCAAGAAAATGTTTGAAAGCTCGGTAGAAGACAGAAGCCCGTGGTGGGTGAGACAATGCTTCAGGGCAAATGCCTGCAGTGTTGTAAACTCTCCAGTAGCACCCAGACACCTGCCTCCACCCCGTCAATGCTCTGTGGCCTGTGTTCCTTGGGAGGCGTGTTATCGTTTGTGTCCTTCTAACGTTCCCACAACTAAAACGCCAAAGGGAAAAAAAAAAAAAGGCTGATACCCCAGGAATCTAACACCTTCCCTCTGGGACCCTGGGGGGAGGGGGGGCCAGGCGGGAGATGAGGCTTGAAGATACAGCAGGTGCAGGGCAGGCTGTCGAGATGGAAGTTGAGAGCCTCCAGGCTGGGGAAGGTTCCGGAGAGAGAAACCAAGGTTAATCTCCGAATGAAAACAAAATCCAGGGGGGCAGGAGAGGTGGTGAAATGCATAGAAAATGACACTGGGCATCAGTTGCTGTAAGTACATTCTTCGCTAATCAATCAGCTTTTATTGTGACGCCTCTAGCTCCGCTCATAACGCAGGAAAGCAGCCTCGGCAGCAGTTTGAAATGTTTCCAGTTTAATAATCCCTGCTAATTGAAAGCAGCTCGGCAATGGGGTAAGGTGGGGGGCGGGGGGGGGGCGCACCAGCACCGTTCAGGGCCAACAGAGCCGTTCCTACGGGGAACAAAAAAAAAAAACCCCTTCTATGCTGGAGGGGAAGCCGGCGTTGTCAGCCCCGAACAACGAATTCCTAGGACTGTCTGCTTTGACGGCCAGCCTTTCCTTTCTACGTTTTAATTGTGGCACGTTCGAGCTGCGGAGTTGCCGTGAAACCTGTTTTTATCCGTGGAAAATTAACCACCCCCTGCTGCAAACACTGGCTCTTTTTTCTTCGACAGAGAATTACATTCATGTTTATAATTGTTCTTTCCTTTCAAATCACCTAATATGACAAATGCTGGGCGACGTTATAGTTCATCTGCTAAAGAGTGTCTTTATGAGTTGAGGCTTCAATGCTTTAATGGAGAAATTGCCTGATTTAAGTAAATCCTGTCACCTTCACCCTTGCAGTCATATTTGTTGCAGGCGTTTGCGGACCTAACCTGCAGAGCAAAAACAAAAACGCATTTCCATTTCCAGGCTGAGGTATTTGGTGCAAATGATGTACAAATAGGTCATAATGAAAAGTAATTTTAGCACCCGGCAAAGGTACGACTTAAGTATACTTTTGACAGTTTTTACACATACATAATTATTCAGCATTGAAATTTAAACAGGTAAAAGACAGATCTTAGCACAAAAGCCCCCAATTCCTCAGCCCTGGTCTTTTGGGCTTCCCCGACAGAGCTACAAACGAGGACTTAGAGCAGAGGGACGTCCTCGGTATGATGTGCCAAGAATCGGCTGGGCTTGTCCTTCCTCCCTCGGGGACACACGTATCCATCCCAGCGGGGGGGCTCAGGTGCCCAGATCTTGGTGTTTCCTCCTGCTCTCCGTGACACCAATTGCTCCTGGCCTATGATAGAGAATCAATATGCATTTGTTGAATGGCTAAAAAATGGTCCATATTTGGGGTCAAAAAATCTTCTAAAAAAATCAACAGGGGGCGCCTGAGTCGCTACGTCGGTTAAGCGTCCGACTCCGGCTCAGGTCATGATCTCGTGGTTCGTGGGTTCGAGCCCCGCATCAGGCTCTGTGCTGACAGCTCAAGGCCTGGAGCCTGCTTCGGATTCTGTGTCTCCCTCTGTCCTTCCTCTGCTCATGCTCTCTGTTTCTCTCTCTCAAAATAAATAAACAATTTTTTAAAAAATCAACAAACGTGGAAGTGTAGAGATGGTTTTCTCCAAATGAAGGCAATGAGCAATTAAATATCACAGGAAGCAGATACTTCCTGTCCCTGAGATCTTGGACCTTGACCCTGAAGCTGGCACTACTCGGCGTTTATTCCATCCTTTTGTGGGCAAGGGTGAGGAGAGGGGCTCCCTTGTTTTCCCTCCGCTCCTCCTCAACTGTATGAAGGGCTCTGAGTATTAAAAACATAATCACACCCTTTGCTTTCCTCTGACATTCACTGAGCTTCTCAAGTGTGCTTCTCATAACGGCCTGAAATATAGAAGCTGGAGTGTCTGCCAGACAGCAAAGTTGAGCTCCTTTATTAAGAAAATTTAAACGATTTAAAACATTTAAAACTTGATTGGTAAAAATTTAAGTATTTCCTGAATAAACTATATCTTTATATTCAGCTGAATTTTGCCATACTCCAAAGCAGTCCGTCTATGAGACACCATAAAATTATGAGGCATTACAAGTGTGATATTACTCTAAACAATGAGACTTTAAATTTATAGTCAGTGCCTTGAAAATAGTATACATGCTGCACTCCCAAAATTCCATCTGCCACCACCACGACCCAAGATCATCTGGGGAGGAAGGCGCCTATATTTTTCTTTTAATTTAAAAACATTTCGAGTGCGTGCATTTTATTCTCAAAGTCTCTGCTTAGAGAGCTCGGCTTCCTTTTTGGCCAAACAGGTTTATTTCTCTGGAAAAATGGTGCTGGCACCATAGCAGCTGTTGGCAGTTCGAACTCTACTCACAATCATGGTAAGAGGTGGGCTGGCTGGGCCACGAGTCAGGGAAGCCCTAAAATGGGACCTACTTAGGCATTCGAGGCAGAGTCAGTGAAACAGACAGACAGGGGTCTGTTTCAGCCCCCGGTTCCCCGCAGACCCTTAGAATCTCTCCATCCCGTTGGGGCTGCTCTGGAGACTAGTTTGCCGATCCTGCTGGCAGAGTTAAGAAAAAGAGCCCCCATGTCCCTTATGACAAACCAAGTGTGTTTACCGTGGGACTCTGGTAGCCATGAGCTCCTTCGTGGATCGGCACAAAGAACAGACTGTGCGCTCATGTGGGCACGTCATGAGACACACGCCCGTTCATGTTCCAGAATTTTAAAGAGTTCCCCTGAATTCACCCTGAAACTGCAACATGAAAGAAGGAGATTTCGCAGCTGGGTGAGGGAAAACGTTTGTGATGCCAGAAAGATATGAAGGGCGCAAGTAAAGGGGGGGTGCGTTGAAAGGCCCCAGAGTCGGCTGGAAGGAGCTCCCAATAGCCAAATCTGGGACAATTTAAGCAAGAAAATAAATAATAGTAATATACTGTAACCCTTAAGATGAAACATATATCCATAAATCCATGCCGATTATTTATGGACACAATAAATAAACAAATAAATAAGTAAATAAATAAGGAACCTTCTCCTTACTATGCATTTCAATTAAGTACAGAAGGAATGATGGAAATAGAAAGTCGCCATTAGCAAACACGGTGGTAATAACGGTTCTTTGTTTCTTTCTTCCTTTCTTCCTTTCTTTCTTTTTTCACTTAAAAGCACACTTTAGGGGCACTGGGTGGCTCAGTCAGTTAGGCATCCAACTTCGGCTCAGGTCATTATCTCGTGGTCTGTGAGTTCGAGCCCCGCATCTGGCTCTATGCTGACAGCTCAGAGCCTGGAGCCTGCTTCGGATCCTGTGTGTCTCCCTCTCTCTCTGCCCCTTCCCCACTTGGGCTCTGTCTTTCCCTCTCAAAAATAAACATTAAAAAAATATCTAAAAAAGCACGCTTTAATTCATACCAAGCAGGGACTACGGTCATGAACTTTATTACAAGTGTTTGTATACTCTTCTCTAAAAGCTGGACCAAACCTGCCTCCGTTCCATGAAATAACTCTCACTGTATCCTGCCAGTACCACTTTCGTAAAGGCCTTTAATGTGGGTGCTTTTATTTTTTGTTATTTACTTTCGTATTGAATACATTTGACATGCAACACTGTGTAAATTTAAGCTCTATAGTATATTGCTTTGATGCCTTTATATATTGCCATAGGATTGACACTATAGCAATATTTATCATATTACATAATTGTAGTGTGATAGTATTGTCTGCCCATTGGGTCTCTATGGCTTCTTTACTACCCATTAAAGCTTGTACCCTTAAACACTATCGGTCTTAGCCCCCAACCCCCTAGTCCCTGGTAAACCAGTATTTTACTCTTTTTCACAGATTTTTTTTTTTAGATTCCCCATATAGGTGGGATCATACAGTGCTTGTCTTTCTCGGACTTCTCTCGCTCAGTATAATGTGCTCCAGGTCCACACAGGTTGTCACAAATGGCAGAACAGTCTCTGAATAATATTCCATTGTGTATGTGTACCACCATCCTTTTTATCGGTTCATCCGATGATGGGCATTTGGGTGGTTTCCATATTTTGGCTGTTGTAAAGAATGCTGCAGCTAACGTGGGGACGCACCTATCTCGTTGCAATCCTGTTTTCGTTTCCTTTGTGTGTATGCCTAAAAGTGGAATTGCTCGATCATATGGGTAGATTTTATGTTTAGTTTCAGAGGAACCTCCATATTGTTTTCCATAGTGGTTGGACCAATTTATATTCCCACCGACACCGGACGATATGAGCGTCCTTTTCACCGCATCCTCACCAACACCGTTGTTTCTTGTCTTCTTGAAGATAGCCATTGTGATAGGGGTGAGGTGGTAGCTCACTGTGGTTTTGACCTGTGTTCCCCTGATGATGAGTGACGTTGAGCATCTTGTGCACCTGTTGGCCATTTTGATATCCCCTTAAAAAAAAAAGTCTGTCGGGGCGCCTGAGTGGCTCAGTTGGTTAAGCATCCAGCTCTTGACCTCGGCTCAGGTCATGATCTCACGGTTCGTGGGTTCAAGCCCCACATCAGGCATCTGGCAGAATCCTGCTTGGGATTCTTTCTTTCTCTCTCTCTCTCTCTCTCTCTCTCTCTCTCTCTCTCTGCTCCTCCCCCACTCGTGTGCATACACACACACTCTCTCTCTCAAAATAAATAAACTTAAAATTTTTTTCATTGTGTTTAGTTCTTCTGCATGCTATGTAATCTAACCCCTTATCTGACACGTCATTTCCAAACATCTGCCCTCCTTCTGTAGGTTGTCTTCATTTTGTTAGTTCGTTGGCTGTACAGAAACTTTTTCCAGTTTTATGTGGTCCCATTTGTTGACTTTTGCTTTTGTTGTTCGTGCCTTTGGCACGGGGTCCAAAATATCATTGCCAAATTCAATATCGATGAACTTCCCTACAATTTTTCCCTAAGAGTTTTGTGGTACCAGGTCTTAGGTTTCAGCCTCTGATCCATTCCAAGTTAGTTTTTGTAAGTGGCCCAAGGTGGGGTCCAATTTCACTGACTGCATGTGTTTCTGCAGTTTTCCCAGCACCATTTGTCGAAGAGACTGTCCTTTCCCCCCTTGGCTGTTCTTGGCTCCCTCATCGAACATTAGGCCACTGGATATATCAGGGCTTAATTCTGGGCTATTTTGTTCCACTGGTCCGTGTGTCTATTTTCGGGCCAGAATACTGTTTTTATTACTATGGCTTTGTGGTATAGTTTGAAATAAGGAAGGCTGATGCCTCCAGCATTGCCCTTTTTTCTGAAGATTGTTTTGGCTGTTTGGGGTCTTTCATGGATCCACACAAATTTTAGGATTGTTTCCTCTATTTCTATGAAGACTGTCGTTGGTATTTTGATCCATGGTAATGATATATCGCAGGCAAGAATCGGCTAGGCAAGCAGAAGTGTGAAAAGAAACAGGACATTTGTAGAGCCCCCAAGTATCTCCCCACGGGAATGAGAAACCTGGTAGACAGCTCTTTAACCAAGTTTTCAAACTTAATATGACTTTTCATATGATCTAGAAGCATCATTTACACAATAAGATACTAAAACATACTCTTTTCTTTAAAACATTCTGTTACTGGGGAGTCTGGGTGGCTCAGTCGGTTGAGCGTCTGACTTCGGCTCAGGTCATGATCTCCCGTCTTGTGGGTTCGAGCCCCACATCGGGTTCTGTGCTGACGGCTCAGAGTCTAGAGGCTGCTTCAGATTCTGTGTCTCCCTCTCTCTCTGTCCCTCCCCCATTCGCACTTTGTCTCTCTCTCTCAAAAATAAGCATTAAAAAAAAAACTAAAAGAATAATAAATAAAAAATTCTGTTACTTGTAAGACGTAATGGGGCAAATGATTACATGAGTAACAGCACAGCTTACAAACTGTTAAAAAAAAACGATGTCATAATTTGATATGTAATACAATAAATAATACTTTATTAATGCGATATTTTGATTGATCATAAGATTTTCTGGCTCTCTTTTCTGCAAATGTCCGCAACATCATTTATTAGGTCCTCGAAAATTATACTTTTAGCGACTTCGTCTTCAATTGATACGATTGAAAGTGACGTCAATCAGCCTTGCCAGCTGTCAGGCTGCAAATAATATTTGATCATTTTTAATTTGAGGATGATCTTTCTGCTGCTACAAATGTTAGCGGAGCTCTGAAGAGTCTTTTACAGGCTGCGACAGCCCTGGGATTCATTTCTGATACATTGTTTTGAAATACAAATTTTAGGACATCTAGAGCTGATGATTCCCATG
Organism: Paguma larvata; assembly: GCA_030068075.1. NCBI lineage: Eukaryota > Metazoa > Chordata > Mammalia > Carnivora > Viverridae > Paguma > Paguma larvata. Next base: position 20,956,223 of record CM057841.1, on the reverse strand, counting down.
GAACAATTTTTCTAAGAAGATTTAACTCTTCGTGCGAATCAGTTTTGTGGAAGTCTGAATTTAGTTTTCGATGTAAATTTATACAGTGGTATTTTAATGTTTCCTCTGACATTTCCTGGAACTCGTGGAGGTCACACAAGAAACCGAAAGTAGCTCCATCATTTGTATATATGTCAAAATGCCTGTTGATCCGTTCTACTACCAAATCTATGTATTACGCTATCTGGGAAGAATTAATTCTAAAATTGACCCCTTCGCTAAGAATCTGTTTCTTCTGAAGCTTACATCAAAGCGATGTTCTTTTCCATCAAATGGGACAATCTTTCAACCCAAGCCTGTGGATATTTGCTTTGCAATGTAGCAGTTTATAAAAAAAAAAAAAACAGATTTTAAAGTCTTTGACGATTCTAATAACGCCCTGATAATGCTTTATTATAATGTCCACACTGTAAACTTTTGTTTTGTAGTAAATCACTGGCCGGGTTTACTGCCTGGGCATTCACAGCTCCCCATCCTGGCACTCAGATCAAAGAGTTCATATTCGTGCAGACGCCACAGGGGCCAGCTCCGGGGACGGACAGGAAGGCTGGCCTCAGACTGCGGCTCCCGGCGCGGTTCCCACGTGAGCCCCCGTGGCGCTGCCGTCTCCACCGCCAGTCCGCATCCGGGTCCCGGTCCACGCTGCTACCGATACCTCCCCTCTGCTCATGCGCGCGCTCCCTCGGCTTCAGGACGCCTTACCAGCAGATTTGCATGCCCGGCGTTCGGCCACAGGCCTGTGAGGCTGACCCCGTATGGAGAGCCAGATAGTCTCAGAGGTTGTTTTTGTTTTTATTTTTTACTGAATATCTTTCTGCTACTCTGTCCGCGTCGGTGCACAGTCTGCTCCCTGAGTGTTTCCGGCGGCCGCACACGGTCCGTAGAAGGACACGCCAGCGTTGGTTTCCCCATCGCCCTGCCGATGAACATTGAGGCTCTCCTTTCAGTGTTGTGCGCTGTGCTAGGAATAGTTCTGCAGTCAACAGCCTTGTGTACTCGAGTCATTCGTTCTTCTGATACCAACAAGTGGAAGTGCTAGGGTGTTTTGTTTTGTTGGGTTTTTTTCTTTAATTTAAAATGCTTTTTATGGGGTTGTTACTATGTGGCGGGCAGTGCCCTGGGTGTTTTTATATACACATCCCATTTAATGCTCTTACCAGAACTATGCGCTACAGAGTATTTCACCAACAGTTTACAAATGAGGAACCTAAGACTCAAAGAGGCCAAGTAAGCTCAGGACCTGCAGCCAGTGAGGAGAAAACCAGAATTTTTCATACCCGGCAGCTCCGACTCCGGCACTGACAACCCCAACTACCGTGCTGGCCTGCCTCTAGGTGTCCGTATGGACCAGTTTGCATTTATGACTTGAGAGGCCAATATGTGCCCGTCACTCTACGGCAAGAAGCTTGATGACGCCGATCCAGCGAAATTGAGATGTTTATCCTACATATGGGAGAGGGGCTGACCCTCAGAAATTCCACCGGATCTCACAAACAAATAGCAGAGTCGAGACCTGCCCCCAGAGCCCCTCTGTTTTCCTAAGAACGCCTAGGCGCATCCGGGCGTGGTCACCAAGACAGGTCTTGGGTTCCGAAGGCAAAGCTGCTCAGCCAGATCCTGGGACCAGAGAGGCTGTGTGGGTGGGTTGGCTTTCTATGTTGTAAGTCGAACCTAACTTCATGCCTTCACTCCTCAAACCCAAAGTTTGTCGAATTGGAACTTTAGACACAAATAGGAGCAAAGGTAACCAAAAGAGCACCTTTGGGGTGAGTCTGTTTGACCGTGACCCCCACAGGCACGAGGGTGCTGGACAAACTGGTGGCCAGGTTGGGGGGGTTGGGGAACCTCATTCTCTGTAGTGCTACCCTCAATCCCAGGGAATTCTCTGCTACAGTCTTTAAACTTAGTTTCTCTAGGGGTGTTGGGTAGTTCCGTCGGTTAAACGTCTGGCTCTTGATTTCAGCTCAGGTCATGCTCTCACAGTTCGTGAGTTCCAGCCCCGCATTGGCTCTGCGTTGATGGCACAGATCCTGCTTGGGATTCACTCTCTCTCTCTCTCTCTCTCTCTCTCTCTCTCTCTGCCCTTCCCCCACTTGTGCACACTCTCTGTCTCTCTGTCTCTCTCTCTCTCTCTGAAAATAAACTTTAACAAAAACTTAAAAACATTTAAAAAAAAATAAACTTAGTTTCTCTCCTGTATTGTCAAAACACTACAAGCACACACATGTTCTGGATGGTTAAGGCCGGGAAACGCCTCTCAGCCTCTGTTGTCACGGTAAATAGAGAAGGACACTATTCCCACTAACGGGGTTCTGCCAAACCAACAGGAAACAGGAAGGGGGAACCACCTGCCTAGGGACTCGGGCCGTGGCATCGGAGCTCATTTGGCAAAGGAAAACTGCGGTTAATCTAAACCTTTCCCTCCTGCCTTCCACTGACCCTGACGGATTTAAACAGGAGCCCTGACATCCTCTCCAGAACTCCCTACCAGACTGCCCTCGGCCCTCCCCTGGATGGGAGAGAAAACAGAGAGCAATCACGAGACGTATGGAAATATTTAGCCATTCAAGACCCAGACATACATCTGAGCAATTAGAGCAAATGTCACAGCAGCTGGCAGAGTCAGTGTAAGAAACAGGAGAAAAAAGGTAGTCTTTCGGTGTTCTTCCAAGAGAACATTTCAACTGTGAAACGATGGGAGGCAGTCTTCAGAGGAAAAATCTGGAAAAATTGCTTTTGGGGTGAAAAATATGATTGATAAATTTTTAAGTGGAGAATTAGCAGAAGAGTTCAAGAGATATTACCAGGGCTCATAAAGGGCCAAGAGACGACAAATGAGAAAGGAATAAGAAAAAGAGGACACTTAAAACAGGATATAAAAGTTGTTCGAAAAGAAAAGAAAAAGGGAAGAGGGAAGCAAGAATGAAACAGGAAACATCTTCCCTCGGCCACCTGAATGTGGACGTCTAGCCCCAGGATGCTCACCAGAAGGAACGACATGCATATCTATGCCTTCATTTCACCTGAACATGTAAATGAGCTTAATTTCTCTCTTAAAAAACTTCATTTGGGTCACAAACAAAGCCCAGCTTTGAGCTATTGTAAAGGAGCGCGCTTACAATAAAATGTCCCAGAAAGTTTAAAAAATGCATTCATGCATTTATTCATTCGACAAATAAACATTGAGTTCTTTCTACATGCCAGATAAGGTGACGGGCAAAGACTTACCACGGAGACACAAAAAGAAATCGGGGATGATAATATTAATATTTAACAAAGGATTGAAGCAAAATGGTCATCGTGAACGATTTTCTCTCCATCTTTGCCAGACATATGAACAAAAACTAGAGAAGATTTGGTTACTATTATCAATTAACTTGCATATGTGTGTGCATAGAACACAGAGCATCATAAATCCAAAGATCCAATACGATATTTGACCAAAATGGATCTGAACGGTTTTATTAATAAACTTGAATACGCCTACACAGCCTTCAGTTCTTTTTTTTTTTTTTTCACATCTTTCAACTCTTATACCCAAAAGTCTAATACGGTATCCACTAACCACAGGTAGCTGTTTAAATTCAAATTTTAACTAATTAAGACGAACGTGAAGAATCAGTTCTACAGTCTTGCTAACGACGTTTCACGTTCCCAGTGGAGAGCATGGTGCCCCCGCATCCCACTTCTATCGCAAAAATTTCTATCGGACAGTGCTTTGGACCGTGCTGCTACACAGAAAGCAGTTTGTAAAGTGCGACGTAACGCTTACGAAAGGTCCCTATGATTATAACACGCACAAATGAAGGATAAGCTTTTAAAACTTTCATTGAGGTTGATAATTAAAAATCAAGATCTTAGCCCCAGACATGTTTGTTGTTACCGGTGTGTCATTGCTTCTAAGTCCTCTCAGCAGGCTGAGCTGGGAAGGACGTGTGTGCGCATATACACACACGTGCACGCACGCGCACATACACAAGCATGTGCACACGCACGTGCACATACACACTACCTGCGCACATGCGTACATGCACACACGTGTGCATACACACGTACATACACACAGGCACAAGCACTGCTCATGCGCGCATATGCACACACGTGCACAAGCACGCGCACATGCATACATGCACACCCATGTGCATACACACATGCACATACATACACGCACACGCACAAGCACACGGACGTGCACATGCACGCACATGCACAAACACACGCACATATGCACATGCATACACACACGCACAAGTACGCACATATGCACAAGCACGCACGTGTGCATGTGCGCACATACGTTCGCAGATACGCATGCATATACATACACATGCAAACACACGTACACACATGCACACACATATTACTTAGGCATCAGTACTTATTTCTGTATCTCTAGGTGATACATATGTAGGTATATAGATGACAAAGAGAGAGATGACATTAAAGACCATAGACTCATCTGCTACCTTCCATTTGAATCCAGAACAACACAGCACACCTCTAATCTCTTTCTTTCTAGATTCCTTCAACAGTGAGAAACTCAATTGCCATTATCCTCAAAATAGGTATGCATCTGCTCAAACCTAGCACTCGGAGAAGTCAGCTTCAAAATTCTAATTCACTGCAAAAAGGACACCAACCTGAAGTACCACCAACTAGGGATCGGGATTTGGTGTTTATTTGTTTGTTTGTTTGTTTGTTTTAGGTAAGGCTCCTTGGAGAAATACCTGAATCCGGAGCCAGGGTAGAGGCAGACAAGATGAACCTGACATCTCTCAATACCAGAAAGTAATAAAGTGCTTGAAGAGTCAGAGAAGAAGCAGATGGAAGGGACTCCCAATTGCCAAATCTGGGACAATCTGAATTTTTTAATATAATGATAATAATGGATTATAAACCACTGAATAGATTGGGTCCATGAATCCATACTGATATAAGTCAGGAAAGAAAGGAAGGAAGGAAGGAAGGGGGGAAGGAAGGAAGGAAGAGGGGAAGAAGGAAGGAAGAGGGGAAGGAAGGAAGGGAGGGAGGGAGGGAGGGAGGAAGGAAGGAAGGAAGGAAGGAAGGAAGGAAGGAAGGGAGGGAGGAAGAAAAAAATTTTCTTCATTAAGAAGGTGGAAAGAAGGGGGAGCCTGGGTAGTTCAGTCAGTTAAGCAGCCGACTTTGGCTCAGGTCATGATCTCGCTCACGGTTTGTGAGTTTAAGCCCCACATTGGGCTCTGTACTGACAGCTCAAAGTCTGGAGCCTGCATCAGTCTCTTTCTCCCTCTCTCTCTCCATCCCTCCCCAGCTGTGCTCTCTCTCTCTCTCTCTCTCTCTCTCTCTCTCTCTCAAAAATAAATAAACATTTTTAAAAACAGAAGGTGGAAAGAAAATACTCTTCCTTATAGTAGTATGTCAACTGCTAATACAGAAGGAATACAGAGTCAGAAAGCCGCAAGTGCGTAGTCATGAAAGCTGAAAAGACTCCATGGTGTGAATTCAATATCTTCCTGATAAAAACTCAATATATTCAGAATAAATGACCTTAAAACAATACAAAATATCTACTGCAAACCACAGCCAATATCACACGTGACAGTCACTTCCATTCAAGGGAGGGATGGGACAAGGGCGCTTCTGATCACCGTCGGCCATCTTGTGTCTGTTCTAGACAGTTCAGTAAGACAAAGACAAAACGTGAGATTTACAACTACTGGAAATTTTTTAGTATTTCTCAACATGTTTGTTGACCTTGAAAACCAAGAGAATCAACCGAAAATAAACATTAAAACAACTAAGAGAGGTCAGTGCAGAGGCCAGTTACACTAATTGTTTTAATGTTTATTTTTGAGAGACAGAAAGGGACAGAGTGTGAGTAGGGGAGGGGCAGAAAGAGAGGGAGACACAGAATCTGAAGCAGGATCCAGGCTCTGAGCTGTGAGCCCAGAGCCCGATATGGAGCTCGAACCCATGAACCATGAGATCATGACCTGAGCCGAAGTCAGACGCTTAACTGACTGAGCCACCCAGGCGCCTCTATAAATGTTTTTTTTTTAATATTCTTTCCTATGTATCCACATGACCCCTAAAAACTAACCATAGTTAATAATACAAAATAATATCATCTACAATCACAATAGAAAATCCGAACACATTAAACTAAACAATAAATGTGAGGTATACATATTAACAAAACAAAAAAACTGTAGATAAAAGGAAAGATATACCAGGTTCCAATAGTATTTATTATAAAGATAGCACTTTTCCATTGACTTGTATATGTGATGCAATTTCAATCAAAACCCTCATAAAAGTTAAATGCTCATAAATGTTCTGAAAAAATGGGAATTATAAGTGATTTCTCCATCAGATATTAATTAAAATGAATTACAGAACCATGGTATTAAAACCATATGGACCTGGACCAGAAAAGACATGAAAGGACATAAACGAGAAATTTCTCTAAAAATAAAACAAATAAAATGCTCAAAGACTACAGGAAAGGTATTTAGCCCATTAGTTGGCAAAGAAATTGGTACAAAGTAACACTTTTTGGTTTCAAAATGGACAAAGATTGAAAAAGACTGTAAAACAAAACGGGAAAAAGGAGGAAGTACAGTTGCCCCGTATGCTTTGAATATGAGGGCCATTTTCTCTAACCTTTAAGGAGAATAATCTAGAAACGCGTAAGAAAAAACTTTACATTTTAGTGCAAACTTTGACTCCGGAATTTTATGTCTCAAACTTGGCCCAATAATCCACTTGACCTCACGGAAGAGTATGCGACCGTTTAAAACGGCATCCTTGGAGAATTTACTAGGAAATGGAGAGAGGCACACAGTCTAGGAAGGGAAGGAAGCAGGGGAGGATTGACTTTGCAGCGTCGGATCCCAGCCGGCATCTGGGGAAAACGGCTGGTGGCCAGACCGCGATGTGTCAGAGGATGTGCCCCTCTGTTTACTACCAGCCTTCTGCTTTCTTTACCTTCAGCCATCCCTGTCGCTGTTAATCCCCCGCTCCTCCGTTTTCTCTCTCCCATTACTTTGGTTGGCTGCCTGATGACAGCGCGGTAACTCATCCATTCATTCATGTACAGGGTGAGTAAGGTATGGGAATAAAGGAAAGCCACCTGAACGGGAAGATGCGAAGGCTATGTATTCAGAGCTTGCTATAGCAAGGGAGTCCGCCGCTGCCTCTTGTGTTGGGCAGAGAGACTCAAAGGCAAAAGGGAGTGGAAAGCTTTGCGGTAGGAATGGGGAAGCCTTCGGGTGTATCCTGATGGCCTGCGGAAGCTACCTCGAAGCGGGGCATCCTGCGTCATTGGTGAGAGGCACAGGTCTGGCTTTCTCCGGTTGGTCCTAAATTGGAAGCAGGGGCAAAACTTAGGTACACTGTCAGTTATTAATCAAATCCTAACCATCTGAGGCCAAACGGTGTAGGGGTTTCTGTTTGGCTTCCTGGACTGGTTGCTATAGAGCATGGATTCGTTTCCTGGGCTGGATGCTGCAGACTGTGGGTCAGAGTTCAATTTTTGTACATGGCCTGGCTATTGTCTGAACATTCAGTCTCTCGTAAGCAGTGGGAAAAAATATCGGGTTTACAAAAATACGTGAAACGTATTTCATGCCCTTAGGGAGATTACGGTCCCGTAAGAGAATGCTTGTACTTGAGGTAAAAGCCACGTCTCATCGCCGTGGCCTGCAAGATCCCTCAGTACTTGGCTCTGGTTAGTGCCTTCTGCCTCATTTCTCACTACCCTGCCGTCCCTCACCTGCTCTCCAAACACATCAGCCATCCTGCCAACGGAAAAACAACCATCCTAGAAGCAAACAGAAAAGGACTGCATTGTCTGGGGGCATTTCCTTGCCCCATGTGCCAGCAAGCCCAAACAACGCCAGTGATAAAAGACTCCTTCCCCCTCAAAAAAACTTCATTGGTCTAGGTTCTAAACACCCATTTCCATGACTTTGAGCTTTAAGAATACATATGCAAGCTCCAAATTAACACGTACTTATCATTTTAACATTTTAATACACATTGAGTTCTACACTGAAGTTACTTCAAATAACTCGCAGTTATATAGAGGTCCCTGAGACGCATGAACTCAGCTATATGCATTTGATTTAAGAGTAAGTTTGTAGCAGCCCAGAGTTGGGCAAGTCCACCTTGAGCACAGACCCCATCTTCAAGCCCTGTAGACACATGCCCCTGCATTTCGACAGCAGATTGGAAATAAACAGTGACAGCCTCATGCTTGCAGTGACGAAGAAACAGAATACACGTGACTTCAGTTCTGTCTTCCTAAGTGAGCGCTTGGAAGTTCTTTTGTATTTAAAATTTAAAACAGTGTGGACTGCATGGTGTGACCCCTTTGTTTTAGGAGTGCAAATTTCAGCGCATGCATGATTTATGGAATTTGAATCGAGTCTTTACGATTGAAAGTCATTATTCTCCATTGTCGATTATTTGTTTGAAAAGTAAAAAGAATTAAGAAAATAACATCTTACAGCAAGGGTACGATATGGGAGTTTGATCCTCGTGTGAATTTATAAATGAGGCTCATCGGTCACGAAAATATTTGCCAACAGCCAAAAGCTGCCTCGGACAATCAAGAAACATCAAACATCGATGCCTTTTTTTGAGATCTATGCCCAGAGATTGTGGAGAACGCCATTAACTCCGCAGCAAACAAATGCAAGGAAATGGACAATTAAATGGAAAAAGAATCAAATTTTAAAGAAGAATGCCAGGAGAAATGGCAAAAGACACTACTTTAAAACCGCCAGAAGAGATTGAAAGAGCAAAGCTTGAGAGCCTTGATCCTTCTACACCCAGAACGGGACGCTCTGTCTAAGGTGATGGAACCAATCCCGTCAGGTTCACTATCATTCAACCCTCTTCCTGATTTTTGTAGAAGAAAAACCTTGGCAAGATTTTACTGAATAAAATAGAAATTGAAGGGGCGCCTGGGTGCCTTAGTCGGCTAAGCGTCCAACTTCTGCTCAGGTCATGATCTAGCGGTTCATGGGTTCGAGCCTCGAGTCAGGCTTTGTGCTGACAGCTCGGAGCCTGGAGTCTGCTTTGGATTCTGTGGCTCCCTCTCTCTCTCCGCCTCTCCACCTCTTGTGCTCTGTCTCTCAAAAATAAATAAAACAGAGGTGCCTGGGTGGCTCAGTTGGTTGGGCGGCCGACTTCGGCTCAGGTCATGATCTCACGGTCTGTGAGTTCAAGCCCCGAGTCGGGCTCTGTGCTGATGGCTCAGAGCCTGGAGCCTGCTTCAGATACTGTATCTCCCTCTCTCTCTGCCCTTCCCCTGCTCATACTCTGTCTCTATGTCTCTCAAAATAAATAAACGTTAAAAAAATTTTTTTAAATAAATAAATAAAACATTAAAAACATTTAAAAAAGAAGAAATTGGTGATGAATTTTCCAGTCATGATATTTTAGTGATTTTTCAACCAGAGGAGACATCAGAAATGGAATTTTTATAAATCTCTGCCAAAATTATCCTCACGTTGAAGACTTTTCGTAACTATTTGTATATTGGTTGCTTCATGTGAAGGAAACTCTTTGAAATTAAAATTAATAAGGAGGTGTTCCTCAGCCATCTATGGGCGAAGACAGACCAATCCGGCCGTGGACAATACCAAACATGAATGTATGAAAATGCACGCAAAACCACGGGCACATTTGCAGAGGCCAAGGCACAAAATGAGAAGCTATGATGTTGTTGTTTCCAACGTCAGCAGACCAATATGTAGGAATAAGTTTTTCCACATTAATGTAATTAAATAGTATTTATTACATGTTTTTCTTGTTTGTACTGTAACTTCTTTCTGGCATGATGGTTTATATGAAGTTCAACGAAAGATGTTTCTCTGTCTATATTTCTTTTCTGGCCCTCACTATTATTTGCTTTGTTTCAGAATTATTGCTGAAAATGATCTTGGTGAAGAGAGGACGGAGGAAGCCACCCGCTCCGTGTGCCCCATGGGCCAGCCTCGCCTCTGCTTCTGGGCTCCTATAGACACATCAAGCCTTGGCTCAGCTCGGAGCCCTAGAACCTTCTATTTCCCCCGCTTGGAGCACCGCCTTCCAGATCATTGAGGGACTGGGCTCCTCGCACCCAAATGTCTCCTTACCTGACCACCGTACAGTGTGCCGCCTCCACCCTTCAAGCCTGGCAGCCTTCCACGATCCTGCTAATCATTTGCTCATTCATTGTCCGTGTCCTGCCACCCGCATGGGCGCCCCCGCGGGGGACACTGCACTGCCCTGTTTCCCTGCAGGAAATATCTGTTGGGTTGAGCCCTAGACCGACTTGGAGGGGCAGGCGAGCAGGGCGGGAAACCGGGAGGAACAAGTGAGCAAGAACAGGAAGGAGGCAGACGGTGTGTCTGGAGGACGTTGTCGGGACATGAAAACGGCCCTAAGACGGTCCTCCTAACCCAGGGCTGACTGACAAGGGACTTGAAGGTGTTTGGGCTTTATGCTCAATAAAAGAAGCTGTTGTAAGCCAGGGAGTGACAGGATCCCCATGTGCCTTCTGGAAATATCACCATGACAGCAGAGACAGAAAAGGTGTGTAGAGGCACAAATGGGGGCTGGAGGATGGTTGGAGCCGCCCTCTCTGGATCTTCTGGAAAACCACAGGGACTGTGCTCCAACACTGGGGTTTCCTCTGGAGAGAGAGGGCAGGAAAGGAGAGGCCACACCTGGGCACCAGGCCGTGGGCAGGGCCGCACAGGAGGGTTGGTGCAACGGCCCGGGGAGATGGGAGACGGACCGTAGGAAGTGTCCTGAGCGAGACGCTGGCGGGGAATGGAGCCTGGGGCAGCGAGCGAACCCACAGAGGCACGACTCCACGCGCCCGCGGGTCACCACCCTCACCTACCCGGGAGCCCAGGTTGGGGAGGCCACGGGGAGTTCTCTGGGGTCCGGCCCTAAAACAGGATTTCCAAGAAGGTACTACTGAGAGATAAGGGGCCTCCAGCTCTTGTTTATTAAAATCCACTTTGGCAAGGAAGCCGCTGCAAACCTGGCCCGCTGTGACCCCGCAGAACCCATCCCTGGGCCCCACACCCAGGGACGTGCCGACGGAGCTGAGGAGCCAGGCAGATGCTCCGGGGAGCCCTCCCCCCGCCCCCCCCCGCACCGGTGGCCAGCACTTTCCGCGTCCCCGACTCCACCGCTGATGCAGGGACCCTCCTGGGACGGGGAGCAAGGGGCAGGCTTTGAATCTTCACACGCCACAAGGAAGAAAATCAATTTCAATGCCCAAAGGAGGGAATTACTGCAGCAGAAGGTCACCCAACCACTACAAGTCGCTGTATTGTTCTGGAGACTTGGACAGGGAAAAATGCCTCCGAGTGAGGTAAGAATGCTCGAGGTCGGAAGCAAACCCCTCTCCCCAGGCATCGTGGGGGAGAGTCCCGGGGGTGGGGGGCGGACGAGACCACACAAAGGAAGAGGTTTCTTTGTGTATGCACTGACGGCGGCGACGGGCCAAATTCTGCCTCCCGCCGCTTCGCACAAGTCATCGACTGCGCTGCGGAGTTCTGGCTCACGTTCGGTCTTGGAGGCACCGGCTGACCTTTGAGCGTTATTGCTACGGTCTCGGCAAAACCAGCGGCAATGGCCACTTTGCTTAGATGTGAGAGACACGCTTCACAGCCCGGCCTCCAGGCTCCCTGATTCCCTGGGCGCTGAGACACAGATGCCTTCTAGATCCACTCCAGCAAAGCTGGACACAAAGAACCCACCGATGCCCAAGCGCCCTAGTTTTCTTGGGGCCAGTGCGACGTAGCACAGTCAGAGCAAAGATCAGACAAGAGGTCCATTGAGCTGGGCACTTAAAAGTCCCATTTCTGGGGAGCCCTGGGTGGCTCAGCCAGTGGAGCATCCAACTCTTGATTTTTGGCTCTGCTCACGATCCCAGGGTCGTGGGATTGAACCCTGCATCAGGCTCGGTGCTCAGCGTGGAGCCTGCTTAGGAGTCCCTTTCTCTCTCTTCTTCACTCTCTCTCTCTCTCAAATATTTTTTTTTTAAAAAGTCACATTTCTGGGAGTAAAGAGTGTCAGGCAGCTGAGGCCAACTTTCCTGTCCAGGCGATGTGGAAACAGGTGATCAGTATCCCGTAATTAAGGGGGAAAGAGACTTTTGCAGATTTTTCACGCCTACCACCCCCTAGATAATTTGCACTAAGTCCCAAACCCTTCTGGAACATAAGGGGCTCGACTCTGTTTCCTGACAGTCAAAGTTAGAGAAATCCATGGGGCGGACTGTAGTGGCCCCGGCAAAGACCGGGGCCAGAAAAGGGGATGAAATTTCTGGAAGGAAGACGTGTTGAGAAAGTAGTGGGCCAGTCAGGCGACTCGGTCCGCTCAAGGACGCGGTGTCCGTGGGAGATATCCTCAGTGAACTCCCTCTCCCATGACACCTTTCGCCAGGGCTTCTGAGAGACGGCCCCGGCCGCACTACGTTCCTCTGGACAGAAGTGCCAGCTGGTGCTCAGGATGGCCCTGAGGGGACCGAGGGGAGAGAGCAGAGAGCAAGGCAGCCCTGCCCCGCAGCTGCGCGGAAGCCACACCCCAATGCTGTCCGCAGTCTGAGGAGAATTAAAATAAATTAAAAACCGGCGGAATGACACCAGAAGCACAGTCCATGAAAGAAAAGAATGATACATTGGACTTCATCAAAATTAAAAACTTCTGCTCCGCAGAAGACGCTGTTAAGAGCCTAAAAAGACAAGCCACAGGCTGGGAGAAAATATCTGCGTGTCACATGCCCAACAAAGGACTCAAACCCAAATTATATTACAAACTGCCAGTAATAGGAAAACAAACAACCGAATAAAAAATGGGCCCAACTTTTAGCAGGCACTTGGCCAAGCAAGATGGACACGTAACAAATAAAAAAAGCACTGGGAAAGGTATTTAGCGCCACTAGTCATCAGGAAGATGCAAATTAAAACCACGGTTAGATACCACTACACACCTATTAGATTAGCTAAAATGCCAAAACTGGATAGATAGACAGATAGATAGATAGACAGACAGACAGACAGATAAAAGGCGGGGAGAACACGAAGAATGCCAAGGGCTGGAGGGGACACAAAGCAACTGGACTCCTCACATGCTGTTGGTTCAAAAGGCCACAGCCACCTTGGGAAACAGTTAAGCAGTGTCTTATATATATACCCCTAAAGAAATGGAAGTTTATGTTCCCGTAAAAACCCGAATCCAAATGTTTGTAGTGAATGGACTTTGCAATCTCCAAAACGCCGGAAACCGCCCAAAGGTCCTTCACCCGGTGAACGGATAAACAGAGCGGAGAGCATCCGCACGGTGGAGTGCCCGTTGGTAGCACGAAGGGACGGAGTACCGAGATACACGAGGACGTGGCTGAGTGGGAAGTCCTACACGGAAGTGTACGATTCCACTTACCTGACATTCTGGAAAGGCAAAAACTACAGATCGAAAACGTGAGGAATTAGGGGCGCCTGGGCGGCTCGGTCGGTGGAGCGTCCGACTTTGGCTCAGGTCATGATCTCACGGTCGGTAGGTTCGAGCCCCGCATCGGGCTCTGTGCTGACAGCCCGGAGCCCGGAGCCTGCTTCGGATTCTGGGTCTCCCTCTCTTTCCGCCCCTTGCCTACTCATGCTCTGTCTCTGTCTGTCTCTCAAGAATAAATAAGCACTGGAAAAAAAATTCAAAACAGGAGTAATTAAAGAGTTTGGGGGGCATGGGGAGGGGATGATTGATTACAAAAGGCAGAAGGAGAGAATTTGGGGGTGATCTGTTTATTATCTTCGTGGTGGTGGTGATTATAATTCTGTTCGCGTTGGCCTAAACTCATAGAACTATATGCTAAAAAGAGTGACTTTTATCGCATATGAATCAAAACGTGAATAAATTTGTTACAAGTGTATTAAAAAATAAGCTGGTAGAAAAAAAACTTTCTCTGAACTTGCCCTTGATTCAATGAACATTAAAGAAGACCCTACCCATTGGGTTTAACAGCCATAGACCAAGCACCTGGGAGAAGCCCCCGAATGGTCCCAGGGGTTCTGGGGGGACTTATCCAGTTCTACCTTCTGGGGACAACCCCAAAGCAGAGTGGGAGTGGAGAGAAACCCAGCTGGAACCCGGGGGCTTCCGTGGAGAGGCCCTGAGGGATAGGGTCCGGGAGCGTGGATACAAGGAGGCAGGAGTGGGTGCGTGCACACGGACAAGGCCAATTCCAAAATGGAGAGAGGCGGAGGGGACGTGGGGGTGTCGAATAGGTGGCCAGACACCGCACACGCTGGTGGGAACTTGGCAAGGGTCTGCACGGCACAGCCCCCAGAATCCCGCGGTGACTCGTTTCGGAGCCAGATGGAACATAAATAAATACCCAACACCTAGCCCACTTGGATCGATCGGTGGAAGAAGGTGGGGAGAGGCTTTCTCACAACATACTGTAAATAGCCCATCAGGAGAAGAACACCAAGGAGAGGTCACAATGACCGCGTGCGCTGACATTCACAGGGTGCCCACCATACGCCAGGCACGGCTTCAAGTGTTGGGGATGCACTGACTCACTCAATCTGCCCACAGCTCGGAGATACTTCTATTACCCCCATTTCGCACGTGAGAACATCGAGGCACAGAGAGACGACGTAACGGGCCCGGGGTCGCACCCAGGGTAAGCGGCAGAGCTGGGGTTCGGACGCAGGCAGTCGGCTCTAAGCACGCCCGCTTCACTCTGTGCTGAGCTGCTGTTCGATCGAGGGTGTAAACACATAGACGACAGAGCTCACCATTTCCCAAGCAGCCTGGTCTCCCCTCACGTGCCGCCTGCCCACCCAGACCGCCGGCTGTTTTGAGTGCCAGTGTACACCTGCTTGGCACTGCCCAGCACGCGGGCTCACGCAGACACACACGCGGGCTCACACAGACACACACACACACACACACGCACTCCAAAGTGGACACAGCTCCTCAAGGAAGCCAAGGGAATCAATAGAGCAAAACACCATGGAAGAATCATGAGACCCTTGTTCTTGAAAATAATAAGTCTTTTCCAAAAGAGGCCGGCACCGCGAGCACCAGTGAGAGCCAAATGACGCCGGAGCAGTCCAGCCAATAAATTAATTTCATGTGGGGGGGAAAAAAACCACTGGGTTGGCCCTGCATTAATACAGCGCCTGCCGACACCAAGATCTCATTACAAAACAGACTTCCCTGGCAAGGCTCTCAGCCGAAGCTGTTTTGGATTCGAGCTTCTCCCGGGTCCCCTGTGCCTAACAAAGATTCCACATCAAATGCAGAAAAGATGGCCCCGTCTAGACATCCTGCTGCATGTAAAACACACACAGCCTTCTCCACGGGCACGCAGAAACAAGCCCTGTGGAGTCGTGGCCAGCCCCAGCAGCGCCGGTGGCCTGCCAAACTGGGGAAGGTTCCACCTTCGGACAAAGAAGGGCTTTTGCCGCTGTGATTCAGAAATAGCCCTCGGGCTTTTTGTGGGGATCGCTTATGAGCTTCTAGAAGATTCCGAGGACTCCTAGTGAAAACTAAAAGGAGAAGTTGTCGCTGTAGAGCGCGCAACGCCCGGGGAAGGAGGGGAAGATCTGTGACTCGTTGATGAACTGCAGGCTGCCCCACACCAACCCTGGTAGTAGTTCAGCCGGGGCGGAGCCGAAGTGGCCCTCAGGCGCGGCCCAAAGAGAAATCTCTGTAAGACCGCGGATAATGTAAACAAGGAAGGGAGGTGGAGATCTGAGTTCAGCTCGTTAAGGACAGTAATACTGAGTCGGCACCTGCTCCGGGGCCAGCAGGCCGCAGGTGCTAGGAGCTGGGCGCACAGCGGTGGATAAAGCAGGTGAGCGTCCCATGCAACTTGTATTGAAAAAGCCAGACACGGCCCACACGGGAACGCAGGCCAGACTCTAGGCGGTTACTGCCCCCGCGCCCCTCTCCGCCCTCGCCCCGACCACCAGGGAACAGCCCCAGGGCTCAGCTGCCATCGGAACACGGCCCTGCCCCTCCCTGTCTCTGGAAGGCCCTTCTCCCAGCCTTTGTTCGGCTGGCCATTCACCGTCCATTCTCAGCTCAAATATCGCTTCCTCGGGGCCCACCCAGGTGCCGCAGAAACCCCGTCTTCCTCCCTCTCTCCCCCCGGCCCACACTGTTTACTCCGTTTATGTCCCCCACGCGGCATATTAAGGTCTGGTACCCTTGTTTTCACTATCTGTCTCTCCGGCTGGATTGCCAGCCACGCGGGGACAGGAAACTTCCCATCTTGCAAACCTCTCAAAATCTGGTGAGCACAGAGCGCACGGTAGGCACCTGGAAGATTTCTGAAAACTACAAAAGCAACGCTGAGCTTCTGAGATAACACAGGCAGTAAAGATGCCTGATCTGACAGGGTGGGTGGGGGAGACTGCTCCGAAGAGGTGACATGTAAGCCAAGACCAGAGGGGTTGTGGGGGTTGCTGGGTACACGCGAACAAAGCCTCTAGGGCAGGGGAGAAAGCCTTGTGTCATAGAGGCACCCAAGAAGGGCGTCATGGCTAAAGAACAGACGGTAGGCTGGAGAGGAAGCAGGGACACATTAAGGAGTCCTAACCCCATTCTATATATGCAGCAGGAAAGTTCTGGAAGTTCAAAGTAGATGTGACACCTAGTCTAATTTATATATTTTTTTTAAGTTTATTTATTTATTTAGAGAGAGTGAGTGAGAGAGCATGAGGGAGGGGCAGAGGGAGGGGGAGACAGAGAATCCCCAGCAGGCTCCACGCTGTCAGCACAGAGTTCAGGACTCACTCCCATGAACCGTGAGATCATGACCTGAGCCGAAACCACGAGCCACCCAGGCACCCCTAATTTCTATTTTTAAAGAATTGTTATGACGTTGGAATGGTGATGCCTCTTTAGACACAGCACCGAAGGCACGATTTGTAAAAGAAATCATTGATAAGCTGGGCTTCATTACGATTAAAACTTTCTGCTCTGGGAAAGACCCTGTCAAGAGAATGAGAAGACGAGCCCTAGGCTGCAAGTGAATATTTGCAAAAGACACATCTGATAACGCGCTGCTATCCCAAGATACAAAGAACTCTTAAAACTTCACAATAAGGTAACAAGCAACCTGATTTTAATAGGGGCCAGAGTCCCTGAGAAGATACACAGAGGTGGGGCGCCTGGGTGGCTCAGCAGGTTAAGCATCTGACTCTTGATAACGGCTCAGGTCATGCTCTCACGGTCCGTGGGATCAAGCCGCTCATTGGGCTCTGGGCAGCACGGAGCCTGCTTGGGATTCTCTCTCACCCTCTCTCTTTCTGCCCCTCCCCCACTTGCTCTCTCTCTCGCTCTCTCTCTCTCTCTCGCTCTCTCTCTCTCTCTGTCTTGAAATAAATAAATGAATAAACGTTTAAAAAAAGAAGATACTCAGAGGGCAAATAAACAGGTGAAAACCTGCTCCACATCATACGTCATCTGGCAAATGCAAATTAACCCAACAAGATACCCGGGGACGCACCCATCGGAGTGGCCCAAATCCCACACCCTTGACAACACCAAATGCTGCTGAGGGCGTGGAGCATCGGGAACTCTCACTCACTGCTGGCTAACGAAATGGGATCGCCATCTTGCAACAATTGAGCGATTTCCTGCAAAACTAAAAATACCCTTACCATATGATCCAGGGATCGTGCTCCTTGCTATCTACCCAAAGGAGTTGAAGACTCACGTCGACACAAAAACCTGCACACTGATGTGTACAGCAGCTTTATTCATGATTACCAAAGCTTGGAAGCAAGCAGGACGGATAAATAAACTACTGATATATAAACGACATGAATGTTACATTCAGACGATGGATGTCGTTCGCTGCTAAAAAGCAATGACCCATCAAGCCGCAACACGGAGGAGGCTCGAGTGCATATTTCTCGGGGAAAAGAAGCTGATCCGAAAAGGCCGCATACTGTGTGATTTCAACTAGACAGCATTTGGGCCAAGATAAAACAATGGAGACAGTAAGGAGATCGGGGGTTGCCAGGGATTGCGGGGAGCAGAAAGCGAGGGAGAGGCAGAGCACGGAGGGTTTTCAGGGCATGGCGATACTCTGTATGATACTACAATGATGGATAGGTGTCATTACGCATTTGTCCAAACCCAGAAAATACACAGCACTGAGAGTGAATTCTAAGTTCAGCTGTAGACTTCGGGTGATTATGATGAGTCACTGTAAGTTCAATTTTGGTAGAAAGTATACCGTTCTGGGGAGTGGTGTTGATACTGGAGGCTATGCATGTGTAGGGGTAGAAAGTATATGGGAACACTCTATATCGTTATAAACCCAACACTGCTGTCTGGGACGGGGGGAGAGCATTTATGGCTATTTGGGTAGAGAGAGACTATAAGGGGACAAGAATACAGGCAAAGAGACAAATTAGACACGGTAGCATCATGAGATGAGTGGGGACCATGAGACGCATGATGAAAATGCCGAGAAGTGCATGGATCAGGATATGTCTTAAGGCAGACCCTGCGGAAAGTATGGAAAGTATGAATCTAAGGAACTGTGGGGGTTAAGAACAACAACCAGGGACGGTTTCAGCGATATGATTCATACATCGTATACCTGATAAGGGCTAGCTAGCCTCTAGAACATATGAAGGAACTCTCACGACCCAACACTGAAAGACAAACAACCCAGTTTTAAAATAGGCAAAGGACTCGAATAGCCATTTCTCCAAAGGAGATATACAAATGGCCAACGGCACATGAAAAGATGCTCAACGTTATTAGTCATGAGGGAAACGCAACTCAAAACCACAACAAAGTACCACTTTATACCCACTAGCACGGCTATAATAAAAAGTGTTTAATTAGAAAAAATAAATGACAAGTGTTGGTGAGGATACGTGTCCTTGTGCGTTGCTGGTGGGGATGTAAAATGGGACAGCCACTGCAAAAAGTTGAATTCACTTCCAGGCATATGTACAGAGGAATTAAAAACAGGTGCTCAGACAAATACATGTACATGCGTGGTCATAGCAGCGCTATTCACAATAGCCAAAAGTGAGAACCCAAACATCCACCAAAAACAGAAGAATGAATAGACCCATTGTGGCATGTGCATCCGATGGAATATTATTCAGCTATAAAAAAGGATGAAGTACCGACGCCCGCCACGGTGTGGATGAACCCTGAAACACTACGCACGGCAAAAGAAGCCAGACGCAGAAGTTCACCTGTTGTGATTCCATTTATATGACATGTCCAGAGCAGGTCAATCCATAGAGACAAAGTCAGACTGGGAGTTGCTAGAGGCTGGGCGCAGGAAGGAATAGGTACAGGGTTCCATTCTGGGGTACGGAAATGTTTGGGAGCTAGACAGAGGCAGGGGCTGCGCAACACTGTACACGCAGAGAGCCACTGAGTCCTTAACTTTACAAAGGTTAATTTTGGGGCGCCTGGGTGGCTCAGTCGGTTAAGCGGCCGACTTCAGCTCAGGTCATGATCTCACGGTCTGTAAGTTCGAGCCCCGCATCGGGCTCTGCGCTGATGGCTCGGAGCCTGGAGCCTGCTTCGGATTCTGTGTCTGCCTCTCTCTCTCTGCCCTTCCCCTGCTCACGCTCGGTCTCTCTGTCTCTCAAAAATAAATAAACGTTAAAAAAAATTAAAATGGTTAATTTTATGCTATGTGAAAAACACCTCAATAAATTAATTGCAAAACAACAAAGGCTAACGACCAGGTTTAGGAAGCGAGCAACGGGGTGGATGCATGTGTCACTTGCAGAGGTGGGGGAGACCGGGAAGAAAGATACAGAGTTTCGGTATCGGACACGTTATGTGGAGATGCCCGCAGTCTGCAGAGAGTTTCCAGGGAAGCAGTTGGGAGATGGGCATCCAGACCTCAGATGGGAAGGAGGGAAGGAGGAGGAGGAGGAGGAGGGATGGAGCGGGAGGGAGGGGAAGAGGGAGGAACTAGGAGACACCAGCTGACGGTTTCCAAGTGTGGCAGCATAGTGGCCACCAGGAGGGGCAGGAACGGAGCCAGTTCCCAGGAGTTAAAAAAAAATAGTGAGTGGGAAGTAAAGATATGAAGATAGCATGTGTACACAATTCTGTGTAAGCTTTCACAAGCTTCTACCTTTTTTAAGGGGATAAAAAAATAAAGGAGTGAGTAGGGAAGTTAGGAGGTCAGGAATGAGCCTTTAAAAAAAAAGATGGGGGACAATGTAGCCGGTTGAGAAAGCAAACCGGGAGAGCCAGGCAGTGCCGGAAAACGGCGCCAAGTTAAGATGGACAAGCAGGGTTTCAAGAAAAGGGGGAGGAAGAGCGAAGAGGGGTGCAGGGGGGAGGGGCGGGGGCGGGGGGACGTTAAGCAAGCACTCTGTAGAGAGTTGGAGGTAGAAAACATGCGGTCATTTGTGATCTACGGCTTCTGACTTTTCAGTGAAGGACAAAGGACAAAGTGTTAGCCAAGGCGGTTAGACGGGGGTGGACAAGACCGAGATGCTAAGTGGGGGGCCTTCGCTGCGAGAGAAACAGCCGACTCATCATGATGAATTCCGTTTCGTGAAGACTCCATCATACCCGATCCACCATAACCTCAGAAAGTAGATAGAACAGGTATAGACAGAACAGGTAAGAGATCGGAAGGGTGAAAACGGGAACCTAAACACCGGGGCTCCAGATTACGCCCCAAGCTCTTCCCTGTCCAGCGGGTAAAGCCGTGCGGAGCCTCGGTCCCCTCCGGACAACTGGCGTGGTCACTACGGCCGGTCATGCTAAAGCCAGTCCCCTCAGGGCACACCACCCAACATCGGTCACCTCCGGAACAATGTACGGAGGAGGACACTAACTCCTCAGAGATGCTTCCACAGACTCGGGTCAGCCTCCCTTCTTCTGCCAACAAGCCACCACCGTGCGGGTAGATGTCAACGCGGGACCCAGCATCTATCAGCAACACTCGTCGTTCTGCTCTCTGTCTGAATCCAGGGAACAAAAACCCAGAAACCGGGGTTGTTGGAGGGTTTTTTGTTTTTTTAACTAGAAAAAGATTCCATGCTCATTAAAGTCTGTTTTTGTGCCACCGGCATGTGTTGGTGGTCTCCTAGAAGTGACACGCTGATGGAAGTCTCCTTTGGCCCACAAAAGTTCAAGAGATTTCAGGGCGAGATGGAGATTAGGATCCTGGGAACTGAAATCAGACTCGAGAAAGGAGCCAGCTCTTGCGGGGGAGGGACACAAGCCCTTCAGAACTCCTCTGTCTTTGCTCAAATGCCATCTTCCCAACAAGACTCGTAGTGACCATCCCATTTTAAATTGCACACAACCACACCACACGCCAGCTCCCAGCTCCCCTCCCCCTGCTTCTCCGAAACGGCACTTACACCTTCCAATATACTATCTAATATCTCTCACTAGCGCGTGCCAAGTGCTTGGAACACGGCAGGTGCTCAATAAATAGCTGTCAAATGAACGAATAAATGAATGAATGAATGAATGGACGAATAGACACAGCTTCCCCATTTTCCATGAGTGTGTCCCGTAATTTTAGGTTCTTTCATCTGGATACGGACGGTCCTGTCTTCATCGTGGAGGACCCCAAGCTTCTTCTGGCCACGCAAACCTATCTGCCCTCCACTACGTGAATAATGCAGTCATGTGTTTTGGTTAACTATCTATGTATTAGTACATGCATTATACACCGTGCATATTTTAACTGCCCGCGACTTTGTTAAAATTAAATATAAAATAAAACAAATACTAAGAGGTTATATTTCATTCGAGTATCAAAATAAAGCAGCTTCTTCTAGGCATACAACACTACCCTAAATAATAACTGAGCATGTGTTAGGAACACACGCATGCACGCACGTGTTGTTACAGTTACTGCCATCACCCCCCACAGCCTTGCTAGGTCCGTTACTATCCCCGTTCAACGGCTGAGAAGACAGAAGCTCAGATAATGAACTTGTTCCATGTCACAGTTAAGTGGCACGGCTAGGAAAAAAACCTAGGGGTGCGTGCCCGAGCCCCCAGCCCATGCGCTACAGGGAGGGGAGAGAGACCCCACCCTTAGGGCAGTTAGTTCACGGGAAGCAAGTCAAAAGCAATGCAGCACCCGTCCCCAATCACCGCCCCACCCCCAAGAACACAGCCAAAGACAGGATCGCCCGACAGCCGAGCCGCGCCTCCTGGAACGAGCCGTTCGCCGGTCCAGCCAGAGCCCGTACACATACCCTGCCGACCCAGGCAGCTTGCGCAGGCATTCCGCGCTCATGCTGACGCCAGAATCCCAAAATTCCCAAGACGTGGGCAGGCAAAGTGATCAAATTAAGAATTGAGCTGTGCCCAAACTGTCTATTCCCAAAGTGAC
Organism: Paguma larvata; assembly: GCA_030068075.1. Lineage (NCBI taxonomy): Eukaryota > Metazoa > Chordata > Mammalia > Carnivora > Viverridae > Paguma > Paguma larvata. The sequence goes on along the minus strand of CM057841.1, from coordinate 20,933,824 downwards.
CTCGAGTCCCAGTTGGACAGGGACAGTCTTGATTTAAGTAGTAATACACCCCCTTGCACTTTCAAAGTTTTTATTACGTTCTCTTTCACTCTCTGGGGTGCCCCGGCCTGGACAAGAAATTACACGATGACCCAGTCCACACCCGGGCTCAGCACGCGCATGACTGAGCCCAGGAGGGGCTCTGATTGGGACTGACAATGCCGTGATTTCTCATATCTAGGGAGTACCCCCCATGCCCCCTAAGGTCAAAGGAGCAGGCCTCCCATGAGCAGCAGCTCGCCCCGAGAACGAAAGGTACAACCGGATGGAATTCACATCCGAATCCCGGCCAGTCTCCGCCTCTGAACCTCATATTCCATTGATGACCCCACAGCGGCAGAGCCTCCAGCCTCACTGAGACCTCATCTCAGTAGGAAAACAGCATCACGGACATCAGCAGAAGGTTTCCCCTGACGCACCGAACAGGTGACCAGGGAGGGCCTTGTCTTAGCAGTCGGTTCTGACAAACAGAACCGGGCAGTCAGACACCTGCTGTGGCACCCTAGAGCGGACTCCGTGCCTGGGAAAGGGAGGTGTCGGGTCAGCGGGAGTCAGGGCCACCCAAACAGAACCTCTGGGCACGCGGGGCTGCCCGCGCATTGGCAGGTGGCTCAGGGGTCCCTCTGGTGTGTCCCTTCCCAGCAGACGTAGTCCCGTCCCGGAAGGCCAACTGTCAGCACCCCCTCCTCACCAGGACTTTGCCACAAAGCCCAGCCTTCAGGAGATGCCCCCAGGAAGCATGCTGGAGCCTCCTCTCCTGGGTGAGAAGAAAGGAATCCCACCCAAGTGCATGAGACAGGACCAAACAGTCCCCTGGGAGGGACACCCGCCCGGAAGCCGGAGTCCCACCAGCCAAACCCAAACAGCGCTCATTGTCAGAAACAGCCCCCGAACCCTTCGCGGATTCCCTGGGCCTGACACGGGCCGAGGTCGATGCTTTAGCGTCTTGTATTGTCTTTGCCTCCTGGCTGTGGTCTGCTTCCTGAGGCAGAGGCGTTCGGGGGGGGGGGGGGGGGGGGCAGTGGGACAAAATAAAGGGATTTCTGTCCCTTTCTGGGTTTGATTTTGGTGGGAAAAGCAGAGCGGAGACCCAACTGCCCCTCAACGAGGGCCGACTCCTCGCCTCAAAGGCCAAGCCCCTAACCAAGAGAAACGGAAGGAGTGGAGGTCCAACATCGTACGGCATAACGATCCTCCAAACTACGGGAGATGTTTACATGAGCCTTTTTTAATCTGGTCTTTGTTCTAGGTGTTGCTAGTTTCCACCCGCCGCAGACTAGAAGGCTCTGCCACCCACGTGGCTGTGAGGTGTGCGTGGGCCGGGCCTCAGTTTCTCCGTGCGTACACTCCGAGTGCCAGCCCGGATGACTCTATGATCTGATGGGCCCAGTGAAGAGCGACCCCGGCTCCCCGCCAGGGTCGGCCCCGCCTGGATTTGCCTCCATGTTACGGGACAGCAAGAACGATGGCGAGTTTCGCTGCAGCTCCTTGGCGGTGGAGACCAGGCACTGGAAACTCTCCTCTTTGGTCAGAAAGAGCGAGCTAACTGCCAGGCAATCCCCGGCGACCCAGAAATAAAGACGTGATGGGATCAGGCTTGATGGTGTTCGAGACACATCAGACCGGGCTCAGACGCCTCCCGTATCTGCTGGGTCCCGCCTCCTGCTCTCACCTAGCAGCGTGAAGGCAAACAGGGGGTGACGGGTGAGGCTCGTTTTCCAGCAAACCCATGGGCTTCACCTTTTTCTGAACAAGGGGTTGGAGATGGAAGGACCCGAGGGACCCGCTCCTCCAAGAGGGTTTATGCCCAGCCCGGGCATCCGAAGGCAGGGCCTGATTACCTGCACTGACCTTGCCCCATGCGGCAAGATGCGGGCGAGCTCCCAGGCATAGAGGGTTTTGCCCACAAGCAGAGGGGAGGTGGGCACCGGCGAGCCCTCCACACTCCTCAGCAGGTCGGTCCGAGGACCAGCAGATGCTCAGGAGTGGAGGGTAAAGTGGCAAACCCAGGTTCCCAGGAGCAGCCGGCCACAGACCAGTGCTGGGTGTCGGCGGAGCTGGTCCTCAGAGCCCAGGCAGCCTCCCGTGGAGCGCTCCCAGGCACAAACCTTCCCTAGACTGAAAACCTACGAATCTCAACCCGACGGGCATTAGCCAACACTTCCGGCAAGCGCTCGTCATTCCTTCCCTCGCGAACTTCGGAAGCACAGAAGAAATAAATGAAAAGCCGTGATTCACGTCAAACAATGGCAGGATCAATACCCCACAGTAGTAGTCGCTACTAATCTCCCCGGTGAGATTGGATTATTTCCATTCTATTTATAAGAAAATTTTAGAACTAACACTCGCTGGATGCTAATTATAAGGCAGACCTGTCCTAAGTACTTGCCACGACCATTTCACGTAGATCTCAGAGATTATGAGAGATTCCGCTATCAAATGCATTTTGCTAATGAGGCGACTAGAGCCCAGAGAGGTTAAGACATTTGCTCAAGATCGCACAGCTCACAGGAGACAGGGCTCACAGCCCTACCTTCTCTGCTGCTCGTGGAAGGGTCAGTGAGTGGAAATGGTTCCTGGGTCGTGTGGCTGCTACACGGGTGGGCCCGACGGAGCCTCAGGGCCTTGAATGTCCGGGGCCTCTTCAGGGAATCCACGCAGCCCACCACTCCGCCTTCCCCGCTCCCACCCTCCACGCGAATCTCGGCTCTCGCCCGGCTCTTCACCCCAGAGCCGTGGCTGCCGACTGCACGCGCCCCTCACACCTTGGCGGGGGCCGCGGGACATGAATCGCTTCTCTCCGTCAAGGTTACATTTCCTTGTTTTAAAAAGAGCACCTATTCTCCTTATTATTCCGAGGATGAAAAAAAAAAGAAGTTGCCTCTTTTTTTGGCGGAGAAGGTGGCTGAATTTTTCAATATATTCATGCAAACGAGATATTTCATCTCATGGATTTTATCCCAGTTCTGTCTATGCACATTTTAAATAAATTAAGATGAAATAAATCCATTTTATTATATTACCCGGTGCCATCTCCATGAAATAATGCCCATATTTGTATTTCCTAAGGAATGTTGACGTGGCTAAAAATGTCGAAGCAAGTGTAATCTTTGAGGATTGTGCTGCCAGAAAAAAAATAAATCTAGGCCTTTGTTTAGAGCCTAGAGTGGCACCACTTTTGATTGAAATGGCCTGAAATATCCATCCCCAAACCATGGACAAGGCAGTAAAGTATCCAGAATTGATCACCATTGGCTCAGAAACAAAAGTGGTGTGCCTTCCTTTGTTTTCTTAACATCTGTTCTTTCCCTCCCAGCATAAACCACCCCACGGAAATAAATTACGCAGGCTCCCTTTTTTTTAGGGAAGGAGAAATAAAGGTTTGCGGCGGCCGTCCCTGAGGTGCCCAGGCGGCCGCCACACACGCAGGGCTCTCCCCGCCTCCCGCGCCACGGCGCTGGCTGGACACTCTGGACCGTGGTCCCCTCGCTGCGCGCTCGCCCTGATGACAAAAACTCCAGCAGCGTCACCTTCCACGGCCTTCAAAGAGGGCAGGGATGGGGTGGGTCCCAAGAGGACAGCTTTCATGTTCCTTCCGTAGCATCTCGTTCCCTTTAACAAGGCAAGGGGACGCACGTTGGTGACACCTAGGAAGTCACCACTGCTACAAAGCCACTCTGAAGTCGGCCAGCACCCAGGGACAAGAAGAGCCCACTTTCGATCAGGAGAGAAACTGCAATCACGAAAACGGATGAGGCTGAATGAGGGGCCAGCCTGTCAACAGCCGGAGCCACGCCAGACCCTCCCGCTGGGGCCGCGGTTTTCCTAGAACTCGAAATCTATGGAAGAAGCAGAAAAACAACGGGACAGAGGGCAACCGCCGGCTCCAGTCGAAAGTCCTGGACCACCTCCCCCGGCTCCTTCCTCCTCCACGCTCCTTTCTCCGCCCCTCCCGACATCTCACTCCCTGCCTGGCAGCCACTCCACATGATGGATGGGTGGACAGACAGACAGAAGAGACAACTGTAGCCAGCCCAGTTCTTTCTAAACGACCACTCCGGGTACAGTCACCAACGCTAATAATTGCTGGCCGTGTATACAGCAGGCAGGGCCCCCCCCCGCCCCCCCCCCCCGCACAGAAGCACACCTGTGATACATCAGCCCTCAAGGCCCAAACAGTGTCCCAATGCGCCTGAGCGTCACAGCTAAGGAACTTGGCTCTTTCTGTGACTGCGCTTGCGGGCATAATCCACGTGCTTTCTGGCAAAAATAAGGTACCTCATCAGAGCAGCCTGCCAGGTTCCCCAGCAAGAACCCAACACAAACATACAACGGCCTCGCTATTAGAAGTCTATTTCCCATCTCCGGAGGCTCCAGAACAGGCAAGTGCTTTCACTTGCCAGAGAGTCCCCACCAGTTGGAACGACGCATCCAATCTTGCAGAAAAGGGACCTTTCAAGGGGCAGGTATTTTATCCGATGCTGATAGGAGAAAACGCACCGCTACCTGAAGAGGTGGGCAGCCCTCCCTCCAATAAATGCAAGGGAACTTGTCCTTCCTTTCCCGGGGCCTTTTCTGGGGCCAGCCCTGGGAAGGAACGTGGGGCCCGCGAGCAAATCCCCAGACCTCCGGTGCTCGCGGAGCCCAGCGATGCTCTGGGCTGGCCCCTCCTCCCCGCTGCTGCCGTTACTGTCAATTAAGTTCAGCCTGCCAGGCCACCTTTGACAAAATGCTGGAGCAACAAAGACATAAACAACGCCAAAGCCTTTGGAGTTGATGTATGGTTGCATTTAATAAACATTTGTTTGCATATTTTTTATCATGCTAATGAATATAATTACTTTAATTTATGTCATCAAGCTATGATTCTGTTCTGATCTATACGTCACTTAAATGTGTAGTGTTAGCATTTTGCACACACTGGCAATTCGAAGAAGGGGAAGGCTTCGCCCCTCCTATGAGAACTTGGAGCAACCTTCCACAGTAGAAGATGCCCTTGTGGCTGCTAACCCCGGCGCTACAGCTGGGGGACCTGGCTTAGCGCCCCCGGGAGGGCGAACAGGCTTTCCGCTGCCCGGAAGACCTTCCCCGGAGAGCACACACTCTCACCCCCCTCTAGTCTCCCCAGGACAAAGCCTGGACGCTTACCCCCAGAACAATGTGCAACGCGCAGTCATGAAAAAAAAATATTTTTAAGCACGTCAATGGCTTTCCTGATTACAAAAGTATTTTAGAAAGTTTTGAGAGGACGCGGGAGATGACAAACAGATTTATGAAGAGGATGAACTCAACTTCTACTCTCAAAATATTTAGAAAAAATATATAACATATATGTAATATATATATATATATATATATATAATACATGTGATTTTTACATATAATATATATTTTTTTCTCAATTGCCCTGGATATAGGAAGGGATATTCTTAGTAAATCAGAAGGCATGAGAATTCCCTGAAATATAAAAGGAAGATAGGATCTGATAGAAGAAAACACATGCTCAGGAAAGAACAACAGCCAATGATGTAAAGGCACCAGCCACGTGCTGGGCTTGGGGCCAGGGGGCAGGGTGGTGTTCCTGGGGCACCTGCAGAACACTATTCGAGAACGACATTAGAAGCCAAGTGAGTCACCCCCAATCATTTCCTACCCATGGCCAATGTCAAGTAGTGTTCTGGACAGACACTGGCCTATAGAAGAGGTCATGCTCACGAGCACACCCTCCTGACAGGCAGGACAGAGCCTGGGTGACCAGAGCCCTCGCCCAGAAGCGTGGGCCAGCTCTTCCCCCTCCCACACACAATACAGCTACAGAAAAAGATTAAAAAATGAACTGAGGCACCAGGCTTGAGACTTCAGTCCCCCGCCCCGAAATACCCTGCAACCAGGGGCACTTGCAAGGGATATCACACCATCGCCTGCAGCCCCAGACCAACGAGTGCGCCCCCTCCCCCACAGGGCCTGAGAGTCCCCTCCCTCACTCAAAGATACCGTGAGTTCAAAGCACCACTGGCAAAGGAAATGCTGCCGCAACAATCATATGCCCTAGAAACACTTTCCATATCCCGCAGGAAGGGGCGCGTGCCGCACAAGCACACATCCTTTCCTAGCAAGATTTACCAGATGTCCCAGCCTGGGGAAGCTTCTTCCCATTCAAACAGAAGCAGCAGGGATAGTGGGAGCCCCTGTGGGAGGAGATAAACCAAGCAGATCAAAATAACACCACAGAGGCTCTGAAAATTAGACTGTCGTTGGAACCACGGCCCACAAAAGTAGGCCAGAGCCTGCATGCCAAGCCTAAACAGGGTAACTGCCTGCTAAAATGAAAGTTTTAAATGGCGCCCATAGTCTTCTAACGGAATGGCCAAACTGTTCAGAATACAATAAAAAGTCACCCACCAGATCAAGAACCAGGAAAATTACAAGTTGAAGGAAAGAAAGACAATCCCCGCATGCCAACGTTGGAATCAATCAGATATTGGAGTTAACTGGCAAGGATTTCAAAGCTGCTGTCATAAAAGTGGTTCAATAAGCAAGTACACATTGTCGAGAAACAAATGAAAAATTAGAAAACTCTGAGTAAGGGCAGAACTTATGAAAAAGAACTAAATGAAAATTCTAGAAAATTCTAGAACTTTTCTGTTGACTTTTTCAAGTCAATAATAGAAATATAAAACCTGCTGGATAAGCTCAATATTGAATGCAGATGACTAAAAATAAAACCAATGAACCTGAGGACTGACCAAGAGAATTTACCCAATTGGAACAACAGGCCAAAGACCAACTGGAAAACTGAACTGAGCTTCTGGGACCTTGCAACCTTCGTACCACTGGAGTCCCAGAAGAGGAGAAAGAATGGAGCTGAAAAGTGTTCAAAGAAATGTGGCCGAAAACTCCCCCAGATCTGGCACAAGATCTAAGCTCACAGATTGAAAAAGGTGAGCAAATAGAATAACCCCACCCCAAATTCCATACTAAGACATGTTACGATTAAATTTCTGAAACTAAAGATGAAGGAAAATTTGAAAGCAGCAAGAGAAGACATACTACCTAGGAGAACATCTTCTAAAACCATGGAGGCCAGAAGGAAGTGGCTGAAAGAAAAGAATTGTCAACTGAGAATTCTGTATCCAATAAAATTATCCTTTTGGAAAGAAGGGGAAATAAAGAAATCTCAAAGGAAAACTAAAAGAACTTATCACTAGCAGATCTACCCATAAAGAATAATTAAATGAAGTTCTTCTAACAGAAAGGAAACAACAAAAGAAGAAATCTCAGAACATCTAGAAGGACAAAACAACAATGGAAAGAGTAGAAAATGTGGATAAATACAATAGGCCAACCTCCTCATGGGTGTTTTAAATCACCTGTCGTGATTGAAACAAAAACTATAACACTATCTGCTGCCCAAGACATTATTTAAAAGTGGGGATATTTTTTAAAGGTAAGACCTAAAATAAATAAAGTTTCTACTCAAAAGTTTACTCAAAGTGTTTGTGAAGTGTTGATATTAGTAGACATCGTGATAGCCAAAATAACAACTAAAAAAAAAACTATACAAAATGACACACTCGAAAGCACTATAAATAAATCAAGATTAAATTTTTATAAAACGTTTAAAAGACCCTTAGAGAGGCAAGAATGGACAAACAGAAATAGGAAACAAATAGAAAACAAAATAAAGTAAAATGGCAACCACAGGCCCTAACATATCAACAATTAACTGAAATGCAAATGGTTTAAATAAATCACATTAAAAGTCAAAGACTGGGAAGAGTGAATAAATATATGATGCCCCATCTACATGCAGTTTGCAAGAAACTCATTTCAAATTTAATGACTTAAGTGGGTTGAAAATAAAATGATGGAAAAAGATATACCATGAAAACATTAATTTCTAAAAACCAGGAGAGGCTATTTATTTTTTATTTTTTTTAAGTTTATTTATTTGTTTTGAGAGAGAGAGCAAGTGGCAAGTGGGGTAGGGGCAAAGAGAGATAAAATCCCAAGCAGGCCCCAAACTGTCAGCACTGAGCCCAACACAGGGCTCAAACCCACGAAGCATAAGATCATGATCTGACCTGAAATCAAGAGTCAGATACTTAACTGACTGAGCTACCCAGGTACCCCCTAAAAACCAGGAGAGGCTATTAATATCCAGTAAAGTGAATTCCAGGGCAAAGAAAATTAGAGACAAAAAGATAAAAAGATCCATCCACTGGAAAAACATAATAATCCTAAAAGTGTGCACACTAAACAACAAAGTTTCAAATATATAAAACAAAAATTGAAAGAACTAAAGAGAGAAATACATAAATACACAATTACAGTTAGAAACTTCATTATGTACTCAGCAGCTGATAGGACTACTGGACAGGAAAAGATGGAAAAAATCTGAACAACACAATCAACTATCATGTTCTCATTAGCATATATATATATATATATATATATATATATATATAAAATACTCCAAACAATGGCAGAAAATACATATTTTTTAAGGCCTCATGGAAGATTCACCGAGATAAACCGCATAATGGGGCCATGAAACAAACCTCAACAAATATAAAACAATTTATGTTATACAAAGTATCTGATTCTGATCATTACAGAATCAAACTAGAAATCAAAACAAGATGAAAAACAGAGAAAGAGAGAAGGAAAACAATAAGTGTAAATCTCTAAACATTTGGAAATTAAATAACATACTGCTAACCATTCCATAGGTCAATGAGGAACCTTAAAGGAAACTACATTTAAAAAGCATAAAACTGAATAAAAATAAAAATACAACATGCCAAAATATGAGATGCAGCCAAAGCAGTGCTGGGTGGAAAATTTATAGCACTAAATGCACACATTAGAAGAGAGGAAATGACTCAAATCAATAAATCTAAATTTCTGCCTTAAGAAATTGAAAAATAAGAGAAAATAAACCCAAAGCGAGCAAAAGATAAAAATAATAATTATCAAAGCAGGAGTCCATGAAAATGAAACAGGAAAACAACAGAGAAAATCAAGGAAGCAAAAAGTTGGTTCTTTGAAAAATTAATAAAATTAAAAACCAGTGGCAATAATGACAAATAAAAAGAGTGAAGATACAAATCATTAATATCAGGAATGAAAGAAACAATATCCCTTCAAGTCCTGGAGTTATTTAAAGGACAACATGAGACCATGATGAATGACTTTTCCCCTAAGTTCAACAACTGAAAAAAATAGGCTAATTCCTTAAAAACCACAAACTAGTAAAATTCAATTAAATCAAATATGTAATATGAATAGATCTATAAACATTATAGAAACTGAACTCATATGTTAAAAATCTTCCTCCTTTCAGGGCACCTGGGTGGCTCAGTTAGTTAAGCATCTGACTTCAGCTCAGGTCATGATCTCACAGTTTGTGGGTTCAAGCCCCACATCAGGTTCTGTGCTGACAGCTCAGAGCCTGGAGCCTGCTTCAGATACTGTGTCTCCCCTCTCTCTGCCCCTATCCCACTCACACTCTGTCTCTCTCTCTCTCAAAAATAAACATAAAAAAAAGAATTTTAAAAATCTTCCTCTTTTCAAAAAATAAAAATAAAAAAAGGAAGAAAGAAAGAAAAACATCTCTAGGCCCAGATGGTTTCACTGGAGAGTTCCACCAAAGATGTAAAAAACAATTTACAGCAGTAACATAAATTTTACACAATCTACTCCAGAAAAAAGAAGAGAGAACACTTCCAAACTCATTTTACAAGGCCAGTATTATCCTGATACCAAAACCAGACAGAAACAATTTAAAAAGAGAGAGAGAAGAAAATTATAGATGAATACCCCTCATGAAATTAGACCAAAAATGCTCAATGGTATATTAACAAATTGAATCTAACAATGTATTAAAATAATTATACACCATGACAAAATGACATTTAATCAAGATATTCAAAGCTGGTTCACCATTCAAAAATTAGTCAGTGTAATCAACCATTTCAACAAGCTGAAGAAGAAAAATTACATAATCATATTAGTTGACAATGAAAAAACATTTGACAAAATATAAAACCAGTTCAGGATAAAAACTCTCAACAAGTTAGGAATAGAAAGGAACTATCTCAGCTTGACAAAGAACATACACAAAAACACTATAGCTAACATCAAACTAGTGACAAAAAACTGAATCCTTTCACTCTAAGGTCAGGAACAAGGCAAGGATGTCACTCTTATCACCTTAACTGAACAAAATACTGGGAGTTCTGGCCAATGCAAAAGGAGATGAAAAGAAATAGATGACATACAGATTGGAAAAGAAGAAATAAAGTCATCTTTACTTGCAAATGACATGATTAGCCACATAGAAAATGAAGGGCTTTACAAAAACATTCCTAAAAAAATAAGTGAATTTAGCAAGATCACGAGATCAAAGATTAACACATAAATCAACGGAATTTTTATATATCAATAATGAACATGTAAGAACCAACACTGAAAACACAATACCACATACTATCACTCTAAGGAAAATGATACACTTAGGTATGAACATAACAAAACATGTCCATAATTCATATACTGAAAATTACAAAATGCTAAAGAACAGAATCAAAGAATACCTCAATATGTGGAAAGGCATACTACATTCATGGATATAAGACTCAAGACAGTAAAAATGTCCATTCTCTCCCAACTGATTTATAGGTTCAAAGCAATTTCTATCAAGCTATCAGCAAGGAATTTTGTAGACATAGACGAGCTGATTCTAAAATTTATATGGAAAGGTGAAAATCTTAGAGAGACTTAAAAAAATTCTTGAGAAAGAAGATTAAAGAAAAGATAGAGAATAAAAAAATAAATAAGGAATTACTCTACCTGATAGCAAACCTTCGATATAGTGTGGTCGATCAGAACATAATAAAGATCCCAAAAATAGACCCATACAAATATATGCAAATGATTTTTGACACCGCAGTTCCCTCCTGCTGAAACAAGCAAATATCCATAGGCGAAAAACTGAGCCCTGACCTAAACCTCTCGCTTTAAAAACATAAAATAAAATAACTCAAAATGGATCACAAACTTAAATGTAAAAGATAAAACTATAGACTTCTAGAAAATAATAGAAAATTTAGGGGGATCTAGGGTTAGGCAAGATGTTCTTAGACTTTGCACCAAAAGAATGATCATGCAAGGAAAAAGGGATATGTTGCATCTTAGAAAAATTTGAAACTTTTTCCCTGCAAGAACGCATGTGGAGAGAATGAAAAAATAAGTTATACATTGGTAGAAAACATTTTCAAATTATATATCCAGCAAAGTACTAGTATCTAACATGTAGAAAGAGCTCTCAAAACTCAACAGTAAAAAACGCAAATTAAATAGGCAAAGGACATTGAGACATTTCACTGTCTTCGGGGTATACGCAGTTGTCATATAAGCACACGAAAATACAGTCAATGTCACTAGCCACTAGGGAGATGTAAATAAAAACCACCGTGAGATATCACTACAACTATCGATCAGAATGGGCAAAATAAAAAAAATAGTGACAATACCAAATGCAGGTAAGGAGGCAGAGAAATTGAATTATTCATGCATTGTTGGTGGGAATACAAAACGGTAAGCCACTCTGGCAAACACTTTAGCAGTTTCTTAAAAAAATTAAAGATGCACCTAGCGTATGGCCCAACAATTACACTCTTAGGTATTTGTTCCAGAGAAAGAAAACTTACATTCCCATAAAAACCTGTACACAGATTTTAGAGTTGACTTGTTTGTAATATCCCAAACTGGAAAGAGCCCAGATGCCCTTCAATAAATAAACAAGCACACTGTGATATATTAATTCCTTAGAATACTACTCAGCAATAAAAAGGAATGAACAATACTGTACATGCAACAATTTTGATAAATCTCCAGGGAATTCAGCTGAGTGGGGAAAAAAAAAGAAAGTCAGTCTTTTCAAACCTTTCAAAAGGTTACATATTATATGGTTCTATTATATAATTCTCTAGACGGCAAAATTATAGACATAGAGAACAGTTAGACTAGTGATTGTCTGGGCTAGGGCTATGGTGACAATGAAGAGGGATCCTTGCAGGGAAGAATTGTTATGTCTCTTTTGAACTATTTCAGTCAATATCTTACTGTTAAAGTACACTAGTGTTACAAGACATTACTATTGGAAAAACTAGGTAAAGAGTACATGTGAACTCCCTCTGTTATTTCTTACAACTGTGTATGAATCTGCACTTATCTCAAAATAAAAAGTTTTTTTAAAGTTATAGCCACTTAGGGGGTGCCTGGATGGCTCAGTTGGTTAAGTGTCCAACTTGGGCTCAGGTCAAGTTCTCAAGGTTTGTGAGTTTGAGCTTCACGTTGCGCTACGTGCTGACAGCTCAGAACCCGGAGCCTCCTTCAGATTATGTGTCTCCCCCTCCCTTTGCCCCTCCCACGCTCATGCTCTGTCTCTGTCTCTCAAAAATAAATAAAAATGTTAAAAAAAATTTCTTTAATTTTTTTAACATTCATTTATTTTTGAGAGACATAGAGACAGAGTATGAGCAGGGGAAGGGCAGAGAGAGAGGGAGATACAGAATCTGAAGCAGGGTCCAGGCTCTGAGCCGTCAGCACAGAGCCCAACACGGGGCTCAAACTCACAGACCGTGAGATCACGACCTGAGCCGAAGTCGGCCACTTAACCAACTGAGCCACCCAGGCGCCCCTAAAAAAAATTTTTAAAGTTATAGCCACTTGGAAAACATTTCGATGGTTTCTTATAAAATTAAACATATTTTACCATATGACCTAGCAATCCTACACCTAGGCATTTACCCAAGAGAAATGATGACATACATCCACACAAAAACCTATATGTAAATTTTCATCATCATCAACATTTAGAAACAACCCAAATATTCATCAGCTGGTGAACAGATTAGCAAATTGCAGCCCAACCATACAATGGAATTCCACTTAGCAATACCAAGGAAAAAAACTGTTGACATACACAACACATGAAACTCAGAAGCCTTGTGCTAAGTGAAAAAAGCCAGACTTGAAAGAATATATGTTGTCCAATTCCATTTATATCACATTCTGGAAGGACAAAAATATAAACACAGAAGAAACAAGTTGGTGGTTGCTAGGGTAAGGGGAGCAGAGAGAGTGCAAAGGAGCACAGGGGAAGCTCGCGGGTAACGGGAACAAGGATATATTGATGGTGGGCATGTTCACCCAGCTGTTTACACTTGTCAAAATTCATTAAACTGTACATCTAAAAAGTATGAAAAAATTAACTGAGAATCCTAATTTTGGGAATAATGAGGCTACCCAAAACAACCAAACATTTGAGAAAACCTATCCCAGTCTCTAAGGGACACCAAATGCAACAAATAGAAAATTAAGAAGAGTGTAAATTGGGTCAACAGAACAAGTAGAGGTCAACTTTAAATGACGTATTAACAACATACCATAATATCTTCAGAGTAACTATGAAATTGGCTATTCCAAACAATCAATTTGAGATCTTATGGAGAAAAATATGACAGATGAATTTCAAAAGAAACAATTCAAAAATGGGTTAACTAGAGAATAGAGACACTTGAAGAACACATTGATGCACTGAACTACTGATTCCCAGAATAAAACACGGAGTTGGGGGGGGGGGGAATGACAGCAAGAAAGAAAGGAAGCAAATGATAGAGACTTGGAAGGTAGATACAAAAGTTCTAAAATCTATTTAATTCCAGAGAGGAAGCAGAGAATTGAATGGAAGAAAACAAAAGTCAGAGAAACAATACATGAAAACTTCCAAGACCTGAAGAAAAATATCAAGTATTTAGATAGAAAGGCTCCATAACTACGCAGCAGAATAAAAGGGAAATATTGCAATTAAAATTACAAGTTTTGTGAAATTCAAGAGAACCAAGTAAAAGACAGAACCCTAAAAACTTCCAGAAAAAAAGAATGCTACCTGCAAAAGAACAAGGATGACACTGGCACCTGATTTCTTTTCCAAAACTAGAATACCAAAGAGCAAGCAGTATCACCAAATTTCTGAGAGAAAATTATATTGAATTTACATTTCTATATCGAGACAAAATATCAGGCAAGCATTCAGGCAAAATAAAAACTGTTTAAGTCACTCAAGGATTCAAAGATTGTCACACACAAGTCCTTCCTGGAAGAATTATATGAAGATATATTGCTGCAAAAAGAAAAGAAAAGAAAAGGGGAGGAGAGCAGAGGGGAGGGGAGGGGAAGGGATGGAAGGGAAGAAAAGGAAATGTTGGTGTAGGATTGCTAGGTCAAAAGGTAAAAGAAAAGGAAAGGAAAGAAAAAAAAGAAAAAAGAAAACAAAACAAAACAAAACAAAAGAAAAAAAAAAGAAAAGAAGACTCTAAGTCAACAATAGTGCTCAAGGAAATCGGAAAAATTGATAATTGAGTCATTTAAATAAAAGAAAATTAAACAAGCTGGGAATAAAATCTCAATTGATAAAAATACTGAAGGTTGGGGCGCCTGGGTGGCTCAGTCGGTTGAGCGTCCGACTTCGGCTCAGGTCATGATCTCGCAGTCCGTGAGTTCCAGCCCCGCGTCGGGCTCTGTGCTGACAGCTCAGAGCCTGGAGCCTGCTTCGGATTCTGTGTCTCCCTCTCTCTCTGCCCCTCCCCTGCTCATGCTCTGTCTCTCTCTGTCTCAAAAATAATAAACATTAAAAAAAAAAAATTAAAAAAAAAATACTGAAGGTGGCAGGAAACAGTGAGAGAAGGAGTTGTGAAGTAAATAGTAAGGAGACCTCAATGAGTTCTAAATGCCAAAAGGAAATGTAATTAATAGTTTCAGAGCAAATATAAATAACTATGTTAAAGGTGTTTTCACTGCCACACCAGTGGAGGAAATATATGTATGTATATGTGTAGGAAAAGTTCTGGAGGGATGCACACCACACTGATAAAAATGAATCCCGTGGGAAGGGCAGAGGGGAGGAGCGGGGGATTGGTCTGAGGGGATTCAGCTTTATCTTTAGCATGTCCATTTTTATAAGAATGTATTCATGTAATCGTGTGATATTTAACAAATGAAAGTAAATCAACATAAAATGCAGAGAGAATGATAAATGTCATTTCTGTCCAGAGGTCATCTATTTTACCATTGTAGTACATTTCTATCTAGTTGAATTTTACTCACATACATAGATATAGAGGTATAGAGATACAGAGATAAAGATAGAGACAGAGATCCAGGCTAGCTTTATATATATTCACAATGCAGAAGTGCTTCTTTGTTTGTTTGTTTGTTTGTTTGTTTCAAAGCCTACATACTCATAACATATTTCCATACCAATAGATAGTCT
The DNA here is from genome assembly GCA_030068075.1 of Paguma larvata. Classification (NCBI taxonomy): domain Eukaryota; kingdom Metazoa; phylum Chordata; class Mammalia; order Carnivora; family Viverridae; genus Paguma; species Paguma larvata. The sequence goes on along the minus strand of CM057841.1, from coordinate 20,918,445 downwards.
TCAATAGCATTATTTTTATGGTTGAGTAATATTCCATACTTCGTGTGCACCATGATTTATTTAAGTTTATTATTGGATATTTAAGTGGTTTTCAATTTTTACTGATTTGAACCATACCACGATGAACATCGTTGTACACGTATCTGTGTGCACGCGTTTATTCCACCGGACTAATTTCTAGGAAATGCCTCACCGGGTCAAAGAGTATACTCGTTTTTAGGACATTTAGTTCCTACTGCAAAACTGTCTTCCTGAGTGAAACTTCACCAAACTTCCATCCGCACTGATAATATTTTTGAAATTTTTGCCAACCAATAAGAAAAGACTGTTCAAATCTGCGTATTTTTATTACTACCAAGGCTAAGCGATCTTTCCATGCATTTATCGGCCATTTACATTTCTAATTTTGGTAATTGGATGTCTCTTCTCCTTGATCAATTTTCTATTTCTTACTAATCTGTAAAGGCTACTAATAAAGAATGGCATTAACCATTTGGCACATGTATTTTAAATTATTTTCACAACTTATTTAAACTTTAATTTCACCTGTAACATTATTTGAAAAATAATTTATATTTTAATATACCTTTATTTATATATTTAATATATTATATAAATATATATTATATGACTATAATATATAAATATTTTTATTTATATATTTAATATAATATATTTTTCCCTTGTGTTCTCCACCTTCAATGTCATGTTTAAAAGCCTGTCCTCACTATCAAATCAACATTTGCCTTTCTTCCCATTCTTTTGTGGTTTCATTTTTGCAATAGAATCTTTAATACATCTGAGACTCTCTAGCTTTATGGTAAAGCTCTATCTTTATTTTTTTTTTCAAATGATTAAACGATTCTCTCAGCACCATTTCTTTTTTTTTTTTTTAATTTTTAACGTTTATTTATTTTTGACAGACAGAGAGATAGCACATGAGCAGGGGAAGGGCAGAGAGAGAGAGCAAGACACAGAATCTGAAGCAGGCTCCAAGCTCTGAGCTGTCAGCACAGAGCCCGATGCGGGGCTTGAACCCACAGACCGTGAGATCATGACCTGAGCCGAAGTCGGTCGCTTAACCGACTGAGCCACCCAGGCGCCCCTCTCAGCACCATTTCTACTTTCCCCACTGATTTCCATGTAATTCCACCTGAAATATTACAATACATCCTTTTGGTAAAAATCAAACAATCCAGACAAAGCAAAACTTCTCCTTGACTAACTACTCATTCACTCTCCGGCTGCATTCTCTTATCAGAAGTATCTGTTACTGTCACCGTGAGGTGTAGAAATCCAGAATTTTTTCCATAATAAAAAGAGCTCACACCTCTGAGTGCTCACCACATGCCAGGCAACGCTCTGTGCTTCACATGTATCCATTTATATAATCTTCCCCACAGCCTACGACATATGCTACCTCCATCTTAACCATTTTACAAAAACAAAACAAAACGAACAAACAAACAAACCAACCTGAGACCAGGCTGTCTTGCGATGCACATCAGTGAAAAATTCAGAGCGTTATTTCCTTTTAAAAAGACTTTGGGGCTTTCCTATACAATACATATTACGTTGCAACCTATTTTTTTTTTCAAATGTCAATATATCCTGGTTGTCTGTCCATATTAATCCATATAAATCAACCTCAAAATTTTTAAAACTTTATGCGGTATGATTTGCCACAGTTTATTTAACTCTTCCGCTGATGTATATTTTGGTTGTTTCCAGCCTTTCATCGTTGACAAGACTACAAAGAACATCATTAATACAATTCCCTACACATTTTGTGTTTCTCTTGGTTTTCCTTGGCCACGTGGTCTGTGCATTTTTAATTGCAGCAGATATTGCCAAATTGCCCTTCAAAATATCTGGACCAATTTATACTCAAGCAAAGCATGAGAATATTTGGTTCTTCACACCATCCCCACAGTCGATAATATCAATTCTTGTTTCAATATAATGGGCGAAAAATGATATCCTTTGTGTATTATTTCGGATGCCCCTCATAACTAGTGAAACTGAGTAACTTTTTATACTCTCCTTTTCAGTTCCTCTTCTATGAATTATCTATTTGTATTTTTTTATATTTTTCCTTTTGATTTAATGGTTCATTCCTTATTGATTTGTAAGTTTTTATATTTATTTTGGATATTAATCCTTTGTCTCTTACAAATATTGCAAGTATTTTCTACCAGCGTAAGTTTTTTCATTTGTTTATGGCGTCTTTTATCATATAAGAGCCTTTGTTTTTTGAGAGAGCGGGTGCACACATACACGCGTGCGCACGCACACACGCACACACACATGTGTACAAGCAGAGGAGGGCCAGAAGGAGAGAGAATCTTAAGCAGGCTCCATTCCCAGTGCAGAGCCTGAGGCGGGGCTCAATCTCTTAACAGTGAGGTCACAAGCTGAGCTGAAATCAACAGTCCGACATTTAACTGACTGAGCCACCCAGGCACTTCCATATATGAGCCTTTAATTTTATATGTACACTGGGGCACCTGGGTGGCTTAATCGGTTATGCATCCAACTCTTGGTTTCAGCTCAGGTCATGATCTCACCGTTCATGAGTTCCAGCCCCACATCAGGCTCTGTGCTGATGGCCTGGAGCTTGCTGGGACTCTCCCCCTCCCTCCCTCTTTGTCCCTCCCCAGCTTGCTCTCTCTCTCACTCTCTCTCTCCCTCTCTCTCTCTCGCACATGCTCTCTCAAGAAATAAACATAATTTTATCTGTACAAATTCACAATACTTTCCTTTGCATATTATGTACTATTTTTTATTTCACTACATTTCTAGGTTTTGTTTTTGTACAACATTTAGCTCTTTAGTACATCTGGAATTCACTTTAGTCAATAGTGTAATGTTAAAAATATAATCTTGTTTTTTCCAAATAAAATTTTCCAAATTTTATTTTGTTCCAAATAGTAAGTAACTTTTTTCCACACAACTCATCAAATAGTCTATTCTTTCTCCTCACTAATAAGAAATGTCAATTTTTCCACAAGTGAATACCTATATCTACAGAGATCTGTTTCTGGACTCTCATTCCACTGTTCTAACTAAATCTTTGGCACCAATCTCATTGCATTTTAATTAGCATAGCTTTAGAACATGTCTTGATATTTAATAAGGTCAGCACACCTATTGTATTCTTTTCTACATTATCTTGGCTTTTCTCACACATTTACTCTTCCAAATGAATTTTATAATCAGCCTTGACAAGCTCCATAAAAATGTTGAATTTATAGATTAATTTGGAGGCAATATATGCCTTTACAGTGTTAAGCACTCTCAGTCAAAACAATAAAATATATTTTTAATTTATTCAGGTCTATTATTCACCTTAATAATCTGATGTTTATTTCCATATTTTATAGTTTTATAGTTTTTGTTGCTATGAAGATGGAGTAATTTTTTCTATTACTTCTTTATACTGCTGTATGAAAGCAATTGGTTTTTGTATGTTTCTTTTGTATTAGGCCACTTTATAGTACTTTCTTATTAGTTCTAATGGTTTCTCAATGGATTATCTTGTACTTCCTACAGAACCTGGCTGCAAAAACACCAAAATGACATTATTATCTCTTTCCAATATTCACATGCGTTTTAAATTTTTTCTTATTATATAGCATTGGCTAGGACCTCCAACACAATATTGAATATGGAAATGTTAGGAATCCTTGTTTTTCTCATGTTTTGAATGGAAGTGTTTCTGATGATTTCACCACTGCTACCGATTTGCAGAAGATAACTGAACCTTGATAATGGAAGTTTTCTTCTACTTCTCATGCACGAGAATATTAGGGGATGTCTGTTTGTTTATCATAAAAGAATACTGTTAATGCATTGACTTCTGTTAGGATTGTAATGTCAGAGATACACTAGGCTTATAAAATTAGTTGAGTATCTTCCTAAGAAATTGGGACATTGCTAAGAAACGTCTATTTCTTGAACATGTGGTAGAACTCAAAAGTAAAACTCTCTGGATCTGCTGTTCTCCGTAAAAGAGTGTATCTTCAACTAGCTTTGAAGTCTTTTCAACAGAAATTAGCATATTTAGGTTTTCTGACTTCTTGAGTTAATTTTGCTAACTTATTTTTTATGAAATCATGCATTTCATCTACTTTTCAAAAGTTATTAATAGCAAGTATCTTTTAAAAGTTAATTCCTGTGTATCTGTAATGAAATCTCCTTATCTCATTAATGATGCTGTATATTTATACCCTTTTTTTCTTAATAAATTTTGAAGGAGATTTTATCGATCAATTCTAATGGCTTTGTTGTTCTTGTTTATTTTATTGATGTCAGTTTTTAGCTTTATTATTTCCTTCCACTTCCTGGAGATTTGATTTTTTCGTTATTTTTCTAGGATCCTGAATATTATGCTTGGTCCATTTGATTTCAATTTCCCTCATTTTCTAATTTATGCATTTAAGTCCATAAATTTTCCTCTGATGGCTGCTTTGGCCACATCTCACAGGTTTTAATATTTAATGCTCCATTGCTTATATCTAAATAGTTGGTAATTTCCACTTTTTATTTCCTTATTAACGCAAGACTTTTTATAAGTGTTCTTATATTTATGAGTATAGAGATTTATTTCATCTCTCCTTTGGTTGTTATTTTCTCATTCGGCCAGAGAATGAAGCCTATAAGATCTGTACATTTTATAATGTGCTAAGATTTCTTTGTCATTTAATATATTATCATATATTATCAATCTGAGTGGTTTCTGTAAGTTTGTTAGTACTAGCTGTTCATTCTGTCACCTAAACACTATGTGTCATTATTTTTGTTTACTTGAAATAATCACCTCTTTTAAAAAGTGTGAAATTTGTCCTACTTTAATTGCAGACTTGTCATTTTGTCTTCATATTTCTATTTGTTTTTGTTTTATATTTCCAATGCTACATTTTTAAGGGCACAAGGTACACAACTGATATATAATCTTGGCAGATTTTTTTTTAATAATATGAATTCCTCTGTGCACTCTTTAATGTGTCCCCTCTGACTCAACACGGTACCTGAATCACATCACAAACTCTTAATGCAAATAGTTTTCTTGACTCACTGTTTCTCTCCATTCATTTAACTCATTATTTCGGAGCCAATATCACACTTTTGCCCATTGTGGCTTTGTAAGTTAATCTGCTATAGATAGATACTTACTGGTTGCTCTAGCATAAAAATTCATCCATATTAACTTGACATGTATTTTATAAAATTCCCAAGAAAAGACAACTTAATAACTATTAAATTCTAGACTAGAATTATGCAGTTATTAATTATTCTATTATTTTAATAATTATTTGTTATTAATTATTCATTAATTATTTTAATGAATCAACTTAAGGAGATCTCTGTATTTAAGTTTTTTGACATGAGCCTCGGAAAATTTTTATTTCTTTCATATGTTTCCAGCCTACTTAAGTTATGTGGGTTCTTTTAGATCATTTACATTTTGCGTCATCTATATGAATAGAGTATTTTTCTTTTCCTTTTATCTCTGTCATTACTACTTTAAAATATTGGCTATCTTATAAATTATGGGAACAGCACAAATGTCCACCAAATGACGAATGGATAAAGAAGATGTGGTTAATATATACAATGGAATACCACTTGGCAATGAGAAAGAATGAAATCATGCCATTTGCAGCAAGGTGGATGGAACTGGAAGGTGTTATGCTAAGTGAAATAAGTCAGTCAGAGAAAAACGGATACCATATGTTTTCACTCATATATGGATCTTGAGAAACTTAACAGAAGACCATGGGGCAGGGGAAAGGGGAAGAAAATTATGGAGAGGGAGGCAAACCATAGGAGACTCTTAAATACTGAGAACAAACTGAGGGTTGATAGTGGGTGGGGGAGAGGGGAAAGTGGGTGATGGGCACTGAGGAGGGCACTTGTTGGGATGAACACTTGGTGCTGTATGGAAACTAATTTGACAATAAATCATATTAAAAAAATTAAAAATAGATTGGCTATCTATTGATTTCTATGTATCTGTTTTATAATTGGACTTATTACTGAACTCCTTCATATGGTATAAGAATAGATAACATTCTCGAGCTTTTTCGTATCATCATACAATAACAAGTATTTGGATTTGGCCATTCCAGTATTTATTTCCCAATTGTTTTTAGTCCTTTCATTATAATAATCTAATTACTTAGACTTTATTTTGTTACTGTCACAAGAATTCCTCCGAGTTTTCCATTTTAAGTATGGTATAGGCTGTAATTTGCAGACGGATTATCTTTATCATGTAAACCAGGGTCTCTCAATCTGGGCATTATTGATATTTTGGACTGGAGAGTTCTTTGTTGAGGGGGAGGGAGGCTTCCTGTGCATCGTAGGATGTTTAACAGCAACCCTGACCTGTACCCACGAGATACTAATAGCACCGCCCCCCAAATCACAATAATCAAAAATGTATCAGGACATTGTTAAACATCTGCTGAGTGGCAAACTGTCCCTGGATGAAAACCACTAATGTAACGAATTGTCCCTCCATTTCTATTTTAATCAAAACTTTTGGTAGGACTGGGTGTTGAACGGAGCAAATATCTTTTTCACATATGATTACACACTTTTTCCAATGACCTACAGGTGTGATAAATTTTTGATAAATTAGGTGTTTCCTAATTTGGTACCGTCCTTACAAGGCTGGAGCAAAGCCTTATTGGTCAAAATACATTGTTTTGCTCCTGTAAGTTTAGTGTTCTGCTTTGGTTATTTGGGGTCTTTTGTGGTTCCATATGAATTTTAGGATTGTTTTTCTACTTCTGTAAAAATGCCATTAGAATTCTCACAGACGTTGCATTGACTCTATGTGCTTTGAATAGTACAGACGTTTTAACACTATTAATTCTTCCAATCCATGAATACAAATGTCTTTTCACTTACTTGTATCTGCTTTAATTTCCTTCATTGATATTTTATAGTTTCAAATATCTATCTTTCACCTCCTTCAGCTTATTTCTAAATATTTTATCCTTTGATGCTGCTGTAAACAGAATGGTCTCCTTAATTTTCTTTTCTAGATAGTTAGGTTTTAGTGTATAGAATTACAACTAATTTTATGTTTATTTTTTTACCCTGCAATTTTGCTGAATTTGTTTATTAGTTCTAAGAGTTTTTTGTGGAGTCTTTAGGGTTTTCTATACATAAGACCATGTCCTCTGCATACAGGAACAATTCAAGTTCTTCTTTTCTGATTTAGATGCCTTCTATTTATTGCCTACTTACTCTGGCTAGGTTTTCCAGTACTGTGTTGAGTAGAGGTGGCAAGAGGAGAAATCTTTGCCTTATTCCTGATCTCACAGGGAAAGCTTTCAGTTTTTCACTAAGTGTGATGTTAACTGTGGGCTTAACATATATGGCCTTTATTACACTGAAGTACATTCCTACCGTACCTAACTCTTGAGTGTTTTTTTATTATGAAAGGGTAATGGATTTTGTCAATGTGTTTTTCTGCATTTATTGAGATGATCATTTCATTTTTATCCTTCCTTCTGCTAATGTAGTCTATCACTTGGACTGATTGGCATATGTTAAACCATCCTACTTTCCAGGAATAAATCCCACTTGACCATTGTATGTATGTTTTACTGTGCTATTGAATTTGGTTTGCTAAGATTTTGTTGAGGAATTTTGCATCTATTTCAGGATGGATATTGGCCTGTAAATGCTGGAGGCATCACACCTCCTGATTTCAAAATACACTACAAAGCTACAGCAATTAAAACAATAGGATAATGACATCGAGACAGATATACAGGCCAATGGAACAAAATAGAGAGCCCAGAAATAAACCTACACATATACAGTCAACTGATCTTTGATAAAGATGCCAAGAATACACAAAGAATGCTGAGAAAATTAGATGTCCCCATGCACAAGAATGAAATGTGACCCCTTTCTTACACCACACACAAAACTCAACCCAATATGGATGAGAGACAAACACAAGATTTGAAACTGCAAAACTCCTTGACCAAAGCGTAGGGGTAAAGTTTCTTGACATCGGTCTTGGCAATGATTTCTTGGATTTGAAACCCAAAGCACAGGTAACAAAACCAAAAACAGACGAGTGGGACTACATCAAACTAAAAATCTTCTGCACGTCAAAGGAAACAATCGACAAAGTGAAAAGGCAACGTACAGGAGAAAAAATTGCATCTACCTGGTAAGAAGTTAATATAGAAAATATTCAAAAATCTACTACAACTAAATAGAACAACAAAAAAAGAATACAAATAACTGAACTAAAAAATGGGCAAAGAACTTGAATAAACTTGAATAAAAATGGCCACAAGGCATATGAAGGGGCACTCGACATCACGAATCATGAAAGGAATGAAGATCAATACCACAGGGACACATCACCCCACATCTGTTAGGACATGGTATTAGAAGGAGGAGGAGGAGGAGGAGAAGGAGGAGGAGGAGGAGGAGGAGGAGGAGGAGGAGGAGGAGGAGGAGGAGGAGGGGGAGGAGGAGGAGGAGGAGGGGGAGGAGGAAAATAAGGAGAAGGAGGAGGAGAAGGAGGAGGAGGAGGAAGAGGAGATGGGAAGGAAAAGAAGAAGGAGGGAAAGGAGGAGGAGGGAAGGAGAAGAGGGAGAAGAAGAGGGAGCAGAAGAAGAAGATGGAGGAGTTGGAGAGAGAAGAGGGAGGGGGAGGGAGAGGAATAGGAAAAGAACAAGAAAAAACATGTTGGCAACGGTGTGGAGAAATTGGAAATCTTTTCCACTGTTGGTAGAACGTAGATTGGTGCAGCCACTACAGAAAATAGTATGGAGTGTCGTCAAAAAATTAAAAATCGAACTACCATACACTTCTGGGTGTATGTCCAAAAGAACTGAAATTCAGATCTTAAAGAAATATCTGCACCCCCGTGTTCACTGCAGCATCGTTCATAACAGCCAAGACATGGAAACAACCTAAGCGTTCAACAAGAAATGAATGGATAGAGAAAATATACAAACAGTGGAATATAATTCGGCCCTTTAAAAAGATTTTAAAAAGAAAAATCTTGCCATTTATGACACCATGGATGAACAGAAAGGGCATTACAAGTGAAGTCGGCCAGTCACAGGAAGACAAATACTACATGATTCCACTTATACGAGGATCTAAAATTGTCAGACTCCTAAATAGCAGAGAATGTAATGATGTTTGCCAAAGGCTAGGGTGAGAAGAAAATGGGGGATTGTCATTCAATGGGTCTAAATTTTCAGTTAAAACAAGATAAGCAAGTTCTCAAGATCGGCCGTACAACATAGTAGTTATGGTTAAAATACTGTATTATGTACTTTAAAATACATTAAGAGGATAGGTGTCACGTTAAGTGTTTTTACCAGCAGATACATGCGTGCACGCGCGCGCGCACACACACACACACACACACACACACACACACACACAAAAGAACACTAGGAGGTATTGGACAGGTTTTGGTACTTCGATTGTGGTGCTGGTCTCATGGGTGCGTGCATGTGTCTAATCTTCTCAAGATGTATATATTACATGTGTGCAATGCTTTGCATATCGATTATACCCCGACAAAGCTTAGCTATAGATATGACACATATATACATAAATATACATACAGATACAGAGTTAATTGTTATGACTTTTCCATTTATATTTACATGTGAAATTGATCTGTAGGTTTGTTTGTTTACTACTTTTGTTGGGTTTGGTGTAAGATTATGCTTGATTTATAAGGCGAATTGGGGCGCTTTCCGTCTATAATGATTGCATGATCATCCTCTAAGAGATTTAAATGAATTGCCTCTACAAGCATCTGTTTTAATACTTTTCCACTTCCTTCCTTTGTTATTCAACTATTCTACCATTAAAATTCATCACATCAAATTTCCTAGAAAATCACCCATTTCCACAACATTTCTATGTTAATATATACTATATGTCTACCATTTTTTTAACTTTTTGGAATACATGAATATTTCTCTTTTATTTCTAATGCCATCACATGTGTTTTCTCACTCTGATTTACTTGAATAGCTTCTCAAATGTCTTTCTCTCATTTCCATTCTTTGACAGTCTTCTGTTTAAAGACAATGTCTCTTGTCTTTATCAATATCTTTCTAAGTTTATCCTGTTGCTGTCTTTCTAGTTTATTGTGAGTTGAACGCTTAATTCATATATTTTTACTCCACGTTAATAATTTGGTATTTAAAGCTATGTATTTTCCTCTGAGTATAGCTTTAACCAAACACCATGAGTTCTCACCGTCCTTATTTTCTCACTGGTCCCTAAATATAGCTTTGATTTCCTCTTTGAAGTAAAAGTTATTTCAGAGAGGTTTTAATATTTTTTTAAATTACTAGTTAAGATTTTCAATTACCCTTTTTTGTTCCTTTTTAAAAATTCAGCCACTTAGAATTATTAGATACTCTCTTTCTAGCCAATCCATACTATGTTTTGTGACTATTTCGTGGGCTCTGATATAATCTCTCATTTTAAGAAACATCTCAGTTTAAGAAACAACTTTATTATCTGAAACCATCTAAGTCTGTAGAATCTTTGCCTACAAAATCCGCCAAGTATCGAAAGAGATGTCTTAAAGTTTTCTAGCACAACTGCGAATTTTTCCACTTCTACTCCTAACGATCTGCTTACCAGATTTCACCCTACGTCACTTGGCTCACTGGGATCCATGACTAGTTTAGTCTACTCTAGACTACAAGCTCAAGGAAGGCAGGAATCACATCTGCCTTGCTTAACAATGAATCACAGCCCTGGCTCAGTGTTTACTGAATAATAAATCTAAGAATTTAGAAACGAAAGCGCATCAGTGTAAAGTAGACCTCAATCATTAATAAAAATTGTTTCTCTGCTGTAACTAACATTTTTACCCCCACTTCTACTTCATCTGATGCCCATATTCTGTCCCCATAGTTTCTTACTTCGTTTTGCCTGATCTTGTATATCTTGTTTTAGCCATTTTGGGGTTCCTGGGGGGGGGTTGTTTTTTTTGTTTGGTTTGGTTTTGTGTTTCCTTTTCTGCCTTACCCTTGACCTATGAAATCTATTATCTTTGTGACTGTAGTCAGTAAGCAGTGATGCAGTTTAGAATTCAAGTACTAAGTGGTTTGAAGTGTTTCAAAAGTGTTATTTAACCACTATATTCAACTCCCGTGTTTTCCTAACTTTTAAAGTCGGAACGGAAGTTGAGTCTTCCGGGTCTCCTTTTGAACACACTGTAGTTAGCACTTGTACTCTCTCCTCTAAACCTCAAGCAATTGTTTCCTCCCCAAATGCCCCTTAGACCCTGGTTACATGAACTGATGTCTGATATCAGCAGACAGTTTATATTAGGATTATTTATATTAGCATTAATTTTTGTATAATATACATACTTAAAGATGTAACTCACCTTCAAAAGTTAATTTTTAACATCTGAATCAAGTTTTTCAAACAACGTCTCAATCACATAGACTAGTATTTCCTAAATCATAAATTATACCTGGATGTTTGGGCTGCCTCTTCCGGGCAAAGTCCTGGGCCTCCTTCATCCTGCACCACAGCCCTCCGGCCCCGGGCCACCCTGGGTGCTGGAAGAAACACAGGAGTTCCCCCAGGTGGTGGCAGTTCTCCATTCAGGTCAAATGGCTCTAGGCCAAATCTGAAAGGCACCCCTCTGAGAAAGCTGTTGTGTGGGATTGCTAAGAGCGAACCACACCAGAAGCCGATAAGAAGGTGGGAAAGGTCTGGAAAGGGCACCGATGGGGTCAGCTACACCAACAGCAACGCAAGCAGCAGGCAGCCGCCAACGCCCGGCCCCGCCCTCCCACCCGCCCTGGTGCCTGTCCTCCCCTTGGGCAGGAAGCGAAGGTGCAGAACAGGGCACGCTCTGTCTGCCAGGTTTGGCGTCAATCTGCCTTTGGGCGGAAGCTTCCATTAATGGGTTGTCATACCATCTGCAAAACACAGGAAAGAAGGGCTCTTCTAAAATCGGCAAGTGTAAAGTGAGGGTGTCAGATGCGGGGTGTGCGATAGGGTTTACCACTTTATTAAAACGGTGACCGTTCACGTAAAGACTCAACCAGGTCACATATTAATAATTATCACTGACAATCTTTAGCATCGGCTCAAGCCCACGAGTGAAGCAATATTACATCGCCCCGTCTCATTTATCTTACAGCTTATGGCCCCTCTGTGGTCAGCACGCTGCGAGCTTGGCGGACATTTAATTACGAGCACATCATAAATGTAGCTGACAAGGCAGAGGCTGCCCGGGGATGCTCCTGGCAAGGGGGTCGCGGTGGAAAGTCCTGACTTGATGTACCCGACGACAGGGCCGGGCAAAGACCACTTGTCCACACGGCGCCTCTGCAGCTTCCTGGAGCCTGCAGCTGGCGAGGGGCCCAGGGGGCAGGGAGGTGCTTGGCCCTCACGGGCCCTCTAAGGGCTGCGGGCCACGTTGTCTTACAACTTGAGGCCTCATGTTCTCTGCCGTCCACTCAGCTCCCAGAGCACCTCGACCTCTGCCTAGTGTCTCCAACCCACTGGGGTTGTTAAAGGGGTGAGCCTCCAGCCCAGAGTGCCTAGGCTAGGCCCACCCCAGCCCATCCAGCGACCCCAGCGTCCCCCACTCAAATCACTCAACTCTACAGGGGACAAAGGACAACCAAGGTGCGGGGAACACCCCACCCCCTGCCCCCACTCAGGCAGTAAGTGACCTTACACCAAATCAGAAGAGGAGGGTCCCGCACTGCCAGGGCGGAGGGGGCTTGGCGTTTGTTCCCAATCAGCCACCATTCCAATGGGATGGCCACCGCGTGGCACTAACCGGGCCGCGGTTCTCTGCACGGGCCACCCCCGGTGTCCCCACACCCCCGCCGCGCAGCGGCCGAGGTCCGATTCCGCCGCCGCGTGGAGAAGACAAAGCGTCTAATAAGGGGCACCGCGGTGCTGGAGCTCTGAGGGGAGAGCCGAAAAGTAGCTATCATGTTGGCAGATAAATTCCACACACAATTATTCATTCCTAGCCTCTTGACATGTAGATTAATGAGTTTGATAACCCAGGCTTCCAAGAAGTAGATTCGACTCTGTTCGCAGCCTCTCTCCCCCTCTACCTACAAACAGCACACGGGTCTATGGAGGAAAAACAAATCGATACATTTGCAGCAGCCATCACTGCTTTTTGTGATTGGAGCCCTACGTCAAAAATATGATGCGTCTCCCCCTTCGCGGCCTGGGAGAAGCCGGGGCTGGCCGGGCGGACGCTGGAGGGGAGGGCAGGCCTGGAACCTTGGCCTCGGCGCGCAGCCCGGGACCTCCGTGGCGGCCTGGGCGCCCAGCATGTCCAAGTTCGACCGCAGGGGTGGAGCCCGCGGCGTGGGCTGTTATCCTGATGGCCCTGACCCTGCCCGTCCCCACTGGGCACCAGGTCACCCAGGCCAGGAAAGTGTCCTGCGGCAGAAAGAACACACAGGAGTGAGGCGGGCACTCCCGCAGCCACTCCGGGCATTTCATTTAGGAGCGGCCAACAGCAGCTCGCTCCAGGGTTTATGCCCTCCGGCCCAAATGGGGTAAGTCCCAGATCCTCTCAAAGTGGAACCTGATCCCCGTGTGGCTTCTCATCCCGGTTTGATTTTTATGCTGTCACCGCTGTCCCCTCCTCTCATCCGGGAGTGGGAAAAAGTCTGGAGGTACATTTCAAATGTCTAGCAGCCTATTTCGTTGGTGGCCTCATTACCCACTTGGCAAAAGCTTCTAGAGCCTAGCACATTGTATTTCCTCTTCATCATGGCTGGGGTTTGCGTTCTAAAAATAACACATGCTTTTTGCAACAAATTCAAACAATATGGGAGGAAACAAAATAACAAAGGTAATGTTTCTCCCCACCCTCCCACTCTTCCCATCAGCCCCAGACAAATCGGGGTTGAAAAAACTAGCGTTAATCTCTTGGGACCTTTCCCTATAACTCAGCCTGGGCTGAAGCCAGTGTAAGGAGACAGGAGAGTGTAGAGAGGAAGGTCTCTCCCCTGCTACTCTCCCCCCTGTGAGGAAGCCTTCCTCCCACCCTCGCCCAGCAGGTAAGCCTCCCTGGGAAACAGAACAGACCTCACAGACCTGAACTGAATGGGGGATGGGCACCAGGTGGGCAGACTCAGGCTCTGCGGGATCTTTGTGGATGCTGGCGTAGAGCAGGGACGCGTGGGGGAGACATTAGTACAGGCATTCTGCCTGGCACCTTCTTTTATAGGAATAGGAGTGAATGAGGCAGAAATTCACCCAGCTCGCAAAAATCCAATGCGATTTTTAATGAGCAATATGGACCAGCTTAAGCATTCGTGGGGAGGCAACCTGCTTCAGTATAGCTTCCACCCTGCTTCCAAAGAGACAGCAGTAAGCGGCACAGAGAAGGCCAAGTCTCCCTTTCAAGCAGCCTCCAACAGACCCCAGGTGTCTCAAATGCATGGTCTCAGTAGTAGCATCACCAGTTTAGCAAAAAAATCAGCACGTGGGCACCTGGGTGACTCAGTCGGTTCAGCTCAGGTCATGATCTCACAGTTCGGGAGCCCAAGCCCCATGTTGGGTCGGTGCTGTCGGCACAGAGCCTGCTTGGGATCTTCTATCTCCCTCTCTCTCTGCCCCTCCCCCACTTGTGGATGTGTTCGCTCTGTCTCTCAAAACTAAATAATTGTTGGGGTGCCTGGGTGGCTCAGTCGGTTGAGCATCCGACTTCGGCTCAGGTCATGATCTCGCTCATGGGTTCAGGCCCTGCATCAGGCTCTGTGCTGACAGCTCAGAGCCTGGAGCCTGCTTCTGATTCTGTGTCTCCCTCTCTCTCTGCCCTTCCCCTGCTCATGCTCTGTCTCTCTGTCTCTCAAAATAAATAAATGCAAAAGAAAAAAATTAAAAAATAAATAATTGTTAAAAATTCAGGATGCTTGGTGACATTTCAGTTTCAGATAAACAACAAATAAGTTTTTGGTAGAAATATGTACCAAACATGCATGACACATATTTTTAAAGTACTGTTCATAAATACTAAAATAAATCCTAAAGGAAAAAAATTTGGGATTAGTATGTCCCATGAGTATTGGAAGCATATTCATGCAAAAAGAAAAATGATTAGTTGTATGAAATTCAAACTCCACCGACATCGTCTATTTCATCTGGCGGTCCTATCCGGGGTGTTTCTGTGAGGGCGAAAGTGCTCCGGAGAGAACCAGGGAGAAAGGAGCAAAAGAGCAAAACCGGACTCCAAACTCAGGACAGCCACGCACAGGCACCCCCTCCGGCCCTCCCCCCAGGCTCTCCTCACACCCTCTGCCTCCTCCTGGGCCCGCGCCCAATCACTGGAGGAAACTTGGACCCTGGTCCCAAGTAGATGGGACCCGACCGCATCTGGATTCTGCAGGGGTGCACACGAGACCCGAAGCTCGGAGCATTCTCTGGCCGGATACCAAGGCCAGACCACAAAGAATTGGGGGCCCCCAGAACTCTCACCGACAAGCCCCTTCCTGCCCCCCGGAATGCACAACCGCGGCATCTCAACGCCACCTGGCTGGGGCTGTTTCTGGAAGGCGGTGGACGTTGGGAGGTCCTGGTCTCCCACCTGGCCTGGCAGCAATCCCAGAACAGAACGACACAATGCGCTTGGTGGGGTGGGGGAGGGGAGCCGGCACCGCTTCCTTTTTCAAATCAATTACGGCCAGACTGACTCATCTTCTCTCATAGACCAGAAAGTCTCTCATCCTGTTGCTTCTTAATCATATGGAAACCTAAATATAGACACGTCTGCAGAAGGACAAGGCGGAGAAAACCAGTGTCCTCGTTCTCCCCAGGGACAGCTCGAGTCTCCCTCCTCTCTTCTGAATTAGAGAGAGAGATGCCAGCAAGACCCGGTTCAGGACGGCGCCCTCGGAACTGAGCCTACCCCGGGGACGGGGCGGGGACCCATCGGGGCCACCACGGGGGCAACTCGACCTGGCTCCCTGTCAGCTGCCGCACCCGGGTCCCACGCACACCCCTCACTGCCCTGGCCACGCGTCTCCAGCTTCCGTCCTGCCACTGTCATGGCGTAGTGACAGGGACACAAGGCGTCTTGGCTGCGCCGCAGCAGAGTGCCTTTGTCAAAGAGCCGTCTGCCTGTGAGCACCAGCCCGAGGCGGGAGACCCCGGGGAACATTCCGCAGCTAAGTCCTACTGCACGCCCGTGTGCAGCCCGGCCCCCGGGAGCCAGCGGGACCGCTCCGGCGACAGGCTTGCCCACGATTTCTGCGTCGGAATCTTCCTTCCCTTCACCCAATGCTGGGAAGCAGCGCCCACGATGCCTTCCGCCGGGAAACGGCTGCCCCCTTCAGGAAGGGTCCGAAAGCTGGGGTGAACAGCACAGAGAGCTTTCTGGAGAGAACACGGACGCAGATGTGACAGGCATCAGTACGGTCCGACCAACGTCAGCCCGCCCACCCGTCCGGGAGAAAAGTTTTAGAAGAGATGAAAGTCACACAAGACGAGCCACTAAACGCCTCTCCAAAAAACAATGGACGAATTAATCCGGGAGGATAATGAGGCCGGGGAGAGGAACCAAGGCCCTGGAGCCACTGGAGTGGGGGCACACACGGGGCTCCCCCGCGGCGACGGGCTGGCCCCGCGCAGCAGGCAACCCGAGCAACAGGACGGGGGTACCCCTCCTCTGTCTCCCGTGTCGTGCCGGAACACGCGACGAATGTCCTCCTGGCACCCCTCGGGTACAGGCCCAACCTTGGCGGCTCGCGGTCCTCAACACGGCCCACAGTCTTATTGGGTTCGCCACAGTGGTTTGGGAGGATTTGAAATAATTGCCGGTATTTGAAAATCAGGGGGGTTGCGCCTGGATGGCTCCAAATTCTGTCGATTTCAGCTCAGGTCATGACCTCACCTCAGGAGGCGGAGCCTCGCATCGAGCTCGAGTGGGGCTCTGTGCTGGGCGTGGAGCCTGCCTAAGATGCTCTCTCCCCCTCTCTCTCCGCCCCTCCCCCCTCAAAAAAAATAAATATTTTTTTAATAAAATAAAAATAAAGGTAGGAAATTTCAAAGGAAAAATCCAGATTTCCGGTTTCCCTTAAAAAATCAGAAGATCCTACGGTACTGAGCCTGTGTCCATCCAGGTACCAAGAGCCAAGGAACAGCCACTCACCTGGACGGGACACGGTCTTGTCAGTCGTCAGGGGTCCCCAAACTCCCTATCGTGTGGCCCCTGCTCTGTGGGGCACCAAGGAGGCCCTGCCCTTGGCCCCCAGGACCACAGCAGGAAGACCGCCCACCTCTGCCTTTTCCCAGTGCCCCCCCCCCATCCATCAGAAGCACCGCCACCATTCTATACCGTAATCACAGGGCCCCAGCGGCCTGAGTGTCGCCACCTACAATCCTCATAGCAGCATCGACTAATCAGACAAACCACTCCAGAGGCTTGGAAACCATTTAGCAAATAATTTAAGTGACAGAAACTCTTTAGACAAACCTAGAACAAAGGCACACCCAAGGCCCAAGGTAACAGTGAAGGCCTGGGTTACCTGCCCATTTCGCAGACGGGGCAAACTGAGGCCACAGTCCCATTTCCCCCTGACCACTTTTCTTAACTTCCGGGATAAATGGCCCACCCGCGGGGCTGGAGGGGAGGGAAGTTTCATCATTGTGTTAAGTGTTGCAGGGGGAAAAAAAGTTCTGATTGGCTGATTCGGGAATTGGGATTCTGGGCAGAGCTTTAGAAAAGGATAATGTATCTTTAAGCCTAGGTGCCCTTCAGGGAATGTATTGGATAAATGTCTTCTGAAAAGCCTGTAAATATTCCATCGCCTCACTGTCATTACTACCATGAAATGATAATGAAGCATGAAAGAAATATAATTCCATATTCAGATGACAGCATTAGCCTCCATAAGCAAACTGAAATATTTATTAGTAAAATGTTCAGTATCTACGCCTGTAATCTAAAAAAAGGACAAAAATGTTTTATAATAAAAAAGAGATTGAATGCAGAGGTAAAATCTGGTTGGCTGATTTTATTGCTTATTATTAAATCCTGGCAAAACAATTATTTTTTTCTTTTCATTAGTAAGACACCCAAATTAAAACTATGCCCTCCGGCTGCAAGGTTTACAGTAGTGATTAAAAACAAGGAATTGTGATGCATGGCGCTTTTGACAATGGCATAATCAAATTCATTCATATTGTTCAATCTTTCACTGACAAATATTTTTACAGTGAAATATACCAAACAAAGAATCACATACAACAACTATCAATACAGAGAAATTAGGAAACCTTGTTATTATTTAAAGAGTGAAGCGATACAACATTGCCATAATCTTGAATACAAACATTAGAGTGTAGTTAATTAGGGTAATTATTGCCTAAATTGTGCTTAATTGTCTTATAGTGAATAGGACGCGTGAGTGAAGCTTTCTGAGCCTTTTACAATACGTAAGTGCCGCCAAACTATTTAGTTATAATTTAATAAGTTTTGATCGTATTTCCTCTAAGTCGGGAAGTATATCCGAATACAAGCTAAGAGACAAACAGGAGCCAGAGGCCTTGACCTCTCTTTCACCTTACGGAAAAAGAGGCGTAAGAGAATCGTTTAGTGCACCGGCATCGTGGAGCGCTCCCACACTCTGAGCCCATTCCTTTCAGGAAAGGGGAGAGAGAGAGAGAGAAAAAAAAAAAAAAACCCAGGGTCTTTGAAGTGAATGAAAAATTAGAAATTCAAGTGACCACGATCAATTCTGAAACACTGCACAAAATTAATTACAGTTTTGCATCAGAAGCAAGAATGTAGATTTCAGACAGTCGGTGTCATTTATCTCCAGCTACACAATATACAAGGCGATTAAAAAGCCAAATCTGTCCCCACCTCCCAAGTCTGAGGCCTCTCAGAGGCTGTGAAGTACAAATGATTAACTTCAAATTATGCAAGGGATCGCACAGACGCTTCAGCTCGAATGGAGTGTGTGGCAAGTCCCAGAAGCTGGAGAGGGACAGATTTGTGGCTCTTTATCAAAATCCGGCCCGGCCACCACCGACGGAATCCTGATAAATTGCACGGAGATCTGGCGGTGGCCGCAGAAAGCTTGCTCTGCAACATCCAAATCTCTAATTTCTATGTGTTTTTAATTGCTTGCCTTAAATTTGCATTTTTATACAATTGGTTTAAAGGATTTATTCTATTCCGTAGGCCACTCTGACCACACTGCTTCCCGTTTCATCTGGAGTTGCAGAACCCTGTCTTGGGAGCGGCGGGGCGGGTGTCAGGGAAAGAGGGCGGTGAAGACTTGGCTTTTGAATCACCTTTAACGACGAAGCTTAACGTCCAAAGGGGTCCCCTGCCCTCTCTGCCCTCGGGACTGGCCCAAGAGGCCATCGGCGTCCAGGTGGCCCAGAGCCTTTGTCCCCAGAAGCAGCTCCATGAGCAAATACCCCAGAAAGAAGCCCAGCCTCACCCTCCCTCCTTCCTCCGGGGCCCCACACTCATTAGCCCCCCTTTGGAAAAGGCAGGACGTGTATGTGTTCAAAATACATCTTATTCTGTTGTCAAAACGAAGTCAGTATTAGAAAGGCTGACAGATTTTCCCCGATTCCAAGAAACCACACATGGTGTGTCACACACACACACACACACACGCACACGCACACGCACACGCATGCACACACACATACACACAAGCTGGGTGGCTGCTTCATTTAACCCTGCATTCGTAACTGACTTATTAACACTAGAGATTGCCAAGTGAGAAACTGTCATGTTGAGATTTGCAAATTGAGCCTCACCTAACGAACTCTCAGATTCTGAGCAACTGGTTCCGGGTCCTGGTGAAATCCCGACTGCCCTCAACCAGCTACACCTTAATAAGCGGCACCCGACTTAAGCCAGGTCCTCACCCACCTGCCCCTGCAGAGTCCCCCCCAGTCCTCTTCCTGGGATTTCCTAAACACCTCTGGAGATGTCGGGTCACCAAAGCGTCTCTTCACCCCACTCTTTCATCTGAGCAAGTCTGTTTGTCCCAATGGTCTCCGGTGCAAATGTCCGCTGAGCCCAGGAACGTCACAGAAGAAGAAAGACTGCATATGAGAAAACATCTCGGCGCGCCTGGGTGGCTCAGTCAGCTGGGCATCCGACTTCGGCTCAGTTCATGATCTCAACAGTTTATGAGTTCGAGCCTCACGTCAGGCTCTGTGCTGACTGCTCAGAGTCTGGAGCCTGCTTTGGATTCTGTGTCCCCCTCTCCCTCTGTTCCTCTCCTGCTCATGCTCTCTCTCTCAAAAATAAATAAACATTAAAAAAATTTTTTTTTCAATATCCCGATGGCCAGAGGCTCCAGGGTGGCTCAGCTGGTTAAGCATTCGACTCTTGATTTTGCCTAGTGATCTCACAGCTTACGAGTTTGAGCCCTGAATCGGGCTCTGCATGGATAGTATGGATCCTGCTGGGAGTCCCTCTCTCTCTCTCTGTGTCTCTGCTCCTCCTCTCTCCCCCCTTCTCTCTTTCACTCCCTCTCTAAGTAAATAAACATTTAAAAAATTGTTTTTAATTTTTTTAATGTTTGTTTACTTTTAACAGAGAGAGAGAGAGACACAGAGTGCAAGCAGGGGAGGGGCAGAGAGAGAGAGGGAGACAGAATCCAAAGCAGGCTCCAGGCTCTGAGCTGTCAGCACAGAGCCTGACGCGGAGCTTGAATCCTCAGACAGAGAGATCATGACCTGAGCCGAAGTCGGATGCTTAACCAACTGAGCCACCCAGGTGCCCCCCCAAAAAATTTATTTTAAATATTCCGATGGCCAAATCCATTCCAGGGCCCCCAGCTTATATCCGCACCCGCGATGGATAGAAGCACTTTTGTCGCCTAGCGGTTGTAAAGGAGACATCTTAGGACCCTAAAAGGCAGACTCCCGCCACCCCCATGGTGGTCGGGGGACGCTGGAGTAGCACAGCCTGAACTCCTCCCGCCCCTAGCAGCACTCCCCACCAGCCCGACAGAGTGGCCCCTAGTGCACATGGCCCAGAAAGTCTTGTGGGCTTCGGCCCAGCCCCGGGTCCACCCCCACACTGCTTTCAGGTTCTAGAACCGGCCTCGGTTCCCCTTCCTTTGTCCCCATCCTTGGACTTACGGAGAAGTTAAATAAACTCCTCAAAGCCGTGAGTCCAAGACTTGCGCTCATGCGTGCACCCCCACTCCCTGCTGCTCCGGGCGGGCCCTGCCCTGTTGCGCGCCACCCCGGCGTCCCCCTTCTGCCCCTGCCGGCTGGGCTGCGTTCCCTCTCTGGACGGGCTGGCCCACTGCCCCGAGCAGCTCAGTGGCACGTATGAGAGAGAGAAAGATGTGCTCAGCTACCGTGGGGTGCCCTCGAGCTGCCTCCCGCCAGAGCCCATCAGTAACCCTTACAGAGGCAGGAGGGAGGGAGGCCGCCGAGGTGGGTCCCCAACCAAATGTCTCCCCAAAGCAACGGATAACTCACCACTGATTACTAGCCAAGAAAACACTCGGCCCCCACACCCAGGCTTCCCCCTGTCCTCCACCGCCCGGGGCCACGACAGCCATCACACAAACTCGGGAGTCTCTGAATGGCGCCCTGTTCGTGCCCTCAATCCGTTGGCTCCACCCTGGGCTGGGAATCAGCACGGGGTAGCCGCACGCCGTCAGGGCTTCTGTTGGCGCACCTATAAGGGAAGTTTATACCACCTGCCTTACAGGTGCTGGAAGAATTAAATTTGCTATTCGTAGACGTCAAATAACCATAGGAGTACAAAGGATGAGGAGGGGCACCTGGGTGGCTCTGTCAGTTGAGCATCCAACTTCAACTCAGGTCATGATCTCGGGAGGTTCATGAGTTCGAGCCCCGTGTCAGGCTCTGTGTTGACGGGAGCTTGGAGCCTGCTTCAGATTCTGTGTCTCCCTCTCTTTCTGCCCCTCTCCCGCTCACGTGCTCTCTCTCTCTCTCTCTCTCTTTCTCAAAATAAACATTAAAAAACAGTACCAAGGATGAGTCTTTTCTCTTTTTAGACTTAGGTGACCCTAGGGACAGCGCACAGAGACCGGAGTCAGCCTCGAGTCGCAAAACGCCCACCCCAGGACAGCAAATGCAAGGCCCCTTTGAAATGAAACCGGTGGAAACCTGTTTTTCTAGGAAATTCTCTCCGTAGTTGTTTCATGAGGCCCTCATGGTGGGGAGAGAGGGGGACGTAAGAAAGTAAGAGTACGTGGGCCCTGCCCTCAGGGGCTTGTAATCTATTTGCAGTGCAGACACAGCAGTGAGATGAAGCGGCTGTGAGGTCCAGGCACCCGAAAGTCCAGGCTCCCAGGCTCCCAGGCTCCCAGGCTCCCAGGCTCCCAGGCTCCCTACAGCCCTTACCGCCTCAGCCCTGGGAAACGACTCCCAAAGGCAGAACCCGAAAGGGTGAGCTACTACTTTCGATGCTTATGTCATCCGAATCTCCAGAAAATAAACACTCCCCTTCCTGGAGGCAGGGAGAGGCCCACCACGGGACTTGCATCCCCGAGGTGGCCGCGCGGGGCCGAAGGCCGCTCCGAGCCGAGTCCACCAGCAGGGTGTCGTGTCAACCAAACGAGAGGACGCTGGAGAAAGGGTCTTACGAACTATTACAGTCTTGTCAACTCACTCCGGTTTTGTCCTCATCCAAGGGATTATATTCTGTAAACTCGAAGTATTAAGGAGAAAACAGAAGGGCTGGCTTTGGGAAACTATGACTCAGAGAGCTCAGGGTTTAACAACTTAAGGAACCATTTTTGTATGCTGTCACAAGTATGAGTGAGTTCAGGCAATATTTATCCACAGCATGTTTTCTCGCTCTGCATCATGACTGAAGCTGCAAGAATTCACCATGTGAAATTAACAGAATGTCTATCTTGCCGTTGATTACACAACGGGAACCACCGCCGTTCACGTGAATACCTCCGAACTAGCACTCCCGACAGGCGGGGATACTGCGGATGAAGCTGAAGAAGCAAACTCTCCTTCACGTGGGAAAAGACAACCCGCCCCTGCTGCAGAAGAGACCAGCACCCGGCTCCCCCTCTTGAGCAATAACCCCCTTGGTAGATTCGGCATCAGGGGGCGTGGCCTTACAATGAAGAAACAGAGGAGCAGAGAGGTGGAGTGATCCACAGAAAGTCTCGCGGCAACTCAGCGACCAACGCGCGACGCGCATGCCAATCCAGGGCTCGCTTCCTGCTCCCCAGCGGGGGAGACCCCCTCTGCAGGACTCTCTCTGCGTTCGCAGGGATAGTGCTAGACCTCGGACGAGGGGAAGGCCAGCCGTCCTCGGGACCGAGGGCAGTCCTTCCTTGCCTGATCAGGGAGCTCCACCATGACTCGGAGGCACGCCAAGTCATCTGAAGGACGAGAAGGGGAAACCCACGCCGAACGTCCTGGGAGGCCTTCAGGAAACACGGGGGAAACAAACCTCGAATTGCAGGCAAATTTGCCTGCGCAGAGCGGTTTAGCGGGTGTACGTGCGGTCATCTCTGAAAAGCTCCAGAAGAAGGAAGACCCCGTTGAAATTAGAAAGAGATGCTCAGAGATAAATCACAGCGTATTTTTATCAGTCCTGTCCTTGGCAATGTACCTTAGAGAGACTCTCGAAATGACAATTCAAAGTGGGTGATTTTCATTTCAAATTAGCTCCTGGATCCCTCACAACCCAAAGCCTAGTCTTCTAGAAGAACATCTGTTGCCAGAAGCAATACGTCATATTGTGAAATAAGAGCCAAGTAAGTTTCATTAGAAAAGAGAATGATCCAGGGGTCACAGTGGGCCACTACCGATGATGAGTCAGGATTGCGAGGCAAAATGGAAAAGAAAAATCGCCCCTAGCGTCTAAGTCCCTACTCTGCAACCAACCTTGGAGAATCCTCTCGCAAGTCTCCATCTTCCCTTCAGCCATAAAACGGCAGCTGAACAATATCCCTTCCGTCTTCCTCACAAGGTTGGTTTGGGTGCCCAGAAGAGAGAACACAGGTGATGGCGTCCGGAAAACCTGAAGCAGGGGTTCCTGCTGACATAACGGTCCTGGGGACCAGCAAGGTTAGGAAGTTGACCCCTCTGAACATGACTTTTGACACTTGTTTTCAGAAGAAGCATAAGAATGTATGCAACCTAGAGGGGCACCGGTTGAGCGTCTGGGTCTTGATTTTGGTTCAGGTCATGACCTCGCAGTTCTTAGGATCGAGCCCCGAGTCAGGCTTCACGCTGACAGCAGGGAACCTGCTTGGGATTCTCTGTCTCCCTCCCTCTCTGCCCCTCCCCCATTCAAGCTCATGCACGCTCTCTCTCAAAATAAATATTTAAAAAAAAAAGAATATTTGCAATGTGTTATTTTTCCCCGTGTTCTTTCTTTTATCCTTTAAAACAGAAACTACATGAGTAATTGTGGTTTTAATCATAATAACAGCTATTATTATTATCAGAGCGCTCACTCCCAGCCCACACAGAGAGAGAGATGGCTTCTGCCGGTCAGCATAAATTACAGGGTTGGATTAGCGGCTGGACCAGGGCAGAAGTGGAGAGGGGAGAGGGCCGGGGCACCCTGGTCTGTCGCCCTCTGGGACGCTGCAGGAGGAGAGCCCACACAGAGGAGAAGCCAGGTGCCCCTTCCCGACCACAGGCCATGCAAGTGAGGCCAACCCAGGCCATCGGCGGCCCGGAACCCTCCAGCTCCTTGCACATGTGTGACCAAGCCCCGCAGAAACTGCCGGGCGGGCCCAGGCAGTAGAATTGCCCAGCAGCCCTCAGAACGGTGGTTTCTTTCAGGAACAGGTTTGAGGCTGTTTGTTATCCACGAGGAGCTGAGACACCTAACGACGTCATTGTGCAGATGAAGAGGCAGGGCCAGAAACCCTTCCTGCTCTCCCCTGTGCAACCTCAGCCCTTCTGACCCTCAGCCTCCAGGGCGACAGTTCCAAATGCAAACCTACCAGGTCTCTGCCCCCCAGGGATGCCGCATGGCCCTTCGTCATCCCAGAAGTGGCCAAACTGTTCCTCACCTGGTGGCTCTGGGCCCCAAATTTCTGCCCCGGCCTTTCCAGACCAATTCTGTAGCAGGGGTCCTGGCCGCCGTCGGCGGTTCTCCAAAGACAAAGCCCCCAAGCCTGGTGCTGTCTGAGTGGAGCAAAGCTCCCGGAGAGACCAAGACCCGTACTGTCACTCAGCATCTGCTCTGCCCTTGGGAGTTCAGTCTCCGGAGAGCAGGGCCTCGTCCTCACCTTAGAACACCCCACACGGCCTGGCGTGGGGTCTCAGGTTCCAGGGGCACTGGTGAGAGTCTGTGATGGCTGCTGGTGGTGTTACCTACTCGCCCCCCAGGTGTAACGCCGCGCGGGGCTGGGAACGTGTGACAAAATGCAAAGAACTGCATTCAAATCAGGCCGCTTTCGCTCACCACCCTGCGATCGAGGGGCAGGTTCCCTACCAGCTTTGCAAAAGGAAGCTGGTGGGTCTTGCAGGATCCACGGGGACACTGTGAGGGCTGAAAGTAACTGCAGGCTCATCTATACCATGGCCAGCCCGACCAGCCGACCGCTTGGCACGCTCGCTGCGACCATCGCTGAGCAACAGCAACGCCCGCCCTTCTCACGCAGAGCCACTTCCGCCGCCCACCACATGCAACTTGCACTGCGCATGCCCGCGTGCGCCCCTCCCCCACCGTCCCCCTCCAGTCCGTTCCCACAGTGAAGGCCACCCCGGCATCTTTAGTAGGTGGAAGACTCTCTCTCTCTCTCTCTCTCTCTCTCTCTGCTTCTTTGATCTGATTTCAGAAGTGTGCAGGACGAAGCCCCAGAATGGAGGCGGCTTCTCTTACCCATCATCACATTTTGTGAAAGCACCCTCCTCCCCGCCCCCCACGCCAAGACTCTGGGGCGATCTGAGATTCCACCATCTTGACCCATTTCACAAATCGAAGCAATCCTTAAAGCCACATGGCTGGTCCTGGGGAATCTGCATCAGATTCCCTAAAAAAAAAGGAAGGCCTACCCTAGAGCCAGACTGCCGATCCCGGCAGCACAGATGACGACACCCCCTAGAAAGTGGGGTTTCGAGGCAGACACCCCCACCCCAGCCTGCATTGTGCACCTGCTCCCCAGCTTCATTCCTAGACCTTCGGCCACGTGCTCAATGGTGTCACAGCGGCTGTGAGGCGCTGCGTTGGAAAAAAAGGAAATGCAATTGTCCTACCAATAAAAACCATTCCTGTATGTAATCCCTGTAATAGATTCTTAAATTCTCGGCGCTGACACACTGTTATGTGTCCGCGGTTATTATCTGTCCACTTCCAAACCTTAAGAGGTTAGATTGTTTAAAGATTTGTTAGCTATGAACTGCTTAAAGAAGGCAAAGTATAAACTCCTGGCTAATTGAAAAATAGCGTTTTATCAGATTCTCCTCTGATATGATATTGTTAATGGTCGTACTTAGAATACTCTCGATACTTCGGTAAGTGGGGAAATTAAAAAAATAACATCTTCAGGGCTTTGTAGAAAATGTGGCTGTTACCAATTTATACTGCTTTTTTAACCATTATTTTCGTATATTTCCCACAATGCCTCGGATCCGAGGCAAACAGAAACTGAGTGATTACCCCAAAGTGTGCTAGATGAACTGGAAAAAGTCTATTCAAACAAAGCTCATTAGTTCTGATACCTCCAGGGCTATGACAAATTAAGCGCTGGTGAGTGTGCTAGCAGACAAAAGAATGGTGGCAAAAACTAGGGCTGAGCTAGGCACTGTGTCAATAAATTCCCCTGAAAAAGGTAAAAATTACAATTGGAGCTAAAATGGAATCCCTTTAAGGAGCATGTACAAAATAGATCATCCCTTCTTTCTTAAGTACATCTGCGAGCCCGCCCGTGATGAATTATTGCAGCCGGGAAGTGGCCACACCAGAGGGGCCGCCCGGCCAGGTGCGCCTCCCCGGCGCTGGCTGCTCCCCCGGCCTCGCGGAGACTTGGCCCTGCCCCGAGGAAAGCGGGCCCGGGCTCAAGGAGCCGAGCGCACGCTTTCAAAGCCGCGGGGCAGAGATCGGCCGGCTTGCCAGGCTCCAGGCCGGCAGCCGCGGGGCCCCGGAGGGTTCCACCACCTTAAGGTAACCTTGTGTTCTCGGCCAAAAGAGGAGCGTGCAATATAACCACGGGCTTTCGCTTTCCTGGCTTGTGAGTGCACGTATACGAAGAACCTTAGAAAATTCCAAAAAGCAGCTATACTCATAAAGAACCGGGCACAAAGAGGCTTTCGTGATGACTGGTTGAATAAACGAACAACTGAGGGAACTGCTCCCCGACGAGGGAGCGGGAGTGTGCCCGGGTTCTCAAGACCGTCCTCGGGTTTTCTGGAGGATGTGCTGGCCACGGACGCCCTTGACCTCACTGGCAAGATTTCTGCGACACAGAGTATCCCGGCCTGACAGTGAGTCCCACGCCGACAGAGTGGGGAAAAGCAGCAGAGAGCGCCTAGTCCCCGGGCCACAAACGAGAAGGACCGGGAGCAAATCCGACCCGTCGACTTTTTGCCCCATATTGTGTTGTTCTTCCGTTTTATTTGAAATGCTCGCCACTTAAAAATTCAGAGGGATGCCCGGCCGGCTCAGTTGGTTCAACGTCTGACTTCGGCTCAGGTCATGATCTCGTGGGTCATGGGTTCGAGCCCCCACATCGGGCTCTGTGCTGACAGCTCAAAGCGTGGGACCTGCTCTGGATTCTGTGTCTCCCTCTCTCTCTGCTCCTCCCCCACTCACACTCTGTCTCTCTCTCTCTCTTTCTCTCTCTCTCCCTCTCAAAAATAAATAAACTTTTAAAGTAAATAAAACTTCCGAGATTTCTCACAAGCGTTCAAATTCCCGGCTTCTGTAGAAAGTGGAAAGATCGGGCCAAGCGGGGTCCTTGCTACCACATGGCACAGGCGGCCAGGGCAGGACTGCAGGTGCCCCATCCGGTGAGGACGCACCCCTTCCCTTGCCGGCCCCTCCCTGCTCATGAAACCTGGGTGTTTTACCAATCTGGCCCCTGAAGGCATCTGAGTCCACGGCCTCTGGTTTGGTCGATAGTAGACTTGGCAAAAATATGACCCAGCCCCTGGGGGTGGCTTTCGAGGCTCACAGAGTGTGCCCGTGGCAGTGCCAGGGTTAGACACCAAGCCTCCGTGTTCTCAGGGTCACATTTACTGGAACCACCTACCACCCCAGCCCCAGAACAGTGAATTCTTCCTCCTTTGTTCTGACTTCTATGCCTCGTTCATCTCTCTCTCAGGGTCCTAGCCAGTCCCCCCGTCTGCGCAAGCTAGGCGCCAGCCTCCGGGCCAGATGCTCTCAGGCAGTCAGCCGCGTGCCACCCTGCCTCCGCCACTGGGTGCTGAGCCGCTCGAGGGCAGGAGGGGCGTGGTCTCCTCTCCACCTGCAGTGCCCGGTGCGCGGTGCATCCCGCGTCCCTCTCATCACACGGCGTCCCGGCGTCCTTCAGGCTCCGGGTCCCGAACCTTGAGGACTGCATGAAGTAACGAAGCCCAAGACCACTGTGAGCACCAGTCTCTTCTTCAACGCCCGACTCACCCCTTGCTCGAGCCCCTCTTCTGATGCAGACCCCCACATTCGTGTTTCTTTAGGTCCACTGAGGCTACCAAGAGAAACACCTGGTGGCTCCCATCCAGGGAGGCAGGGAAATGACTTCCTTCTTTGGGCTCCTTCTGCTTTGTGTACGTGTTCCTGACATTTCCAGACCCAAAGGCAGTTCTTCTCGAGCCGACGCATGCCGACACCTGCACATGAAATCGCTGTTGCCCTTTGCCTTCGCGTGACCTGGCCGTGGCTTGGAGGCACATGCTCATGGAGCCTGAGGACCAAGGGGGACGCAAGGAGCAGGAGCTGTGGGCACCCATGATGGTGTAACCTCGGCACCATGAAGTACGGACCTGTATGTCCCCCCCATACCACCTTCCACTGCACAGATGGCCCAACGCAATGCAGCTGTTGTTAAGAGCATGATGGAGTCAGAGCGTTTACTCTGGTCTTTCAAACACTGAGAAATAGGTGGGGAGAAATGAGCAGTAACGGGCGATCCAGGTGTTCCCATCACCTGGTCAAAACTGGCCCAGGGAAGAGGAAAGAGTCAGAGGGGATGAGAGGGCGGGGCCCACGGCCCACGTGAGCGTCCGAGCAGGACCCTGGGTCCTGCCTAGACCAGTCTGTGCGAGCACCATCCCGCAGAGCTCCCTGCACCAACCAGGAAGGATGGGACAGGGACAGGTCTTGTGGGGCTGAGGCGGGCAGGGCCCAGTCAGCCCCTCGAAGTTCCCAGAGACCCCGGGCAGCACAGAAACACCACCGCCGTTTCCCACGCCCCTGGGAAGCAGGTGCGGGCAGCCGGGAGAGAAAGCGGGGGGATCCAGAGTCCCCCGCTGCAGGACAAGACGCTGGCAGGCGTGGACACCTCATGGGCCAGTGGGGAGCTGCTGGCAGCGGCGCTGAAGGACGCGTGGCCGGCCCCACGCCGGCACGCCAGCCACCCTTCCACCCCGGGAGACGAGGGGATGGCCAGTCCCGGACTCGGTTGAGCAGCTCCCGATTAACTGTTTCCCTGGAATTAGACTCCGTTTCTACCGTTGGCACAATGTTTACGGAAACATAGAGTGACGGTGGCTCCCCTGCTTTGGCGTCTCTGACTTGGCGGGCGAGAGCTCGTCCCCACCACCCGCTGGCTCATCCACGCTCACTCTCCCACCACCGCAGAGTATGCTGGAAAGCGTAGCTCCCAGGAGGAAGACCCGCCACCGCCTGGTGACCACCCGGCCAGCAGGGCGCAGGGACCAGAGGGCGTCGTGAGGGTGGGGCAGCAGCGGGGCGCTGGAGGGGAGCAGGGAGCGGGGGTTCTCCAGCCCTTCTACAGGGGGGGCCGGGCTGGGAGCGCGGGTGCGGGGCGTGTTGGGGGGCTCCCCGCAGCCCGCCTTGGAATCGCAATATCCCTTCTTCCCACAAGGGCAAACTCCACCTCTGTCCCTGGCCAGAGACACCGGGGAGGAGGCCGGGCACGCCGGCCCCGCCTCCCACTGTCGGCCGACATTCCCAAGGTGTCTTCCCCCCCCCCCCCCGCCCCCGATGCCACGGCAGGGGGTAGGACAAAGCTGTCTCGCACACACGCTCTGCGGAGGGCAGCGCCACGGGCTGCTCCAGAGTGGCTCCACGTCACAGGAAGGAGGCAGGCACACTAACACTCACTAGGGCCCTCCTGCCTTTTTGTCCCCTCTTCCAAGGCTCCCTTCACCTGCTTTGTGTGGCCCCCTCTTCACCCGACTCCTGCCCACCGCCTTGACAATCCCGGAGATTCTGACCTCACCCTTCCCTCTCCCTGGTGGCCTCGTGGCCACACCTCTGTGGGAGTGGTGGCCACGTGACCAGCTGCCGCCCAGCCTCCGACTCCCACCTGCTGGACATGCCCACTCGCGGCGGGGGGGGGGGGGGTCCACTCAGACTCTGATGGGGCCAGTTTCTCCAATCTCCTTCTGTGAACAACCTTGTCTAAAGTGAGCCCCTCCCCTGCTCTCTCCCCCTCCCCACCCAGAAACCCTAAGGAGAGGTGAGGGCGAGGGGGGGGGGTCACCTGCACCTGCAGCTCCATAAGCCTTCCCCACACGTCTCGCTAGGGAATTTTCACAACCTGTCCTCAACGTTTCTGCGGCGTATTCTCGCCATTTCCACATAGCGCCCTTGAAAGGCTCGCGGACCGGGCTCTCTTTTATAGGGGGTGCTCCGGGAGAACGTCCACCCCAGCCGGCCCCCACAGCCTCCTCATTCCTCCTCGTCACCTGTCTGCTTAAATGCCACTCCCTCGGGGAAGCCTGCCCCGACCACCGAGGCGGGTGAGAATCCCCCTGCTACCTGTTCTCTTTCTTCGAAATGTTTGTCATCATCCTGATCAATAAATGATCTGTGCAATAATTAGTGTGTCCCTCCTCCCTGCTAGACCGCCGGCCTCACAGCAGCCGTGATGGCTGATCTCTTGTTGGCACGGCACCTGTATACAAGAGGCACCCAATAAGTGCTCCAGTGACAGAGAGAGAGAGCCAGTCCCATTTATTCGTTCAAACGTTTACTCGAAATAAGTGCTTGGTGAAAACTGGCCACGAGCAAATTGGGAGTTTGGTCACATATCCTTGTTTGGGATAAATTCGTACCGAGACCAGCTACTCAGGAATCTAGCAGGCTAGACACAGGGCCCACGTTTTCTAGAAAGACCGCCCTGCCCTTCATCATGAAATGCGGTCTCCGTCCCCAAAGTGGAGCCCACCAGGGGCCAAACTGCCTAATCCAATTGAAACTCTGGTCCTCAAAGCCCAGCACCAGCACCCCGGCCAGAGCTTCGTAAGAACTGTGGGGTCCAGACATACAGCGACGCCCCGGTGCCCCGCATCAGCCCCAGCGTGCCCGGCACTGAGCTCTTCTCCAGACACTCCTTCCTTTCTCTGATGGGCTCCTTCTTTGCACCGGCCGTCCACGTGACCGTAGCTCGCAAAGGTGGAGAGTTTTTTCGTTGCACTAGTAATAGGAGCTCATCTTGAGAATTGTGCACACGTGGATAAGCGAGAGAAACCACCGGATTCTACCGTCCATCTGGAGCACCGGCACTGTTGGCGTTTCCATGTGCCCCTTCCACGCTTCCATTGTTTGCGGCCCCTCCGTTGTCTCCTTCTCAGGAAGCTCTGTGTTTGGGGGTGCCCTAGGGCTCAGGCGTCGGGTCTCGTCTCCTCCCCACTTAACACCAGCCCCGCGGCTTCCAGAACCAGCTTGCGGCCGCCTGCTGTGAGGGATATGTCTCAGTCCTGCCTCGCTCCCCAGCTGCAGGTGCGGGTCCCACCGCCCAGCCGTCACCCGTTGGATGTCCAGCTCGTGTCTCACACTTAGCATGTCCACAGACAGGCAGGACACAACACTGCACCGGTCCCTTGCTCACTTCACTCGAATCCCAACCCTTTCTGCTCTCGTCTTTAAAATTTTGATATTTTGGGGGTGGGCGGGGGACGGGCCTGGGGGGCTCCGTCGGTTGAGCTTCCGACTTCGGCTCAGGTCATGATCTCACGCTTGTGAGTTCGAGCCCGCATGGGGCTCTGTGCCGACAGCTCAGAGCTTGGAGCCTGCTTCAGATTCTGTCTCTCTCTCTCTCTCTCTCTCTGCCCCTTCCCCGCTCACACTCTGTTCTCTCTCAAAAATGAATAAATATTAAGAAAATTTTGGGGGGGGGTGCCTAGGTGGCTCAGTCAGGTAAGCATCCAACTCTTGATTTTGGCTCAGGTCATGATCTCATGGTTCATGAGGTCTGATAGCACAGCGCCGGCTTGGGGTTCTCTCACTCCCTCCGTCTCTGCCCCTCCCCTACTCTCTATCTCTCTGTCTCGTTCTCTCACTCACTCTCTCTTAAAAGAAATAAATCAACATTAAAAAATAAATAAATAAATAAATTTTGGATATTTGTTCATCGTGAGTTTTTGCATTAACGTTGACTTTTTAAATATTGCGTTATAATACGATTTAGCTTGATTACAGAGCTTGTCGGCACTCCCTTAAATTTTGCACCAGAAGTGGGTATCTCGCTCTCCTGACCCTAGTCCCTGACCCCTCCCACCGAGGTCACCGCTATGCATCCAGCAGCCTGGCCGCTGACCTCCTGTTTCTAACATCTCTGGGCCTTGCAGATTTGCAGGAGACATCTCACCTCTGGGGAGGAGGCTAGTGCCGTCGGCAGCTGCCAAAGGTGCAGCCTAGAAGCTGCGAAACAGAAATGCAGAGGAGATAACCACCCACGGGGTGAGATCTGACCAGCGGGAAGCGGGAGATGGGAGGGAGCCAGGCACACAAATCCCCGCTTCCCTCTCACCCACCGACTACTCGGAGACAGAGTCTCTGCGCACAGCCCATCTGGAGAGGACCACCAGCCAAGCTGAGCCACCTGCCGAGCCACCTGCTGTGTCTCCCTGTCCAGCTCTGCACCGTGCTCGGCTTCCCTTCCCTCCTCGCCTCGCCCCCCTCTCCCCCACTCTCTCTGCCCACAGCGTGCCCCTCCCAAATAAAGCGCCATTCCTTTCATCCCTGCCTCAAACTCTATTTTATTTTTTTTAATGTTTATTTTCTTTTTGAGAGAGAGAAAGAGAGAGCGCACAGGCAGGGGAGGGGCAGAGAAAGAAGGGCACGGAGGATCCGAAGCAGGCTCCATGACAGCAGAAGACCCAGACGCAGGGCTCGAACTCAGAAACCGCGAGATCCTGACC
This sequence comes from Paguma larvata, assembly GCA_030068075.1. Lineage (NCBI taxonomy): Eukaryota > Metazoa > Chordata > Mammalia > Carnivora > Viverridae > Paguma > Paguma larvata. Next base: position 20,885,151 of record CM057841.1, on the reverse strand, counting down.
TGAGCCAAAGTCGGGTGCTTAACCGACTGAGCCTCCCGAGCGCCCCTCAAACTCTGTCTTCTAAAGAGCCAGAGCAGGTCTGTTTCTGGATTTTGTATTTTGCTATCTCGGTTTCTTCCGCAGCTTTAAAATGCATTTTAACATCTAAAACAAATTCTCCATCTCGCCTTTTTCCCCCCCAAAATTTCTGTGCCATTATTATTCATTTAATCATCCAACTGAACTTTCCCAGAAGTTAAATTCAGGGCACAGGGGGGAGTTTTTAAATCATCTTCACATTTATTGTCTTTTTCCAAATCCTACCCAAATATTTATTCACGGCTTGGATGTAGGTACAGTCCTGGGCTCCATGCGACTCCGGGGGAATTATAATCTAGCTGGGGAACGGAAAAGAGTAATTAACAACCTTTAAATAAGCCCCGGGGGTGGGGGCAGTATCCATGGTTTGCACAGAGCTGGACCGGAAGCTCCAAAGCTGCCCAAGAGGAGCAGGTGTGGGGACTGTTAGTTGTGGAGTCCTCCCTAGCCCCTGAGCTCCTCTTGTGTGCACTCAGCAGCCAGGAACAGTGATGACTGCGAAGGCAAGGAGCACCAGAGGGGGCGGGGGATGTCAGGGGAGGCTTCTCGAAGAACAGATAAGCTTTAAGGAAATGAGAAAGCGAAGCACCATTCCAAGAAGGAATGCCAACACCTGTGGAAGCTTCCCAAAACAACTGGAACTGGATTCCAGAAAGGACCCTGACGCATCCACACCCCAGTGGACTGGGAGAGCACACAGCAGGCACTCATAAGTGCGGGCATCAGCCATGGCTTCCCCGTCCTAGAAATGCTCACTCGTGTCCCCTGAGAATTCGCTCTCGACTTCCCCACCTGGCCCAGAGTTGGCAAAGTCCTCGGCTTGTCCACACCCTTTGTTCAGTGGCCCGTGTGTTCCTGCCAAAGGGTTCCAGGGAGATGGCCTCAGGCCAGAACAGGGCCGTCCCACCGTGGTTTTGCAGGATTTTTAAATTCTATTCAAATGCTCAATTTCCTTAAACTTCTCAAAACAAATTCTGCCTTGGAAATAGTACTTCTTAACGATGGTAGTGGTCTGTGTGCTTTTAAAAAATGCTGCACTCAAAATCAATTCGGGGGACCACGATGTGTCATCTGTTGAGTGGTACCCACGAGACTCCTTGTGGCACCACCTTTGAGAACCCCGGGACATGTCCCCCGCTGGTGGGCGGGGCTGTTCTCCCCGCAGCCGGACTGGTTATCACAGCACCTGGGACACCCTGCACACCTTAGCGAATGAATGAATCGATGAGGAAATTAACAGGAACAACTGAGCAGACTCCAGGAAACAGGGGCCGTGTGAACAGAGTGCCGCGGAAATGCAGGCACGGGAGCAGCCGGACAAGCCCGTCACGTGGCTGAGGGAGAGAAGGGAAGAGCCCGTCCTGTTGAAGCACCAGCCTCTCCACCCAGTTCCTCAGCTGCCAGGGGCCTGGGGCCGCCGCCTCATCCGAGTAGCAGGGCGAAGGGATGAAACGGTGATTCCTCGGAAGACAAATGCCACCTCGTTGGGCGGGGGAGAGGCCTTGGGTGGGGGAGGGGACAGGTTCTTGAAAGAGGACTTTCAGAACCATCTCAAAGATCCTGATTTGGATATTTCAGGGAGTTGGGGAGGTCTTTGCAAAGCATGGGGCTAACGCCCTGGGTGTGCTTTTAGCCTGCAAATGGCCTGAGGTCAGTGGAGCCGCTGACCACATGGCATGGGGTCGGGAGCAGGGGTAGCCAAGGAGGAAAGCACGGGAGAAGAAGGGACATCTTTGAGAGCTGACAGGGGGTGGGAGGGAGGCCCCTGAAGACCGTCCGAGTGCCCCCACACTTCGCCGGAGGGAAAAGGCACAGCCACCAAATACCGACAGTGGGCTTCCTACGGGCCGGGCTCTTCTCTGCAACAATGGGTGAGAGAGAGGAGGCTCCTGCCTAGTGGGACAGACTCTGAACGGGACGGCCAAGCCTCCTGGCTACAAGAGCTATCCAGAAATCCAACTTGTGATGGGACACAGCGACGGCGAGACCCACGGCAGCCATGCCACTGGGAGGCCAAGACCCGAATGACCAAATGCCCTTTGCACCCAAAGGGACCGGCAAATGCTGAGGCCCAAATCTGAGAAGCCCAAAGTTCGGTATTTCCCGAGCATCGGGGACAGTGACCTGGGGTAGAGGTCAGGCTGGCCCCGCATCATGGAGGCTCGGAGGGGTCAGGGGTTTGATCTAATACAACAGGGCGCCATTGTTTCAGGCAGGGTCCAGGGAGACGGTGGCTGACCGCAAGCCGGGAAGAGAGCTGACACCGGAACCCGATCATGCGAACACCCCCGTCTCGGCCTCCAGCCTCCAGAGCGGCAGGAAAATTACTTCCTGCGGGGTAACCCGCTCAGCCCGTCTACTTTGGTAGCTCCAGCAGACTAGGACGGGCATCCCGCCGCCGTATTGCACCTGGCCCTGCCCGACCCTCTTCTTTGGCACGCCACAGAGCACTGCGGGCCAAGGGAAGGCAAATGTTAACAGCGTGTTAAACTCTGCAGAAGCCCGGGGCCCCGGTCCACACTCTGCACCCCGTGGAGGGGACCGCGCCACCCTTCCCGGCTCCGTGCCAGCCCGTTCACGGCTTTCATTATAATCCCCGTCATCCCCATCACAAAAGCATCAAAAGCTCCCACAGGCATCTTCTCTAAACAGAGAAAAAAGAAAGAAAGGAAAAAAAAAACCACCTCCACCGAAGACCTCAGAGGAAGGTATAAGTGGTCTCAGGTACTCTAATCAAGCTCAGGTGGGAAGGTATCAAGGCCGATAACTCTTGCCACCGTGCGTTGGCACGTGATCTGGTGTGTACAGCACGCGGATTGCTGGGCTGTGGTTTGCGTCCTTTGATCTGGCAACCCACCAACAATCACACCGTGTGTACAGAGCACATGAATAAAAGGTGAAAGCCACGCAGGAAAGCAAATCCTCCTCAAAGCAAGACTCTAGAAGGTGGTCCTACAGCACCTGCTAGGACTCAGACCAGCATTGCTATATACTTGGGCGCTTGGGTCTCTGATAACTTTGTCCCGGCCGGAGGGATGCCCCAGGATAAGAGGGACGGCTGACCAGCTGTCCCCAGGAGGCGACCCCACTTCCCTTCCACGTCCTTGCCAGCTCCTGAGAGCGACGATCCCAGCGGACCCAGACCCTGCCTCGCCTTCACAGGCTTCTCCCGGTTATGTGAGGACACGTGGCAAGGTGAAACCATGAACGCAACGTCTGGGGACACAAACGAAGAAATGACCAGAACACAAGGAGACCTCGAGGAGGGGATGGGGTGCGCACTGGGGTTTCTGCGGGCAGAGAACTATCCTCGGTCCCTCTTCTCTGCCCCATGTCTTCCCTCACGGGCTGGACGGCTCATGGTCTGCCTGATGGAGAGCGGCTGTGGTCACTTGAACCCATCACCTTCTTGACATTCGTCTCTACACACATGCTCAGGGGCATCCGTGCCAAGCCCTCCCCGCCACGCACACACAGAGCCCGAGGCGCCCCGTGTGGTAAGCCCCTCTGTTCTCCCAGGAGCGAGTCCTCCCTCCTGCCCAACTGATTCTTCGGCAGCCATTGTGGCTCTGGACTCTGGGTCCCAGTGCCCAGGCAGGCCACTTGTGAGGACATACAGCAGAGAGAGAGAGAGAGAGAGAGGAAGAGGAGAATTCAGCTGCCCCCACACTGCCCAATGGAGAGGTCGTCACTGGGCGAGGCTGGTGGAAAGAGGTAGATGTGACTGACATTTGAGTAGAACGCCCAGAATCCTAGTTTCACCGTCTTGGAGCCTCTATGAAGCGGGTGCATTTTTATTTTCCCGATTTTACTAGGAGAAAATCACGGCTCCGAAGGCCAACATAAATCCCCAAGGAGGTCGCACAACTGTCACATGTCTGTGTTTAAGCTCCGTGTGCTCTCGGGCATCTGGTGAGGCAGGGAGGCTGGATGGGCTCCGTGTGTAGGCACTGACTGTGCACTGGGCACCCACCTCTTTCCCAGGCAGGGGCGGGGGGGGAGGGGAGGACATGCCCTATCCTCATCACACCCCCAGGAAGTTGGGGTGAGCAGAGGGCGACCGCTGTGGGGGAGCAAGGTTCCAGCGCAGGAAGACCACCTGCTCCACAGACCGCAGTCTCCAAAAGTGGCACCTGTCCCCAGTTTCCCACCAGGTGGAACGGTTACGGGGTGGGCTGTAGAGCCTGACAGCCCAGCTCCAAATCCCGGCTCCACAGTACTTCCCTTGGGCCGGTAGCGGTCCAGGCGGCACCTCTGTGAGGTGAGGGGAGCAGGGACCCCCCCCCCAGGAGATGACTTCGATGACAGTATAAACTGGCAACATGGAGGCTGGCACACTCTGCGCATTCAACGTGAGCGCTACTGTGATTGGAGAGGCCACTGTGATCGTGTCATGTGCGTCACAAGTTACATGCAGTGTTCTGGGCGGTGATGTCACAGTGTTGCTTCTGCAGGGGAAGCTAGGAAATGCATGACGCGTTTCATGCCCCTTCGGTCAAAGGGCGGCCACCTCTTCCATGGGCTTGCTCCCCACACTCAGACCACCCTCACCCTTGTCCCGCATTTTACACGCTGACCGCCCCCCTGGGGCCCAGCCATCCGGTTTGCCAGGACTGAGGGGGATTCCCAGGTGTGGACTTTCAAAATGCCAGAACCGAGAAAGTCCTGGGCAAAGCAGGACAAGTTCGTCAGGGTCTAAGGGCACGGCAGAGGGACAACACATTGTCCGAACCCGGGACCTCCAGGACAGAGTGGAGCCTGCCTCGCCCTGCCAGCCTCCACTCTCGCCTACCGCCTGGCGTGGGGGCCAGCCCACCATTACAGTCCTACGGAGCTGATTTTCAGCTTCGCGGGATTCCTCAGCCTCCCTCAGGACTCCTTTGTTGCTGGAAAGTTGTTCAAATGGTCCAAAGGCTCACTTTTCAAACGGCCTCTACTTGGGGCCACTGAGGTGGGTGGGCGAGGACCCACAGAGGGAAACGGGCCACACCAGAGGAGAGGCGGGCACGCAGTGCCAGTGGCCGACTTCCTGCTCTCCTCCAAATTTTCTCCTCCAAAGCTCCAGCTCTGAGGTCCGAGGAAAGGCATGAAAGTCCCCCGGGCTTGTCTGACATACTCTGTTTGCCCTTGGAAACTCAAGCCCTGCCCGTGGACAAGTGTCATTGACCACGTAGTCTGAATGGGTAGGTTTCAGGCCCTGCGTGGCAGTATCATTTCAAAGCCAAAGTTTGTCCTTCGCCAGCAAGTGACCAATCTACCACGTCCCCAAGCCACTGGAACTTCAGACGGAGTGGCTTTTAACAGCAGCCTGGCTTTACTTACGGCAAGCTTTCGGAGAATCAGAAAAGGTTCTCTGAAGAAAATGACATTAACAGACCAGGAGAACGTCTCCTCAGGGATATGGGAGGCCCTTCCAGAGTCTGACTCCCTTTCCCAGCTGAGGACCCCAAAAGTTTACGTGATATGCCCATGGTAACATGCCAACTTGGCAGCCGAAGCGTATTTGGGGATGACGGTTACACTCCTCAGACCTCTCGCTCCCCACTGAGAGCCACGAGTGGGTCCCAGAAACCAGAGCACTGTCTTTCACCCCTGAGACAGGCAGTCACATTGCATAACCAAACTCCAGGAACCCTCAGCAAAGGAACCCTCTATCGCTTGTGTAGCAAAAAATCCAATCCACCACGTGGCTGGGGGACTTTCTGGAAAGCAGTGACATCCATCGGCTATGAGCAAAACAACATTTCACTGGGCGCTGCGTGAACCCGTTGCCACTACCACACACAGTACTCTCGGTTTAATTCAACTGAGGCCCAGGGGCGCCTGGGTGGCTCAGTGTGTTGAGCATCCAACTTCGGCTCAGGCCGTGATCTCATGTTTGTGGGTTCGAGCCCCCCATCAGGCTCTGTGCTGACGGCCGTCAGCACAGAGCCTGGGGCCTGCTTCCGATTCTGTTTCTCCGTCTCTCTCTGCCTGTCCCCTGCTCGCACTCTGTCTCTCTCCGTCTCCCCAAAGATAAAATTAAACATTAAATCTTCTGCTGGATAACCAGTTAATAAGGTAATATTTGAAAAACAGGCTGTTCCCTTAATGGGACATTGGGGTAGCTGCCCCCCCCATCCTTGCATTTGCCATTTTTCTATTGATAAGAAAACTCTGTCCCTGCCTCCCTAGGATGTCAAGGCGAGTCAGCACCTGCTGGGGAGCAGGGACCGTGCCCTGGAGAATAATGCCATGAGACACAAAGTGAACAGTCTTCTCCGAAGGCCCAAGGATGAGCAGGAGCCACAAGCCAGCGCCTCCTGGGCCACGTGGCGTCCTTGGCTTTGTCTCTCCGCTCCTGGATCTACAGATCTCCAAGAGAAGGAAAAGGGGCGGGTCTTACGAGGCAGGTCCCGCTGGGGCGACGACAGCAGCCAGCCGGCTGACCCTCCTCAGGGGATGCAGGTCACTAGTAAACATTCCCGCCCTCCTAGCCTCCTTCCAGAAAAGCCACAGCCGTCTCTGCCCTTCCAGCCTCCCCACAGGCAGGGAGGTGGGGTGTAGGCAGAGTGTGAGACTGTCCCCCAACTTTGTTCTCAGTCAGCGGTAAGAAACCTCCAGCCCGGTCACTTGAGCATCAGGATAAATCAGGTACACTCGGCGTGTGAGCACAGAGGCGGGTAGAGACAGACACTTCCTCTCCATTCTTCTGCCCCCAACACTGGGCCCTCCGGAATCAGCACAGGAAAGTTCTAAATGAGGAGGAAAGGGGCAAAATGCCTAAAGGGGGCAGGAGACACCCTAAACGAGTGACACCGGCCAGGTGTAAGATCAACGTCTCTGGGGACAGCCCCTCTTTGCAGGACTGGGAGAAAGTACAGAGCGCCGGGGCCCACGGTGAACTGCAGAGCACGGCCCCGTGTAAAAGGAGCAGCCCTGCTCCACCCCCCAATCGTGGTCATGCAGGATTCTCCAGATTTTTCCAAGAGAAGCTAGGACTTTGGATTTTTGTGTGCAATCTTCTGATACTCACAGGCTGGCATCTAATTTAAGTTTTCTTGAAACAATCCACGGCTCCCCCTCCCCGCCAAAAAATAAACTACCTGGGCCTGAAGACCTGGGCTTATGGAACCTCTTTTTGCAACCTGCATAGCTCCCAGGGAAAGCTGACCTAGCTAAGGAGTCCCCCCAGGCTGAGACCCAGTGCAGACCCTGACTTGTGGGGGGTCTGCCCTCCCAGGAGCTGGCCTGCCCAGCCCCCCGTTTCTGGTCGGTAGATGATGCCAAGACCTCATCTCGGAGAACAGCGGAGAGACCAGAGAGAGGGGGCCTTGTCTGGCATGCCTGCCCGGGGCCCTTCCACAGCGGCCTCGGGCAGCTCACTGCTGACACACCCCATGCGGTGACCTCCACTTAGCGGGAGCACGTCGGGGAGGCTGTGGGTCCCCTGGTCCACGGCCGCCCTGTCACCCCAACTGTGAAAGGTGTTTGAACAAATGAAGCTCCATGAAAAAGTTCTGCTCCCCTGTCAAGTCAGCACGCATTTCCAAGTGTCCAGGACTGACATGCCTTTTAATGTGCATTTTTAAACAGGAGACCATTTTGTGGGCAAACATTGCAGAAACAAGAATTCCCTGGTCCAGTGATCCCAAGGCTTCCTTTCCTGGGTAGATGCCCAAGGACGAAATTGCCCTTGAATGTGATCCTAATCCCCTATTATTTTTATCTCTGGTTCCAGAGCACAAACGAAGCACGTTGGGGAAACACAATTCGGGGGCCGCTCCCAGGCACCTGCCGATGTGCTCGCATCCCAGCTGATCCAGCATCCTTCCCCGCAGCCCTCCCGGCCTGCCTGGCCACAGCTGAGGTAAGATTAGACCCCCTGCTGTCCCCAGGGGGACCCTCGGCTCCGCCTTGGACCTCTCGTCTGCAATGCTGGATAGGACCGGCTTCACGCACCTGCCACCTGCTCAGTGCCCTAGGTCCCTCACGCAGAAGGGCCCTGCCCTGGGTTTAAGGCTCTGCTCTTGTGTCCTGAAATCCTCCGCTAATTTTGTCACAAGTGGCCCTGCATTTTCATGTGACCCTAGGCTCCACAAATCACCCAGCCAGCCCTGGGGGGCTCCTACCTCGACAGCTACACCGTTGCGGGTCTCAGCTTGTGAGGGAATTCTCCTCCCCAAAAGACACCAGGTGAAGGCACACTGCCTCAAACGTGGGGCCACCTTCCCAGCTGAAGAAGCCTGATCCAAAGCTGCTTGCATGTGGCTGCAGCGTTCAGGGCCAGGAGGCTGACGGAGAGCCGGAGAGCCTGAGAGCCTGAGAGCCTGCAGGGAGGGAAGGAGGCACTCACACAGAACCGGAAGAACAGCATCGGATGGATGCTGTTGGCTTCCTGGAGGAGGCTGCCCAGAGCCGGAACTGAACAGGATGGAGAACTGGATGGGAAGCAGAGTCTGGAGAAGCCACGAGAATGCAAGAGGTTGCAGTGGAGCACAGGAAGGTGATGTGGGATCGGCGGGCTGGGGGGTCCTTGATTGGAAGGATGGGGTCCTGGGGCCCCCTTCCCTGGCCACCCCAGCCACTGAACAGGGACTGTACACAGCCTCCCAGGGTCACGGCACCTGCCGGCCCCCAGGCGCCCCCAGCCTCCCATCTCCCCGCACAAAGGCTGCTCTAATTCTCCCTGCAGCCTGGGTGAGAGGCAGTCAGGGAACAATGCTATCTGCGCGTGGTGGCGCCCAAAATACGACTGTCATTTATTTCGTTATATGAAATTAGAGCACGCCTTGTAGCCATAATGAATCATTCCCTTCCAGCCTCGGCCACGGTGTCAGGCAGGAGCTCGGCATCCCCCATTCAGGGCCTTTCACTTCATTGCAGGCTAATAATAACCCACGCGGGTGAGCCGCATCTTCCCGACACAATGCAGGGCCTGGACGGGCGTCACGGGCAGGAGAGCAGTGCCCGTGGGGGAGGGGGTGGGGGCCCGGATGGGGCATCATGCTAGGAGAAAGACAATGCCTGTGGGGAGGAGAGGGACAGCTCCAGGACGGGGCCTGGGGGGGGGGGGGGACCTGGGTCCCCCAGGTCCCTGTTCTAGCTGCTCCATCTGATGGGAGCAGAGCATAGGGCTCACTGCTCATCTGTCTACCAAGATCCTTTTTTCCAGTCAGTGCCCAGGTCTAGCTCAGAAGTGTCCTTTTAGAGGAAACCGTATCCTGATACCCTAGCACCACGGGTGCCCTCACCCTCCATTCAAGGGTGAGCTTTCCAGGCACTGACTTTCTACAGCCTCATCCCAGGCCCACCCTAGCCTGGAGCTGCCAACAGCGTATCTCTTTGCAGCACAGGCTCTGTAGCAGCAGGTGCTCAGTAGGTGAGTAAATCCTGAAGCCAAGCCCCCAGGTGCCTCCCACCAAGGCTATGACCAGGAGCCCCGTCTCATCCTGAGCAGGAGCAGCCAGACCCAGGACCTGCCCTATAGAGTCTCCTTCACCAGGACAGTGCAAGGCCAGCCCAGGGGAGACTGTCTTCCTGGACCCTGAGATTACCGTTTGTCTCTTCCACTGACTGTAACTAAAGGGCTTTAACCATCGTAGCCACGGGAGTAGGCACACAACCAATTTTGTTGAATGAAAGAAGAAATGAATGAATAAATGAATGAGATCCAAAGGCCATGTGCTCAACAGCATGGAACAAACCCCAGGGAAAGTGATCAGGGAAGGGAGGCTGCTCACTGGTTCCAGAGGAGGTAAGGAAGAAAAAAAAAAAAAAAGGCAGACTGGCTAGGACCTAAAAATCCAAGAAATGACATAGTAGTCAGTTCCCTTGGTTTTTCTTTTTGTTTCACATATTCTAGACTTAGAATCAAAGAAACCAAAAATCTGGAAACTACAAATAGTCATAGAAAACAAACCCCAACAAAAGCCTGACCTCTCTAGCCAAAAGACAAGGAGAGGGGCAGGCAAGGAAGACAGAAAACCTTTAGACAATAACCACTCTACTCCAGCCAAACACTACCAAAAAAAAAAAAAAAAAGTGGTCCTATTCACATCTACACCAGCAAAGGCCAAATGGGAAGTCCAGACTTCCATCTTCAGGAGGCTGTAACAAGGAACCCCAACATCCCCACTGGGGTAAGGGCTCTGTCTCCAAATTGTCCATAGAGACCATGGGGAGCCTAGACTTTACCTCTCACTTGGCAGTAACAAAATGTGCCTCCCATCTCTGATGGAGTCAGATCAGTCCTAGCAGAAGATCAAGACTTTCCCCATCATCCAGCACTAACAAGACCACCCCCATCACCACGTCAGTGGTGCCTCCACGGGAAGCTAGTGCCCTTACCCTCACCCAAAGTAGTAAGGATACTACTCCACTCCTTCCAGTGTCAACAGAAATAAGTGGGGAAGCTGGAGGTAGGTTATACTTATATCAGATAAAATAGAGTAAAGAAAATTACTGGACAGAGAGGGACATTATATAATAATAAGAGGGTTAATTCAACAAGAAGACACAATCCTAAATGGGTACACCAAATAACACAGCTGCAAAATATTCAAAGCCAAAACTGATAAGCAGTCGCACTCTCCCACTAGACTGGTGACAAAACCATCTAAAAGTAAGGTTTAAGTAAGATTCAGAGTCTCATAATGCAACACAAATTCTCAGGTGTCAATTTAAAAAATCATCATCCTGCCACAAAAAACAAAGGTCTCAAATGGAATAAGACAATCGGATGCCAACACCAATATGACAGAGATGTTATAATCATCTGACAAAGATTTTAAAGCATTCATCATTTAAAAAATGCTTCCGTGAGCAATTGTGAACACACTTAAAATGAATGGGGAAAAGAGAGTCTCAAAAAAGAAATAAAAGATATAAAGAAGAACCAAATGGAAATTTTAGAACTGAAAAAGATAATAACCAAAGTAAAAGGCTAAGTCCATGAGCTTAAGAGGAGAATGGAGGGGAAGGAGGAAAGAATCAGTGAACTGGAAGAGAGAACAATTGACATCACCCAATCTGAACGACAGGGAAATAAAATAGACTGAAAAGAATAATAGAGGCTCAGAGACTTGTGGAATTATAACAAAAGAACTAACATTCATTTCATCAGAGTCCTGGAAGGAGAGGAGAAAGAGGTTGAAACTAGGAAGTACTCAAAAAACTGGTTGAAAACTTGCCAGATTTGACAAAAGACATAAACCTACAGATTCAAGGAGCTAAGTTTACCCAAACAGTAAAAATACAAAATAATAATAATAATAATAATGATACATCATAATTAAACTTCTTGTAACTAAAGATAAAAACAAAATCTTGAAAACAACCAGGAAAAAAATCATGTCAATATGGGGGGGGGAGCAATAGAATAATAGTAATTTCTCACTAGAAACTATGGAGGCCAGTAGAAGTGGCACCATATTGTTCAAATGCTGAAAAGAAAAGACTGCCTATCCAGAAATCTATACCCAGCAAGAATACCTACCAGTACGTAAGGAGAAATCAAGACATTCTCCAGTAAGGAAACACTTAGAACTTGTCTGGGGCAAACCAACCCCGAAAAGAATGGCTAAGAGAAGTTCTTCAAACAGAAATGTTGCTCTAAAAGAAAAACATGTGAAACATCAAGAAGGAAGAAAGAATTCAGTAAGAAAAATGTGGATAAATATATAAGCTTCCCTTCTTTTGAGTTTCCCAAATCATGTTTGATGGTTGACGCAAAAATTACAACACCGTTTGATGTGATTCTAAATGTATGTAGAATATATATTTGAAAAAATGGCATTATAACTGGGGTAGATAAAGGTACTTACAGGGCAGTAATGTGTCTATGCTTCATTCAAGCTGGTGAAATAATGATACCAGTAGATTATCTGTTGTGTTCTTTAGTGAATTCTCTTTGTACGGCTTTTTTAGTGGTTGCTCTAGGTATTACATTCTTTATACATAACCATAACTCACCCAATATGAAAAAGATCATGTGAATAGCCCCAAAATGATTAAGAAATTTGAATTTGTAATTTAAAAATTCCCAAAAAGGAAATCTCTAGCCCCAGATGGTGTCACTGGTGAATTCTATCAAATGTTTAAAGAGGAATTAACACCATTCTACATAATCTCTTCCAGAAAATAAACAGAGGAACACTTCCCAATTCATATTATGACACTTGTATTGCCCTGATATGAAAACCAGACAAAGACTATGAAAGCCAGGAAGGAAGGAAGGGAGGGAGAGAAGGAGGGAAAGAGGGAGGGAGTGAGGAAGGGAAGGAGGAGAGAGGGAAACTACCTGAATACTGAATTCCTTCGCAAATATTAGCAAATAGAATTCAGCAATGTAAACAAAAATTACACAGAATAACAAATGGCTGTATTCCACTGATGCAAGTCTGTTTCAATATTAGAAAATCAACCAATGTAACCCTCCATATTAATAGAATTTAAAAAATTATACGATTATGTTAATTGATACAGAAAGAACGTTTGACAAAATTCAACACATATTCATGATATTAAAAAAAGAAGAAGAAAAAACTCTTAGATAACTGGGAATAGTGGGGAAATTCCACAATTTGATCAAGTGCATCTACAAACAACTTACGGCCAACGTTGCACCTAATGGTGAAAGACTGAATTATTTTCACCAGAGTTTGGGCAAGGTGTCACCCTCACCACATTTATTCAACATGTTACTGGAAGTGTTAGCTGGTGCAATAATTTTTAAAAGGAAATGAAAGGCATACAAATAACAAGAGAAGAAATGAAACTGTATTTGTAGATGACATAATTATCTATGCAGAAGTCTATTTTAAAAAAATCTCCTAGATCTAACAAGTGAATTTAGTAAGCTTGCAGGATATCTGATAAACATGCAAAAATCAACTGTATTTCAATATACTAGCAGTAAACACATCGACACCAAAATTAAAATAGAAAAGACGTATAATTGCTTAGAAAAATAAAACACTAAGATGTAAGTCTAACGAAACATGTGCAAGACATACAGACAACTACGCATGCCGATTAAAGAAATCAAAGAAGATCTGAATAAATAAGGAGACATACCATGTTCATGGATAAGAAGACTCAATGTGCTAAAGCTCAAAAGTGCTAAATAGCAAATTGATATATAGGTGTAATGCAATTTCTTTCAAAATTCCATATATAAATGTATACATTTATATGTATTATATATATGTGTGTGTATATATATATATATATATATATTACACTGAGTGAAAAAAGCAATCCCCAAAGGTTGTATACTGTATGATTTCATTTGTGTAACATTCTTGAAATGACAAAAGTATAGAAAATGAAGAACAGATTAGTGGGTGCTGGGATTACGGAGTGGTTGAGAAGGAGAAGGAAATGGATGTAGCTAAAACAAAGGCAACATAAGTATTCTTATGGGAATGGGACTGCTTTGTACGTTGCCCACATCAGTGTCAATATCCTGACTCTGAGAGTGCACTATAGTTTTACAGAATGTTATGATTGGCGTAACTGTGTAAAGGGGTTCATGGGATTTCTCTGTACTATTTCTTACAACTGCACATGAATTTACAATTACCTCAAAATAAAAAGTTTCATTTTTTAAAACCCCTAAAAATCAAGGTAACAAATAGCTGGTGATAGGTACTTCTCCCTGCAAGCATTCCAGGTAACGAATTAAGGACATGTGAGGGTCACCTGGGCAGCTCAGTCAGTTGAGTAGCAGCTCTTAGTTTTAGCTCAGGTCATGATCCCAGGGTCATGGGATCGAGCCCTGTGTCAGGTTCTATGCTGAGCATGGAGCCTGCTTAAGATTCTCTCTCTTGGGGCATCTGGGTGGCTCAATCAGTTAAGTGTCCGGCTTCAGCACAGGTCACAGTCTCACAGTTTGTGGGTTCGAGCTCCATGTTGGGCTCTGTGCTGACAGCTCAGAACCTGGAGCCTGCTTTCAGATTCTGTGTCTCCCTCTCTCTGCCTCTCCCCTGCTTGCACTCTGTCTCTGTCTCTCTCAAAAATTAAATAAACATTAAAAAAAGATTCTCTCTCTCTCTCCCTCTGCCCCTCTTCCCTGTTCATGATCAATCTCTCTCTCTCTCTTTCTCTAATGAAAGAAGGAGGAGAAGGAGGAGGAGGAGGAGAAAAAGAAGTCACAGAAATAGAATGTAAGCATTTTGTAGCCTTAAAATAATGGAAGATTGGGATACCTGTGTGGCTCCGTCAGTTAAGTGTCTGACTCTTGAATTTAGATCAGGTCATGATCTCACAGTTCATGAGATCAGTCTCCAAGTCAGGCTCTGCACAGACAGCACGGAGCCTGCTCGAGATTCCCTCTCTCCCCTATCTGCCCCTTCCCCACGTGCAGCTGACCCCTCTGGGTTTTGGCAAGGAGGATACACCCCTTCTTAGGAAAATGAAATTTAATAAACTACATAGGTTATAAACTATTGAAATATAGTTATCAAAATATTTTATAAAAAATAGACCCATGACATAATAATACATGTGGAATATTCATTTACTTAGCAAATAAAAGGTCTAGTGGAATATCCAATCATTTCAAAGTGGAGATAAGCATAAGTTGTATTTTGAGACGCAGACATCTGCAATAGCTATGATGCTATAATTCCTATTGGGGACAAAGTCACAGAATATACAAGAGAGAAAGGCACATGTTGGGCGACATGAAAACAAAGCAATCAGCAAAATCGAGTCTGTGGAAAACGGTACAATTCATCCGGGTCCTTCAACACATTCCAACGGGAAGAGAGAGAGAAGAAATGTGAAAAAAGATGAGGCTTGTCGCCCAAATCCCAATGGATGGACCTTATCTGATTCAAAGAAACTGTTTCAAAGGAAGAGTTAGGTTCTGAGATAAGCAGGGGAAACTGACCATTGGCCGGATATTCGACAATACGAAGGAATTTGGGCGTAGAGGGGGAGAGAGAGAGAGGATCTTAAGCAGCCTCCATGCCCAGTTCAGAGCCTGATGTGAGGCTTGATCCCACAACCCTGGGATCATGGACCAGTGCCAAAATCAAGAGTCAGATGCGCAGCCGACTGAGCCACCCAGATGCCCCAATTTTGGTACTCTTAAAATAAGATAAAAAGTATTATGCTTACACTTTTCTGAGAAAGCCTTCTCTTTTAGAGATGCACTCGAAATGATCGAGGGGGGAAATAACACAGTGTCTGGGATTTGCTTCAATAAACCAGGGGGCAGGAGGTGCATCTGAAGAACAGGTACATGGGGTCCTGTTTTTCTGGACATGCCGCTTGTGTACATGTGTTATTTTTCTACAAACGTAAGTCACAAATAAAGCTGCAACAAACAACACCACACATGATTCTCTGGTTCTCGTCGTTCAAAATTGCCTGGTTCTTGCGCCCATCTGTGAGGGTAAAATCGTTTCCTCCCCTAATCTCAGTGGCTGGACATAGGTGCTCTGTCTCTTTCTTTTACGCAAGATGCTGAAATAACACTTGTGGTAAATCAGCGTGTTCCTTTGAAATAATGTCCTCAGGATAAATTCCTAAAGGAGCCTCCACAGGTCAAAAGGAAAGGGACTTTGCCCTCCTGGAAACCGTCCCCTTCACTCCCACCCGCAGCCAGCCAGCAGTACGCTGGCTCCTTGCCTCTGGCCAGATACCATCGCGTCTGCAAACAAACACTGACCAATTTAATGGGTTAAAGGAAGGTCACCTCCTATTAACATTAGCATCTTTTATTACTGGGAGGTTGAATCCTCTAATGTGGTAAATTCAGATGCACAGAAGTTTAATTCCTTGGGCTCCTAGGAAAGTAAGGTCTAGTGTGTAACCTTACTCCGGAGAGGGAGTTTTCAGACGCCAAGCCCTCCGCGGCCCAAACCCGCACCCTGAGCCGTGATTCCCGGTGCGGAGCCCCAGCATCCTGCCTGGACATGGCCTGGAATGGAGGGCCCAAGGAAAACTCTCAGCAGTCTCTGGGAGTGAAGACTGGGCATCACTGTGAAACTCTTATGATGACCCAGACCGAGAGAGAACTGTCGCTGCTCCTCATTCTTAAAAACTGGGCTAGGGTACAGTTGGAGGTCCTGCCGAGGAGGCAACTGTAAACACTGAGCTACTGAATGAACCACCAATGAATCAAGAAAAGAAGGAAGGAAGGAAGGAAGGAAGGAAGGAAGGAAGGAAGGAAGGAAGGAAGGAAGGAAGGAAGGAACGGAGAGAGGGATGGGGGAAGGAAAGAAGGAATTGCTTAATTAATTGACTCTAGCTCCGTCCATATCCTTGCAAATGGAGAGATTTCATTCTTTTTTATGGCTGAGTAATATCCCATTGTCTATATGCACCATATCTTCCTTATCCATTCATCTATCAATGGACACTTGGGTTGCTTCCATAACTTGGCTGTTGTAAATAATGCTGCAATAGACACAGGGGTGCAGATATCTTTTCGAATTCCTGTTTTCATTTTCTTTGGATAAATACCCAGTAGTGGGGCTACTGGATCTTACGGTAATTCTATTTTTAATTTTTTGAGGAAACTCCACACTGTTTTCCGCAGCGGCTGCACAAATTACATCCCTGCAGCGGTGCACGGGAGTCCTTTTTCTCCACATCCTGGCCACCACTTGTCATTTCTTATCTTCTTTACTTTAGCCATTCTGGCAGGTGTAAGAAGATTCTTATCGTGGGTTTGGTTTGCCTTTCCCTGATGATTAGTCACGTAGAGCATCTCTTCACGCGTGCGTTTCCATCCGTATGTCTTTTTTGGAAGACATACATCTGTATGTCTCTTCAGGTCCTCTGCCCATTTTTAAAATTTTTTTTAACTTTTTTTTTATTTATATTTGAGAGACATAGAGACAGAGTGTGAGCAGGGGAAGGGCAGAGAGAGAGGGAGACACAGAATCCTAAGCAGCTCCAGGCTCTGAGCCATCAGCACAGAGCCCGACGCGGGGCTCGAACTCACAGACCGTGAGATCATGACCTGAGCTGAAGTCGGCCGCTCAACCGACTGAGCCGCCCAGGCGCCCCCCTCTGCCCATTTTTAAATAAGATTATTGTTTTCTTGATGTTGAGTTGCATAAATTCTTTTATATATTTTGTTGTTTGTTTGTTTTAATGTTCACTTATTTATTTTGAGAGAGAGAGAGAGGGAGAGCGCGCGCGGGGGAGGGACGGGGGGGGGGTATCCCAAGCAGACTGTGCAATGTCAGCACAGAGCCCGACCCTGGGCTCGATCTCAAGAACCACGAGATCGTGACTGGGGGAGAAATCAAGAGTTGGTTGCTTACTGGACTGAGCCACCCAGACGCCCCAATTCTTTATATATAAGTGAAATAAGACAGAGAAGAAAGACAAATACCGTATGATTTCATTCATATGTGGAATTTAAGAAACAAAACAAAGGGAAAATGAGACCAAAAAAAAAAAAAACCCTATTTAAATACAAAGAACAGACTGGTGGTTGCCAGAGGGGAGGTGGGTGGAGGTGAAACAAAGAAAAGGGGTTAAGAGCACACTGAACACAATGAACACTGAGCACCTGTGCAGACCGCGGAGTCGCTACACTGTACACCTGACGCTAACGGAACGCTGCGTGTTACTTACCCTTCGATGTAAAAAATAATTTTAAAAAGCACAAAAATAGATAAGTAAGTGCCTCAGAGAAGGAAGGAAGGGTTCATGCCAAGCAGGGAGTCTGAGCGTGTGGCGGACGCAGAAGCCGACCGCTGCCTCCCCGCCCAGTGTGCAGGCAGCCTTCCGGAGGAAGACAAAGCATCCGTGGTCACCTTCCCGCAGCCGGCCGGATGGCTGCCACGTGCGCCCGGGGACAGGAGCTCCAAACAGCACCCGCGATGCTTCCAGACACAAAAGAACAGAGGTTTTTTTTTTTTTTTTTATGTTTTCTACACATTCTTCAAAGAAATTTTTTACGTGCCCTATACTACAAAACAAATCACTGCGGGGAGTCGGTGCTCTCAAGACCCGAAATAAAGTAATACACACTACCCGGTAGGTGAGCCCTTGTATTCTGAGTAAGCGGAGTTTATTTTCCAAATTTCCATCGGCGAACAGAGATCGCGGCTCCCCTCGCCTCCTCCTTCCACCTTTTCCCGCGTGTCTTCCTCAGAAGGGTTAGCATCCCAAGCAGCACTGGAGGAGAAGAAAGCCACTCAGCACACCCCACCCCCAGCACCGTGACCCGCTTCACACGGCGTGGCCAACCCTTGCCCAGAGGCCCAGAGGAACAACGGTCTCCGAGCAGCTGCGCCGGGAGCATGGTTGGTAGGTCTGTGCCGTCCAGCTGGCAAGCTGTGTTCTAACCCTGTCTTCGGCTCCTTCGGTGTCACAAGGGCGACTGGGGTCGCACGAGACCCCAGACTCAGGAGACAGCGCCCGGTCATTGGAGAGAATGTATGTCCACAAGTCGAGGATAGGCCACTGGCCACAGGCAAGGCAGGAGGCACGCGGGAGCAAGGCTCCATCTTCTCGGCAGCCCCTGGTCACAAGGCTTTCTCGCCACAGAAAACCCAGGAATTCCTCATTTGCATAACTCGTTCCTAAAAACGTTCATAAGAACGAGAGACCCAAAACGGATGCTGGATTTCTCCAGGGGCTTCTTCAGCTCCCCTGTTCTGACTGCTAGGATGCTCCCCCCGCCCCACCACCGCCATCCCACCAAAGCAGCTGGGGCCTCTGAACCCTGGCAAAGCAAGAGACGCCCAGCCGGTGCCTTGTTCCTATTTTCAGATCTGAACACCACCACCTTTTGGGTGCATCTTTTTCTAATTCTGTGGCAAAGAGAAGGGCTCTGGCCACACCTGCCCCGTCTCCGTCCCTGGAAGGGAGCCAGGGTGGCTAGGCTGAGGGTCTCCCCAGCCGCCCCGGGCTGCGCAGCGCCGTCCAGGTGACTCACACGTGTGTTCGGGGCTCTGCCTTTCCTGCCGGCCGGTCCCGCTCCCTCACCTCCGGGGGACCCATCCCTCAACCTCTCGTCATAAACTGAAACGATTCTGCTGTTTACATGGTTAGCTACATTTATCTTTAAGAGCAAGATATTGAGTTTAGTTTTAATGATGAAAAAAGCCTTTCAAAGGATAACTCATTGGAACTCATTATGTACTATAAAGGCCACTATTTAAAGATTCAGTAATTCCAGTGATGATCTTTTTAAAGCAGATTTATAGCAGAAAATAGTTGGATTCTTTGACTTCGGTTATAATTTTCCATTCTGTAATTTAATACTCCTTTAGTTTATATTTGCACATTAAAAATATAGCATCTAAAAGTCCATCATTAAATACTTTTAATAAGTGCAATAAATAAGTTTTACAGTGTGCATAAATCTAAAAACAAAACCCAACATAAATTGTTAATCTTACACTTTTTCTCATTAATTGCAATACATAAACATATGTTTTATACAAAGATATTTGCTACAAAATAAGTATAATAAATACAGTTTACCACATGTATTAATCTTAATAGTTACAAGCTGTTAATCTTATATATTAGGTAATAATTTGCAATAAATAATTGTTTATTATCTTGATGTTTGCTTGTCTTGGGTTTTAGCAATATGCAATAAAGAAATGCAATTTTGAATAATTTCATTGTGAGACTGCTGGGGAAATACTGTATGTTATAATTAGCTGAGAGAGGTTTCTGTTCACAAGAAGGACCATGGAGATGGAGAGAAATCACCAAACGAGACGTTAGTGAGTCCATAAATAATTTTAGAAGTTCAATTTCAAATAATACGCATTTTTAAACTTAAATGCAAATGAAATTAGGATAACATGTCCCCTTCTTTACTGCTTTTATCATTACATATTCAAAGGAGACAAAGAGAGCTGGGAACCCCGCAGAAACCGCCCAGTTCCTGAGATGGCAAGATGGCCGCCTTGGGCAGAGAGAGGAGACTCCTTGCCCCATCCGCCGAGTGCCCCCCTCGGCCTGCCAGCGCAACCTCTAGAACAGCCAGCAGGAGCGTGCACGCACGCAGCACCCTCCGCACCCGACCTCCGGCAGGCACCTACCGAAATCCCATGTGAAAACTGCACGCTATTTTTCAGGGAGGGGTAGTCACCTTTACTGAACTTAATAAAAACTGTTAATCTTATATGTAAAGGTAATAATTTGTCATAAATAATTGTTCATTATCTGGGTATTTGCTTGTCTCGGAGTTTAGCAATATGCAATAAAGCAGTGCAATTTTGAGTAATTTGATTGTAAGACTGCTGGGAAAATGCGGTGGATTGTAATGAGCTGAGGGAGGGTCCTGTGGGCACGAGACACTGAGACAGAACCAGACCCCCGTCTACCAGCGAGTGTAAAGCCGGCGCCCTCGCTGGTGAAAAGATGGGGTCTTTAAATATTCACTCAAAGGCACAGCGCGAACCAGTCCCCCTTCTGCTTCTGAGAGAGCGAACCTCACGCGGAGGAAGCCAGCTCCGGCTGAATTCGGACTTGATCCCTGAGTGATGCCGAGGGGGCCCCCACCGAGGGAAGCTCGGGTTCTAGTGTGGGGGCTGGGCATGCAGCTGCGGGAGAGGGTCCCGGCCGAGGCACCACGAGGCCCTTTGTGCTGGCATCGAAGGCTCACCCGCGGGCCTCACACTTCTCACTGCAGCGGCCGCACCCCGTCACACCCCTGCAGGCGCAGAGCTAGGGCAGTCCCGGTCAGGGATGAGGCTGTGTCATCAGGGAGTGGGCATCCTGGGGGCTTTGTCTTCAGGGGACCCCCAAGGGCACAGCCACTTTAGGAAAACCTCCCCAGTTAAGAAAGGAAAGGAGAGAGAGAGGAGGAAAGAAAGGAGGGTGGAGGGTGGAAGGGAAAGAGGGAGAGGGAGGAAGACAGGAAGGAAGGAAGGAAAGGGAGGGAAGGAGGGAGACAGGAAGGTAAGAAGGAAGGAAGGAAAGAGGGAAGGAGGAGGGAGGGAGGGAGGGAGGAAGGAAGGAAGAAGGACCGAATCCCAGATCCATTATAACCTCAAACAACTTTTTCTGCTGGAGACGATACCAGCACCCCCATAAAAGCACACACATCCTGACATGCATCAAGTGATACAAAAGTCCCCACATCAAAGCGCACTAGCAATGTGTTCCTGTGGTTTTCCCATCTCCTCCTTCTACGCTTCCGGTACCCCAAGCCCCTGGAACAGCCAGCCTGGCTTCCCCGTCTTACACACAGCCCTCCAGCGTCGCCTAGAGTGTGAGCCCCCCGGCAGCTCTCCGCCCAGGCTGAGCGCGGCCCGGTCCGCAACCCGGCAGGGGGCTGTTCGTCGCGGCGACAGAAGGGTTTGGCGCCTGCGCGGTCTCACCTGGGGCTGGGCTTCCGGCCGAGCCGGTTCCGGGCTCCCAGGAGCAAGTCTGAGGTCTACAGGGTCTGAGGACTGCGGTGGCCCATCACAGCGAGGAGCTCCGGTCCTGCCACACTGCTCTCGGCCAGGCTGAGCAAGCCGGGCTGGACAGGAATGGAAGCCGCCACACACACACGCACGCACGCACGCACGCGTACACACACGCTCGCGCGCACACGCACACGTACGCATATACACGCATATGCGCGCGTGCGCGCACGCGCACACACACACACACACACACACACACACACACACACACACAGACACTCACAGAGGCATGCATATCCAACAAAGCCCTCAGCTCTCAGGTGTCCCTCTTCCCAGGCCCACTAACCCCCCCACCCCCCACCCCCGTCCTGGAATGAGACAATAGGTCAGGATTCTGCTAGATCCCCGGGAGGGGGGACTTGCCCACCAACCCCCGACTTCCCCCCATATCGTGATACTGAAGCGTCCTCCTGAGGTTCAGGAAGGGTCAGCAAGAACCCCACCTCAGCTAGTTAAAGGAAGGAAATTTTAGGACACCCCTGGAGAGTCAGGAAACCGCGGCTAATCCAGACTCCTAGTGGAGGGCCCGGCATGAGACGGGGACCACTGTAAGGTGAGCTCCCCAAGGGGGAGAACGTGCGCTTTTCTCGAGCTCAAGGGGAAGGGAGAGGTGGCTGGGAAAGTCCGCTGTTCACAGGCAATTGCCACAAAAAGCCAGGAATGACGAACACTCAAGAGCCATTTGGGCAGATGGAAACGCGCCCTTCCCCTCGCCTGAAGATGCAAAAAGCAATCCGAGTCCCCGGGCGGCGTGGGGCAACTGCGGAAATCTCGCAGCCAGATGAACCTCATAAATTTCCCCTATGAACAATTGTTTTCATTTCCCTCCCATGCCACTAGATATTATAAGTGGAAAGCAAAACACAAGTAAATATGTTCATTCCACTCTTGTGATCGGTGATAAACGAGAGACTGCGGAGGCTGACAAAGGTCAGCGGGCCGCCTGTGGCGGGTCTGCGAGCGGACACTGCCACCCTCCGGTGGCGCGCGGGACTGCACCGGCCGGCCCGAGTCGCCGGCCCGCCCGGGCTCCAGGCGCGGGGCGCGGGCTCGCTTCCTACTCACTGCACTTTGCTCCAGTGAGGACACCAATGCATACGAATTGCAGAAAGGTGAGGAAGTAGGGAATCAAAAATATCAAAAAATAACCCTCATTCGCTACCCCTCTCCCAAATATAACCACTCTTATTTACAGTTTAACACATTTTTCTGGTCTTATCCTATGACGTGTAGAGAAGCTATACATACAAAACATAAAAGTGTTCACGCGATGCTCAATCATGATTTTCCGTGTAACATGTAAGCTAAACGAATATCCATAAATATCTTTTTAAGGGCTGCATACTATTTCAACTTGTGACTGTATCAAAAGTTATTTAACCATCCCCCAATGATTGTCCATTCAAAGTGTTTCTAGCGTTTGAATCCATTGTAGGTCATGTTTCAACTAAAAATCTTCATGCATAAGCTTTTGTTCACATTGCTTAGATGGCCAGAGGTGGAATTACGAGGAAAATAAACATGTTCAAAGCTCTTAATGATATTCCTGTTTTCTAGATGTGAAATGCCTATATGAAGACTATGACAAGAAATGATGGATGAGCAGAAAACAGTACTCGAATGAATAATAGAAGATCAGTTCTCGGGCAGGAAAGCTCTGCACTGTCAAGGTGTCGTCTAATCTTTCCACCGAATGCAAGTCCAAAAAAAATTCCCTCAGAGCTTTTTTGATATTTTGTTACGTTGATTTCAAATTTTACTTGAAAGCATAAATAAGTAAAAAATATCCAAGAGATATCTTTCCTTTATTGTAAAAAAGGAAAGGAGAGAGAGAGATGGGGTTTGCTCAACCAGATATTAAAATATTTTGCAGGGGCGCCTGGGGTGCTCAGTTGGTTGAGCGGCCGACTTCGGCTCAGGTCACGATCTCACGGTCTGTGAGTTCGAGCCCCGTGTCGGGCTCTATGCTGACAGCTCAGAGCCTGGAGCCTGCTTCGGATTCTGTGTCTCCCTCTCTCTCTCTCTGCCCTTCCCCTGCTCGTACTCTGTCTCTATGTCTCTCAAAATTAAATAAATGTTAAAAGAAATGTTTTTTAATATTTTGCAGAAGGCAACAATAATTAAAACCATGAAGTCTTAAAAAGTTTAAAGCAAAACAAAAAAGTGCAGAAACAAACATGAACATTTGCATTTGAACACAAAGGCATTTCGTATCGATGGGGAAAGGAGGGCTCATCGATAAAAATAGAAGTACAATCTGCCACTCACGGGAAAACAAAATTAGTACCCTGCTTGATACCACAGATTAAAGCAAACCCTGTAGGCATTAAAGATTTAAAATTTTAAGTGAGACTAAGAAGTACCATCTACATAAATTGCAATGGGGAGGGCTCTTCTAAATCCAATTCCAAAGGCAAAAACTAGAAAGGAAAATAGATAACTACCACTGAATTATACGAACTTAAAAATATCCACGTGTGGGGGCTCCTGGGGGGCTCAGTTGGTTAAGTGTCCGACTTGGGCTCAGGGCATGATCTCCCGGTTCATGGGTTCGAGCCCCGCGTCGGGCTCTGTGCTGACGGCTCAGAGCCTGGAGCCTGCTTCTGATTCTGTGTCTCCCTCTCTCTCTGCCCCTCCCCAACTCACGCATGCGCCTTCTCTCTCTCCCTCAAAAATAAACATTGAAAAATTAAAATAATAATAACAATAATAATAATAATAATAAATATCCACAGGTGAAGAATACAATTTTGCAACTGAAAGGTAAACCAAGGCCAGGGAAAACAATGTAACACATATAACAGAAGGTTAATTCCCCTACTGTATAAAGCTTTCTTACAAATGAATAACAAAGAAATATTTTAATTTTGCAACTGAAAGGTAAACCAAGGCCAGGGAAAACAATGTAACACATATAACAGAAGGTTAATTCCCCTACTGTATAAAGCTTTCTTACAAATGAATAACAAAGAAATATTTTAACAGGAAAAACTGTATTGAGGACAGGAGTAGCAATTCACAAAAGAATCAACACGCATGATAAGTAAGCATATAAAAGATGCTCGACCTTATTAGTAATCAAAGACCCGGACATTTAAACAAACATGAGACCATTTGGGCCCCTATGTTGGTAAAGATGGAAACGATGCACCTGGCTGCCTTAGTTGGTAGAGGGAGCAAAAGAAACAATGACGATATATAATATAGGACTGTCAAGGACAAAGAAATGAACCCTTTCTACACTACTGGTTATAGGGTAAGCCGGGCAACCCTTACGGTAATAGTATCAAAATCCTCAAAAATGCATGACCCAAAGATTTTACTCCCAGAGGAATCAATCGTGGACGTGTATAAAGATTTCACTTAAGTCGTTCATTGCATTTGGGAACAAATCATAATGTCCAACAATAGAAAAGTAAATACACGTGTAGAGTAGATACATACGTCTGTATGTATAAACTCTCCATACAGTAGAACCCCCAAAAGGAATGTTATAGAAATGTACTTATTAACATTTAAGGATTTATCATAACATTCTGCCAAGTCATAAAAAGTAAATTACAAACAGTCTAACTATGCTTTCTGCCCGCGTAGAAAAACTATCAACGTATATACCTCCAAATAATAGTGTGCCAGGTTATAAGTAATTTTTCATATTCTTTTTGCTGATTGGTATTTTCTAACTTTCTACGCTTCACGATTTCTTATCCATCGTTAATGAGAAAAATGGTCTTCAGTGGCTTCCTAGAAAGGTGCTCCCGTACATTCCCGCCAGCAGTGCGTTTAGGTGTCCATTCACATATTCATGGCATATGCTCAGAACACAGACTGAGGCACATTCTAGAAGCAGAACCGCAGGCATAAGCCCCCCCTGGAGTTCCAGGTTAGAGGGACCAAGAACAAAGCGAGAAAGCAGCGCCGGGACGATATGGAGGAAGCAGGGAGAGCAGATATTGAGAGGCTGGGGAAGGGAGTCCTCCCAGGGAAGAGCCTGAGGAGGGCCACTCGGCGAAGGCGAGGGAGGAGGAGAAACCGAGCCTGGTCCCCGCACAGCTGGGCAAGCATTTCCCGCAGAGGCAGCAGCAAGCTTTAGGGCAGAGCGTGTGATGTGTGTGGAAGGAGGCTCATGTGTGGAAGAGAAAAAGCAAAGGCAAGCTGGCAGAAGGTGGGTCAGCGACATGGGGGGAGGGGAAGAGCGGCAGCATCCCAGAGAACCTTCTGGGCCATCGTGGGAAGTTCGGATTTTCTCCTGGGTGTAATTGCAATGGGACCAATGGGGGATTTCGTGCAGAATGATGTGACCCCAATTTCGTGTCCCCGGGGCGCCACTGCTCCGGGTCAGGAGGTCCCTGCAGATGCTGAGCCTGAACCGAAGCGGCCTTAAGAATCTGGCGGCATTGGCTGTCACACACGCCAATTTCGTCGGCAGCCATGAGAGCATCCCGGGTGTGGAATCTTGTATTTCTTCTCGGGGCCCTGGCTAACGAGGATGCTCAGGCAGTTCGTCCGTCAGTAGTTCTGGACATTTCTGAAAAACAGACAACTGGGCTGAGGGGGTCGACCGAAGATACAACATCCACCATCCCTCTCCGGTCCAGAAATCATCCTACGAATTGGCCTTGCGCCCAACCAAAACGTGGACCGGTTAGTGGCTAAGCAAAAGAAGGAGAACGTGAATTATTGGACCATTCAATCATCTACCCTTCGGTTGTGTCCGTCACTACACGGGCCGGCATAGAAGCCACACTTTTCCACAAAACACGGATGGAGAGTTTTCCTGCATCCAATGCCCCAGGTGGTAGAATGAAGGATAACGTGATGTCACGTCTTTTTTCTGGGTTAGGAGATCGCTGATGGATTTCCGTGACTTCTCTCCTCCTGAGTTCCAACGTGAGCCCACTGTGTTCACACGGGGGGAAAGTTCTATGTTTTCCCTACCGAATCTTTTCAAAATCATTAGTATCACTTGTATGATAAAAATTAAAGAAATTTTTTTCTTACAATTATTCTTCTAAACTGAGGTGCCTGTTCCAGTAAGTCTGGTGCCCCCCGATAACCCCCCGATTACAGGAGGTCTAGTACCCCCCAATTACAGGAGGTTTCTGTCCCTCCAGGTGCCATATTTCCATTTTTCTGCATGCTGCTTCCCCCGGTTTCTGAAGGGGTCTGTTACCTCACTTGGGAAAGTTATTGGGACCTCTTGGGGTGTTGGGAGAGAGGGGAAGTGGGAGCTGGGCTCTGGGAACAGTCTGAGGTTAGTCCCGTGCCTTCCTAGGGGTCAGACACCAGGATCCATCAGCTCTGTGCAAACAGATCAGCCCCGAGTTTGTGATTTCCATCATCCTCACCCAAAGCTAGAGCTGGCTGCTCTGTTGTGCCCGGAGGACCGTGTGCATGGGATGAGGGGTAAGGAGTTCTTTTGTGCAAGACACCTCAGGAGCTCGGTCAGTGTCTGAATGCTTGGGGACAACCTGGCTGAGTAAAGGTAAAAGCACCAGAGAAGGAGGTCACCGTGTGGCTACTGGAACTAGCATTCCAGGTCAGGATCCTTTCGACCAACTGAAAATCCATCTCTCCCAAGTCCCCCAGGCCCAGTGCCACCATAAAAGCTAACCCGAGACCCACGACACTGGCATGGAAAAGTCATGGCATGTGATACGCAAAGCTGACCATGGGTCTCTTAGTGCCAGCTGGCGCTGATGTGCCCCAGACCCCCAAGGTGTCACAAAAGCCGCAGCCCAGCCTGAGACATCACCGCAGCCTGGGCATGCAGTCGGAAGGCCTCACCTTTCCACTCTGACTCCTTTGACAAAGGAAAGAGTGAGAACACGCGTGGTGGCATGTGTGCTCGCGGCTCTGTGAGCATCTTAACTCTGGAATCGTACGCCACTGCTCTGTCCTGGTACTTAAGGTGACGCCTGGCACATGGTAGATACTTAACAGCGTTTGCTAAATATAGAATATCACAGGGGAGAGTGGAAAGGATGTGTAGACACAATCCAGGAGCTCCTTTCTCTACCGGTTTTGTATCCAAAGGCCGCAGGGCAGAGCACAAGTGCTGCCGTCAATTTCGCACGAGCATCGCCTTAGGGGAAAAGGCCACGCCCACAGCGTGGGTGGCTGGTACCTTTGTAACAAATCACCGTCCGAAAGACACGGAGGTGTCCAAGTGCTGCTGAGGAAGGACACGGCAGAGTCGGAACTGCCCCCGGAGGTGGGCTGCGGAGCCAAGGCCGGCAGGCTGGAAGCCGAACACCACTGCCGACTTGGCTACAGGGAAACTTGGACACTGCTGGGTCTCCGTGCCCCTATCTGCGAGATGGTGCTAATTACCCAGGCTTGTCCCAAGATTCTAATGACTTAATGAGCACAAAACTGCTCATTAGCCAGGGGGCTAAAGGCATCGCTGGGCCATGTTGGAGGGAAGCCGTGTTTGCTACTGGCCAGAGCAGGGAGGGGGTGGAAGGGGATGCATACACCTATCGGCGTCACACCTGAGGCCAGAATTTTAGCCCTGGGGTGCCTGCCCCTCCCTGTGGGGACCACAACTGGCTGGTGGACGAGTCCCCCCCCCCACCCCCGCTGAGGGCAGAGCAAGGAGCAACTGTAGACCTCCAGCAAGACACTGCCCTGGAGGAAGGGGAGGGTTCGTGGCTGGGGGGACAGGGGAAGGCAGCCCCACACTTAAGTGTCTGGGCTCCCAGTGACTCCTTTACCCCCAGGGGACACCTCCACACCTATCTCAAAATGGTTAAGGGGTGGGGTGCCTGGCATTCAATCCATCTTGATCTTGGCTAATGATCTTGGTAATGATCTCACTGTTCGTGGGTTCGAGCCCCGCATCTAGCTCTGTGCTGACAGTATGGAGCCCGCTTGGGAATCTCTCTCTCTCCTTCTCCTTGCTCTCTGTCCCTCCCCCCGCTCGCTCATGCTCTCTCTCGAAATAAATAAATAAACGTTGGTTAATGGTTAAGAGATGAGAGGTGATATAAATTAGGAAACAGATAAGCAGATTTACTAAATATTGAGGGTTTTTTTTTTAATACCTTTAGACTACTGAGCAGACATTCAGCCATGCTTCCTCCACAAGAGTACTGTAGAAGGTACTAGAAGCAAAAGGAGCAGTTGCACTGACCCTGCTCTTTTCCCACCAGGCCACATGCTCTGGGAACGGTCTGCATCAGGCAAGATTCCCATGACTAGGAAAGGGTCCCCACGCTGGAAAGGGAAGGATGAGACCCCTCGCCAACAGCAAACCCTGCTTATGATCAAGCAGAGCTCCAGGAAGCTGGAGCTGTCTCTTGCACCGCTGGCATGTTGGGGGCTGACCCGTCCCCTTCCGTGACCTTCACCACCCTCAGGCTCGCCGAAGATACGCGACCTATTTTAATCCGGAATGCTCTCCCTCAAGCTGTCCCACTCAGGGACCCAAGGACAAAACGGCCGAGTTGGAGACTGGCAAGTGAATCTTGAGAGCCTGTCCCAGTCCCGCCATACTTAGGCCTGAGGAGATCGCCGGAAAAGGGAAAGACGTAGTTCCAGCCCAGGGAGCTCCTAGCGAGTGTAGACAAAGAAGACCCAAGCTACAAGGGGATCCCCGGGGAGGCGGCAAGGGCGGCTCTGCCCTGTGCTAGGTGGCCCCACAGAGCCCCACAGAGATCCATACAGGCTGGCCGTCGGGGGCACGTCCTGGGGGGGGGGGGCGGGGCCGTGAGTTTCCAGCCTGTAGAGTGTACTCTTTACCAAGCGGTGTTCCAGATTCAAGAGAAGTGTTCCTTCCAGGATCCCTGGTCTGGACTGTGGACAGAGGCCGGGAGGAGCCGGCTCGGCCCCTCCAGGTCGCTCCTTGGAAAAGAGCCTGAGAACCGCAGAGCTGGCCTCGTTCAGGGCAGGAGGCACCAAGGGAGCCCAGGCCCTCAGACAGCCGAGCCAGCGTCCCTCCCGTGAGGCCACCCCTGCTGCCTGCCACATCCCAGCCACCAGCCTCTGAAAACCACACACGGAAGTGACGGGGCATCCTGCTGGGAGGTCATGAGAACTGAAAGCTAACTACCCCGAAATACGGGGGGTTCGTCCCGTCCCCATCCCACACGGCTCCTGCCTGCATTGAACACACCAAGCTCTCCTCCTCATCTACAACAGCCTGCCGTCTCTTCTTTCTGGAATTTTCTCCCTCATTACCTGAGAGTCACGTCTTCAGTTGCAGATCAACACCCCCCTTCCTCGGGGGCATTTTTCCCACCCACCCCAGACCTGGCCTAGTCTCCTGATTCTGCAGGGTGGAAAAAAGGAGGCACCAAATTTAAGGAGGCACCAAAACACTCAACAATCAAGATAAGTGCAATATTTTTAAAAAATTTTTTAAAAATCACAACCGATGTGAAAAAAAAAATTCAGATGAGCAAAACCTCAAGATTGTAAATAAAGACAGGCTGTGGCCCGGTGGCCTGGTACAGCACAGCCCCGCGTCAGCCGCCTAACCCTAAGGCCGGGCCCTGCCACTTAACACTGTCAGGGGCCAGTCCATATTCGCCAGGTTGATGGCTGGATTAGTCTCTGTCCCCGCAAGGGCAAGGGCAAGGGCCGCGTGCTTCACTAGCCCTGGCGTGCCTGGCTCTGGCTGAGAGTGTGGTGCACAGGGCCCCTGGAATGATCGCAGGTGCCAAACGGTCCTGAAAGCTGAGCCATGAGCGGTTCTTGTCCGCTCAGATGGCATGACAGCCTCGAGGCTCCAGTTCCTGCCCCGGGGGACCCCCGGCCGGACGGGCCACTGCCACCCAACGAGCCCCCTCTTCTCAAAGGTAGGAGCAGCGGAGCTGGGCTCTGATGAGCCCTCTGCCGTCATTTATGAGACAATATATTAATCGCAGAGCTGAGATGACGGATGCAGTGAAGACGAGAAAAACAATCAGGCCGACCCAGAGGAAACGTGGGACCAATTTCCTGTGGATCCTGGGACTTTTCTCCACCCTTCCCGGGGGCCGCAGCCAAATGACCGTGGGAAGGCGTGTCCTGGGGGCCTGGGAGCCTGGGGCCATACTGCAAGTCGGCCACTGTCTGGCCGCTTCTTCCCAGAAAACATTTCTATTTTGAGGAAGTGTCCTTTGAAGCTAGTCCGGGACCACCGCGCACAGGTTTGCCTGAAACACGTGCAAATTCAGACAACTGCTAAATAAAAAAATCCCCAAATAACCGTGCTCTATTTTTGCGTGTTTACGAGTTCTTTGAAAGGAAAAAGAAAAAAAGAGAAAGAGAGAGAGATGAAGAAATACAGACTTTTTCCACTCTCTTACCTGAAGTCCTGGTTGCCAGAGAAATAGGGAAGGAGGGGAGGGCGTGAGCAAGGGGGATCCCCACTCGGGCGGTCTGCGAGCGAGCGCGGCTGCCCGGGCCCTCTGACACCCCTCCCACCTGCAGGTGCGCATTGCCCCCGCCTCCGGGCCCTCTGACACCGCCCCCTGCAGGTGCGCATTGCCCCGCCTCCGCGTGCACCTGTCTGTAGAAGCAGCTGTGCTTTTCTGCCTCGGAGGATCGGAGGATCGAAACGGGGAGAAGTGCCCCAATCTCCGCCACTCACTCCCCTGGCTCCTGGAAAGATGCCCAGCTAGCGAGGGTGCCCGAGTGCGGCCCCTGATGCCAGCAGCCCAGCACTGCTGGCTCCCGAGGACCCAGGCCCCTCCGCCGGAAACCAGCCTGGCTCGTTGCTGAGGGGGGACGGATGCCGAGGGGGGAGGCAAGGCGCCGGTGCGATTCTTCGTTAAAGACTCACGAGCCCTGCCAAAGGGTCAGTCTCCCTTTCAGAAAGGACGTTAGGTGCCATTTTCCTCCTGGAAGCCCCATAAATCCCCGCGTCTCCTCGATATACAATTCAAAAAAGGCCTCCAAATTGCCATCGCTGTCATGCTAAGCACTGGAAAGTTCTGCTTGACCTTTATTAACATTTTTCTAAACCAATATGTTTTTTTTTTGCTACGAGCACCCTGAGGAATTATGAAAAATACTTTTTTCTGTAGTTTATCCCATATGCACTTAATAGGCTCACAAATATAATACCATTATAAAAAAGAAAAACTGCCGACTCTGCTAAAAAAATTGTCATAACACTAAATTATTATATAAATATAAAAGGAGTGTGTCTGTAAAATATTCACTCAATGAACATCCCAAGGTGATGGTTTTGCTATGTTGTTTTTATTCCTGAGAGATCCATAATGCATTTGGATATGCCACATGTCACCACATGAATCAGGCAGTTAATGCATGTGCTTTTTAGAAGCAGGGATGTCTTCCCAATAGAATGTGCTATAAAAAAATGTAGCGATCCGGCTGCTTTGTCTGATAGGCATAATTTAATGTCTTGCTTATAATACTGCATCTTAAGGAAAAATACACACTGTCCTATGTAGTTATTTACAATATATTGCTAAGTCTATGCAAATATGTTTCCCCGAGCCTGGGATTATATA
This sequence comes from Paguma larvata, assembly GCA_030068075.1. Classification (NCBI taxonomy): domain Eukaryota; kingdom Metazoa; phylum Chordata; class Mammalia; order Carnivora; family Viverridae; genus Paguma; species Paguma larvata. Next base: position 20,853,221 of record CM057841.1, on the reverse strand, counting down.
ACAAAGGTCAACAATGTTTGAAATATTTTGAAGCATATTCCCCATATGCTTAGTCTATGGTGCTAATGTCCAATATATGCACATATATCTTAATATATTTCCAGATATTTCTGTTCATTGTTCCCTCCAAAGCTTCCCACAGAATACTATTAGAGGAATGTTTTCTTCGGAAGAAAGCCAAACATCGCCTCTCCATCTTGGAAAAATTTATTAAGGTGGCTAATTACGTAGTCCTTAATAGTGCTTTCGTACGGAGGTTGCTCAGCGGCAACTGTGGAAGGAAGAAAGAGAGAAGCCAGTTCGATAACACTGAAACAGAGACCCAACCTACACAAAAATCCAACACGCACCTATGCGATCTTATTTCTCTGTCGCGGATTTCCAAAGCGGGCAATTAAACTTAGGCATTCCATGTGTGCGTACACACACGCACACACACACGCACACACACGGGTTTGTGATTTGGCATACATAAAAGCAAAGATTACGAGCCACACATTTTATTCTCACTTCTAAATATTGCGAATTCTGTCCTCGTGTTTTCTGAGGGGACTTCTAGGGTCCCATGCACACTTCATTCAGGTCGCTTTCTTGAGAAAAGGAGATTGGGCTAGTTACACAGGATGAGGGAAAGGGTGGTAAACACCAGACCTCCAGCATCCAAGCTGTGCCCAGAAGAGAACGGAAGAGAGATTTTTGCATCCAGGGTATCTGAGATCCGAGTGCCCAATATCATCTTTTATTCCAGATCATTCCGTTCCCTGATCATTCTCCACTCATGGGGTTGGACCAAATTAGAGAAGTCGACGCAGTCACCCAGATGCCAATACAAGCAGGCGATGCTGGTAGGAAGAGGCCCCTTCTAGAAAAAGACGCTCGTCCCCAGCACAGGGACCCAACTGCACTGGTCAGCCGGCTTTTCATTTTGGTGCTGTGGTGACACAGTGTAGTCATCGAGAACTCTAGGCCACATTACTCCAGAGGTCACTCTGCCGGCCTCAGGTCCCCCTGGTCTTCAGGGTCCTCAAAAACCCAAGGCAGTACCCTTCCAACCAAACCACTTTTAAATTTTTTTTAATGTTTATTTAATTTTTAAGAGACAGAGCATGAGCGGGGGAGGAGCACAGAGAGAAGGAGACAGAATCTGAAGCAGGCTCCAGGCTCCGAGCTGTCTGCACAGGGCCCGACGCGGGGCTTGACCTCAGGAACTGTGAGATCATGACCTGAGCCGAAGTCAGACGCTCAACCGACTGAGCCACCCAGGCGCTCCCCAATCCACTTTTAAAACACTACAAGTATCACCCGCTTTCAAGTACGACTATGAAATATGTCTACATAAGGTGCCTAGAACAGCACCTTTTATTACGAGCCCTTTCAATATTATCAGTCCAGTCAACCACATGGCCTGCCTGACGAGGCCTCTGGTAAAAAGAGCTAAAGCCGTGAAATAAGATTTCTTTTCCCTCCTAGCGCCTTGCATCCCCGTCGCAAGCAGAAACGACTGTCCCAGAGCTACCCTGCACACAGACTTCTCCCAGGAGGGCAGACACAGAATGCTGGTCTCCTCAGGAAAAGGCATACTCTCTTTTGTCTGCAGAAGGGAACTTCAGTAACAGGCTTTGTTCCAGAGGACTTTCTCGTTCAACGGTCCACGGGCTCCCCTGAACCCCAATAATGATCCCACAGGCGTGGGGGAGTTGGGAAGACACGTGTGCACTGAAGGCAGCCCCTACTTCCTGCTAAACCATACGCTGGCTTTCATGGAACATTCCAGAAGGTTTTAAGGAAGGGTTTTCACGAAGGAAGGCCCAGAGAGCCATGAGCATCTTTGTTCTCCCACTGGAAATTCAGCTGTATGTAAGGAAGAGCAAATGTTAAATCATTTAAAGAGAGTTATTTTTCATAGTTTCCAGTACATAAATGTGTTTCAGTACGTGTTATTGTAAAATAGTGTTTCTACTTACGTTCTTATACATCTGTTGTTGTGTTTACTCATCCTCTAGTTCTGACTTTTAGAAATAGCAATAAATCTATTTTTTAATCCCTTCTCCTGATGACTGATTATTCATCGCTAAAAGGGATGGAGGGAGGTCCACGTGAGGAGTGACCCACTCTCCAGAGCAAGCTCTGCTTTTCACAAGATAAACAGGGTCCAGGGAGATTCCTCTTCTGTCCTGGGTAGTTTATGCAAACGAAGTAAGAGTTGGTGGCAGCTCAAATAAATATAAATTACCCTCCAGTGGAAACCCCAACCACTTGTTACAGTCAGCTTCAGCAAGGAGGAGCCATGGGTGACATCTACGCAAACAATACAATTCATTTTCATACCACGTCCCTAACCCGAAGATCACAAATGGCTTCGTGGAGTCAGTCATCACTGAGCTAAACCCAAGAGGCTGGGAAGTCAACCAGGTAGAAGGAGGAGGACAAGGAGCTTCTACTTCCGGAAAGAGGGGAGGAATTGCCAAAGCAAGTGCCTAGAGGGATATGTAAGCCAGGATAGAGCAAGCTTGGGCTACTGTGACAACCAACCTCAGAATCTCAGTAGCTTAGCACGGCGATGTTAACTTTCCAGGCCTCACAAAACCCACTGAGGATCCGGGAGGCTCAAAGGCCAGCTGTGCCACACGCCATGTGACTCAGTGATCCAGGCTGTATTGATCTTAAGGCTCCTACATGTCAACACAGGCCTCTATGAGCAAAGGAAGCCGGAGAACCATGATGAGCCACACATAGGCTCTTCTGTGCTTTTACCCGGAAGCAGCCCTTTGGCCCAGCAGACGACACACCCTCTGTGTTTGCAAAGAAGCTGGGAAATTTGGGAGAACAGAAGGGAATGTCTGATGGACGTTGCCATCTCTACCGCTGGTGACAAACCATTTCACAGAGAGTCAATCAACACAGAGGGAAAACAGGTCCCAAGCAGAACACCTAAGGAAGCACATTCAGAACACTTTTTCTAAAACACTAGTTTCTCCCTTCGTCCAACTAAACTGGGCTTTGATTAACTGGATTCCTTAGGCTACGAGATCAAGGCAATATCATTTCCTCATCTATAAAAGGGGGGTCGCATGGCCAGTCTAACAGGCTACCATAAAGATCTAAGATTTCATGAATTCTAAACCGCGTACTGTCAGTGCTCGCATACAGACTAGTAGAAATATAGCCTATAGCCATAAGGCCAACATTTCAGCATGTTGGGACACGCCCTGCTTCCATGACTAGAACCATGGCATCCAGAGTGGCCACCAAATGGTGATACGCATTCGGTTCTATCTGATGTTTAGCTGGTTGCATTGGAAACCACATTGCTTTCAATGCCCTTCATGGCCCCATTAGCTTTAACATCTCTTCCCCCCCCCACCCCCTATCCTTCGTATACAAGTTGTAACTGAGTTTCAGAAATTCTGGGTTCTCTATACTTGATCCCACAGCAGAATGCCTAGATAATTGTTTTTAAATCAATTCCAACCCCACCCTGGGATATCTTGCAGCTCAGACTCCCTATCAGGTTCTTGGATTTGCACTTAGCACAGGGTTAATTCTGTTAGATTGCCTACACTGGAAAGTCCGTTCTAACGGGTGTGTGAGCACAGGAGGTCCAGCTATTCTCTCAATGATCTAAGGCTGATTTTCTCATTGGGTTTCTTCGGGATTCCTGTGCGTTTGGTTTTTCTGGCTAGCCACGTATTGCAAACTACTCTTCCTAAAAGTTCTTGACACCTCATCTCTAGGCCACATTACAAACAAAGCCACCTTGAGACACGGCAAAAGGAAAAGGATGAGCTGGAACCTTCCTCACTGGTTCAGTGGAGATGGCATGGCGTGGGGGAGGGAAAGAATCTTGACTTTGCCTTTGAGTTCCCATCTTAACTCTGCCATTGGCTAACTTGGCCTTGAGCAGATGGTGTCCTCTCTTTGGCCTCTCCTGGCAGGAGAGGAGGACACTAGAGAGAGGATTCCATGGACAACCTGCCAACGACCGCAGCGTGGTGAGTGTGGCGTGCTCAGTGAAGTATAGTTCTCTTACCCAAACCTCGGTGACACACTCACCCCTGGGCATCGAAAGTACCATTAAGACTGTGGCCCCATGTAAGAGTCACAGGCCTGCTGGTTCAGAGCATGCGTGTGAATTGTCTCCTCTTTAGAGCTCCTATTGGTAAAATGGAACCCCTTTCAGAAAGGTGCCCCCGTGGCTTGAACTCTGACCTCTGGAAGCACCCAACACCAGGGCCGTCCCATCCAACCACGGGCTTTCCTGCCCGACACCGAGTCAGAGTCTGACCCTTGCAGTTATTGCCTCCTCCAACTTCACAGATGTGGGCTGTTACCCAGATCATGGGTCCATTCTCAGAATACACCAACCTGTGCCCAATTCAGCTTCCTTAACCAGTCTCTCGGCTACTTCAACCAGATTAACAAAAGCACAAAGACAAAATAATCAGAAATGCTAATTCGTCACTGAAAATCTGGCAGGCGGGGCCTGTATTTCGCAAGCGGTTTCAATATTATACTTTTGTGCTTTCCTAAACTAATTTAGCCTACTAATTTTCTATAATTACCTGCATGCTCTTAGCTTCCGCTGGTCAGATGAGCTCTCAGACACTTATATAACCAGCATTAAAAAGACGCATTTAGCAGCTCGGGTTGTTAAAGTAACAAAGCCTATAGAATCCAGAGGTTATTGTATTCTCCCAAAAGTACTTAAATAATAGCCTAAAATCTGAAGAATTACTTTAATACTTCAATAAAAATAACCCAATTCAAAACATTTTCAAGGAAACAGAGTTCTTTGCTCTAGGCTACCGAGTAATGGCTGAGAGAAAGTATATAGCCTGTCACTTCTGATTAGAGGACTGTGCCTCTGTGCTTTGAACGAGGGGCATGTCTGGTAATAGGAAGTGCAGATATTAAAGTTAATAAAATAATGTGGAATACGATATATATGAAACTTGACCAAGTATAGCACAGAATATAACATACATTACCCTGTTCAGTCAACTCCTGTGGCCCGGCATCTAATGACAAGCTTAATTTCTGTTTCCAATGAGGGTACAGCTAAAAATACAATTTCCAGATTAGACAAATATTTTATCCGACTCCCTAACAAATGTAACCAGGAATGGCTGACATGTCTCCACAGATGCCCAGCGACCATGAGAGGGAATTACCAGGATTGCAAACTGCTCAGCCTGAAAAGTCCATGAAACCTCATCATCTTTGAGGTCATTATAAATAATTAGTTGCAAACACGGCGATGCGGCGGCTTCGCCACTGGAAAAGGACAGGGGCGCCTCCATTTCTCTCCCGCCCTGAGAGGCTCTCGGCTCCCTCCCGACACAATTAGGTCTCCCCAAACAACTGGGCATCGAGGGCCCCGCGCACCCATTATTGCGTCTTTAATCTGAAACCCCAACGCCAACTGTAATGGTTTTGTTTTGCGATACATTAACCTTCAACTTGTATTTTCGCTATTAAACAACCAGCCCGAGAACCTCCTAGGATTTTTTTTTTTCTTCCCAGTCACCTACAGGAAGCCATACGGTACCCATGATGTGACCCTCTTCGGGGATTTAAAAGCAATTCAATGAGCTAATCTCAGTAAACCCAGAATTAAAGTTCTTGTTTCCATATTTCACTTTCAAAATATTTAGAACTTTGACAGATATGACATTATGTTTTCATTAAAACAGCTGATTTCAAAATGCTGCACTGTGCAGAAACGCCATAAACAGTTTATGATGAACTGCTACGCTCTTAATTAAAACAATAAATCCAGCACACAATATTTGCGCAGCCTCCGGTCTGACCTTTGCCTCTTGCTATCCACCACCAAGCCGCCGCCGCGTTCCCAACGCCAGACGTGGAGGGTTTTAAAACATGATCTGAAAGGCACTAAAGATAAAATAAGAGAAAACGTACCATTAGTCTTCGCAGTTATGATTAATTCAGTTCATATTTTACAATCTGGTTATGGAGTAAAACTGCAGACTTTACATCAAGTATTTGCCATTCACTATACCTAATGTATAAAAATGCTTGATATTTTAGAAAATGGCACCGAGCTAATTCACCGCAACCCCGTTGAAGGACAGGCGCTGAAATCATAAACACGGAGAGTGATGGGCCAGCCGTCTGAAGTGACGAACGGAACTCCCTCGTTGGACGGTCAGCCTCGGACGATAAATATACGGGTTGCAGCCCAGTCTACCGTGCCACTCTTCTCTCCGTGCTGCTAGATTTCAGATTAAAATATTCCCTTAAATCTCTCGCATCGGCTGCCGGAGCAGGCAGCAAGGGCGTTAATTACCGAGCAGGAATAAACGGAAATTGTGTTGCACTGGCCCGGGGTCACCCGGGGTCAGCAGGTTAACCTCGGGCCCCGCCCGCTCCCAGGGTGGAAGCCCTTCCGAACCGGGCCTCGGAGCACCCCCACACTGAGAGGGCAGCAGGGCGGCTGGGGGAGCCCATTCTGCAGCTCCGAGTCCACGGACCGACGCACGGTCCGCAGCTTGGCTCCGTAAGGAGACAGCGCCACCCACAGGAGGAGCGGGGACTTCCGGCGGGAAGGGGAGGGTGTGTCCGGCTCCTCCGGGGTTATGGGGACTAAACCACACGATGGCTGCAGCGGGCTGGTCCCCAAACATCTCCCCACACCTGACCTGAGCAATTGCGGGCAGCACTTGCCTCCGGGCCTTCCCACCCCCTCCCCCTCCCCGACCCCCGCCCCACCCTGTGCATGTTGATAAGACAAACACATGCACCTGGCACGCGGACATGTTCAGAGCCGTCTGCAAAGCCTCAGAGGCTGGGAAACCAGAGCGTGACAAAGAGCTGGACCCCCGCCCCCTCTGCAGGTCCTCGTTGGAGCTGCAGGTCGAGCCCCCCCGAAGTTCTAGAAAGATGGAGAAGGAAGCCGTGCAGGCTCTCAGTCCAGGACCCGCATCCTCACCTCGCCTGCCCCCTCCCCTCTCCAGACGCCTGACTTCCCACCCAGGGCCCCTCCCAGCCCACGCAGGAGTGTGGACTCCCAGCCTGTGCCCCAGTGCTGGAAGCTCCCCGAGCTGTTACCCCTGCTCATGGAGTCTCCAAAGGTCTCCTCCAGGGAGACATGCCTAGCTACTCCCTGAGCCTTCTTTAGCCTTGTTTGGTGGGGGAATTCTATCCCAGTGTCCTAGCAAGTGAAAGGCCCTACAAAAAGGCTGGGCTCTGTTCCCGGGGTGAGAGGGTCTCTGAATACCAAGCAGGATTCCTGGGCCCTGCCCCCCCAGCCCCCCCAGCCCCGCCTCAGGACCAGCCTGGCCCTCTGCAGGAGGGCCTCTGCCTCACTTGGCATCATAGTAGGGGTGGCTCCCAACCACCCCTCCCTTTTTACCAAAGAGGGTCCCCCAACGGGAGTCAACCCCCTGCACCCCCCAGCTACCCCCACACCCAGACCCTGGGGCTAGGAAGATCAGCCCTAGACGCTGGGCACCTGCAGGCCCCTCCACCATCCACGTGTGCAGCCCACCCTGGCTGATGAAGGTCACACTGCAGGTGTCCTTACGGTCACCTTTGACCCCCCCACCACCATCTTGTAAGTACCACCATTTTTCAGAAGACTGAGGCCAAGAGGAATGAAGTCTCTATCTTAAAGTCACCCAGCTAGTGAAGAGCACCACAAAATTAAAATCCACTTCCTCTGCCTTTGGGGCTAGTGCTCCTTCGGGGAGCACTTCTGTCCTCCTTTGGGCAGACTCTGAGACGCTCAAAACCGAGGCCCATGAATATAGCCTCAAGGGGCCCACTGCTTTTGATCATTTTTCTTTCTTTTTTTTTTTTTTAAGTATTTTTACATCAGTGAAAATCCATCTGAAAGACACAATGAGTAAAACCATTCTGGACCGTGGAGGTGACATTCCCATGCCCGGTATTGTGTCTTCCGTCCCGTGGATGTCAAAACACACTTTTGTCACCATCAAAGACTAAAGGGGCGGGGGCTGAGTGTGCACTGGGACCGAAGGAAGGCCAAATAAAATCCTAAGATTCTGGGGGCGCCTGGGTGGCTCAGTCAGTTGAGTGTCCAGCTTCGGCTCAGGTCACGACCTCATGGCTTATGGCTTTGAGCCCCTCGTCGGGCTCTGCACCGACGGCTCAGAGCCTGGAGCCTGCTTCAGATTCTGTGCCCCACTCTCTCTCTGTTCCTTCCCTGCTCGCACTCTGTCTCTCTCTCTCTCTCTCAAAAATAAATATTTTTTAAAAATTTTAGAATTCTGTTCATGGCAGTGTGAGCCCTGAGTGACTCCAACCTCGGTGTGGGGAAAGGGGGCTTGTACTGTGACAGACTGACCCGGGACCCATGCGGAGAACAGAGGATAGCACGTAACACGCCCCTGCTTTTCTCCAGGGAATTGTCTCAGTCCGCACGGAGTCCCCCAAGTGAACACCGGTATCTTCACCCTCCGGTCTCCCTGGTCTCCTCCAGCTCTCTTGGTCTCTTTCCATCGCACGCCTTCCCTCCGGATCCACAGCGCACCCTGGAGGGGCAGGGGCAGGGGCAGATTTCCCAGACGCCATATTACTTAGAGATTTTAGAGAGCTCGCATTCTTCAGACTGTCTCAACGAACCGTCCTTCCTAATCTTGACAGGTCTGAGCGTGTAACTTTCACGTGTCGTTATGCCATTCACATACCTTCTCTTCATTGGTTCTTCACCAAGGAACGAGAGAGGGAAGGGAAGAAGGGGTCAAGAAAAGAAGGAACGCCTGCCCGTCACCAGTGACAGTTCGAACAGAAGAAAAATGGTAGAAAAGTTGAGTCGGCCCTCCCCCCCGCCCCCCTCCACCCCCGAGACGTGCAATCTGACCCATCTGGAAAAGGCCTGGGTTATATTTGCCAGTTCGAGATCCATCCTGTAAGTTGTGGTTTAGGGGCGGCAAAACAACATCACCCTTTCCATGAAATGAAAGTGGCTATTGTAAATTTCATTGGTTTTATCATTTTGTTTGTATTTAATTTGTATGTGAGGCCTGGTTTTACAGCTGTCTACAAGTTCTAAGCATAAGGGGTTTAACCTACTTCTGTAAGATTGCCGTCAAGAACATTACTATATTCATTCACTGAGTGGTTATAAGAATAAAACGAAATCCTGCAGGGAAAGTGCTTAGCACCATGCCTGGCACATGGGAAGTATTCAATAAATGTTACTAAATCTCATTATTTTAAAACAATAAATACTGGAGCAAAAAAATAATCCAAGTTACTAGTGAGGCTCTGGAATGGTTTATTTTTTTCTCGGTAAGCTACCCCAATCAAACTTGAGGAATGCCGGGCTGAATTAAATGCCCCCAAAATTCAGACGTTGGTGTCCTAGCCCCCAGTTCCTCACAGGGTGACCATGTCTCTTCCACCCAGGTCTGCCCTTTGATGTCAAGAGTCAACAGGGCGGATCCAGTGAGCAACCCCCAAGCGTCTGCAGCAGGTCGGACACCTCTCGGCAGTTGTGCCTCCTGGGTGGGAGGTGGGGGACACAGAGCGATGCAGGGGGCTGGCTCCTGGGTGGGTGCCCAGCCCTGGCTTCGCCCTGGAGCCGCAGAGCAGCCTGCATGCTCCCAACCGCCGCACAGGCATCCTAGGGGCACCCGCGCCCATGTCAGGCGCCCCACTGCGGTGCCCGGCCCTCTGCCAGCGCTAGGGCCAGAGGCACAGGCAGAACGACGGGGGATCCCGGGGCTCGGCTCAGCTTTACAAGGGGACAAATGGACCGTTTCATTTCCCAAAACAGCCTTCCAGGAACACTCCCAGGCGGGGCCATAAAAGAAGGTTTAGAACCAAGAACTTTTACAGGGGTTTTTATCTCCGTGAGTGTCTATTGAGTTTTATACCCCTTCAGGGTATCCGTCGGCTGTGGGCAGAGGAGGAAAAGGCCTTTCATTAAATGCAGGAAACAGGAACGGCCAGAAATGAGTTGGACTCTTCACCCTCTGGTTTTAAGGTAATTCCCTGAGTTCCCACCTGCGAGCAGCCGGCAGACTCGCGGGCGATGCTGTCTGGCAGCTGATGGCAGTCTAAGCTCTAGCCTGAGATGCAGCAGAGGCCTGAAGCCCCCTAGCTCAGTGCGCAGGCCTCGAGGGCCACGGAGGGACAATGAGGGCCAGCCGATGGGACGTGCACAGGTGCCATGTCCACAGGGCTCTGGAGCAGAGGGACCACAAGCTGCACGCTGTGCTGGGGAGGCCCCAGGGCTCCCTGCTTCTCACCGCTCGCCTCAGAACATCTCGTCCTGCCCTTGGAAACTCACACACTGTGGGCTCCAGGTCAGGAAGCAAGACAAGGGCAGGCCAAGGAGTCACGGGGTCTTCAGGCCACCCACGGGCCCCTCTCAGAGCAAGCTGCGGTGAGTAGCGTGTTCCCAGCAACACGGGCTTGGGAGGTCTCACTCCCGCTCTGGCACTGCTGGCTTACTGGATCGAAGCCTGCACTGTGGAGATAATCACAGAACTTGCTGGAAGAGTGAATGACACCCTGCATAAAAGTGCAGAGCACCATACCTGCCCCTGGCATGAAATGTAACCCATCTTTTCCACCCTCGTGGCCATTCCTTTCTTCCTGAGGCCGCATATACCCTACCCAATATAAACAACGACCCAGAGACCCAGAGGGCCCAAACTTTCCCCGGAGCCAAACAATCGACATTTTGCACCAACGGGCAAGAACACTGGCCCATGATTGCCTACATCGCCCCCACCCCCAGGACTCAAGCAGCCCCAGACGCTGGCCCCGGCTGGCCCCCATCTGCCCGTGAGTCATACCCGGCTCTTCCCCTCGCTCTGAAGCCCCCGCTGTGCAGCCTCACCGTCAGAGAATTGTGGAGGCCAACGCAGCCCGAGCTGAGCTCGAAGAATCATTCAGTGGTGACGAGGAAGGACATTGGCACCCCCAAGTCTATTTCCATCTCGAGACTCAAACATTCTGCAGACACCCTTCCCTCTGCCGTGAAGGCGGGTCCCTGCCAGAACTGCACCCACACCTACAGCTCCCCAAACCCTGCCTCCAGAGCGCCCAGCAAACACGGGTTGTATCTTGAAAGCAAGAAAAGCAGGAAGCGGAACGTTGCTAATTCTCACGGCAGCATTAACTCATTCGCTTGCACATATGGGGTATTTGGACCCCAGTGGGTCTTCTATATATATAACTTATTGTACAGCAAGTGCAACTTGGGAGAATTAATGTTGCTATAGGAACATTCGGATCAAGGCTGGCTTCCAGAGTGAAGAGAGAAAAAATAAGTTTTCCTCCTCAGTGTACTTCTCTGTTTTGAGTCTCAAAGAAGAAGCAATGTAATCGAGTCAAATGAGGCAAGGAGGGGCTTCCCCTAGTGGTTTGGGGAAGGTGAGAATTCCTGAAAGCAGCTTCCTGGGGAGAGAGGAGGGAAGCTCAGAGTCCGAGCCTCATGCCCGTGTGGCCAAGAGGGCTCGAGAGAAGGGACCTCGGGGTGGCAAACCCCCACCCGGGCCAGGAGCAGGTCTTGGGTGCCAAAGCTGGAGGGTTGCCTTGGGGTGTTTCCAGAATCTTCCCTGAGGTCGGATTGCAAGTCCCCTAAACTCCAGAATATGTGCTCCCCTCCCCCAGCCCCACACGGCTGTGTCTTATTCTTACAACCTTCCATCCTTCCCAGGGATGGCATCGAGGAAAAGGGGAGATCGAGGGTGAGTTTAGAGGTCTGTCTTGGTCCCTGGGGACCCATTTCCGGCTGAGGGACTAGAGCAGGAGACATGTTGGAAATTTGCTCCAACTCTGGTATTCTAACTAACTCAGCCCTTGGTATAACTCACTCGGCTCTCGTTGGGAGCAATCACCGTGCCCACCTGTGAATCCCCTACCTAACCTAAACTCTTCTGTCAAAGATCTGAGCATTCGGCTCACCCATCAGAGGTTTTCCTGACTAGTAAACCGGGATACCCATCGGATCGCCCACGTGTTTGGAAATGCAGAAGCCTACTGCCTCTTTTCTGGAGAGGCAGGGACTCTAAGTGTCCCTCCCCGCCACCTCTCCTACCACATCTGGGGGGCTTAACAGGCCACCTCTGCTGAGTGGTCACAGCCAGCCAGACATCCTCCCCATGGTGACGATACCCCAAGGCACTCACCGGGTTCACCACATGACCTAGCCCGAACAGGTTGGCCGAAGGAATGGATGTTGAGTCCAAGATGAGAGCAGAACAAAGAGGGAAAGAGGAAAGGTCCACATTCCTAACACCATTTCCAACTCAGGGTTCTCCAGGTACCCACGTGGTGCCAGGTGCGCTATTTTGCCCAGGGGATATATAAATAAATAAGACGTCACCTCTGCTGTCAAGATGCTCACAGCCCGCCTAGGGGAGGGGAAAGGAGAGCCACGGAAATAAATAAAGGAGAACCGTCTCTTACTTCTGGTCTCCCCGGGAACCAACGCCAGGCAGGCGCAGAAGAGGCACCTGCAAATGCCCATGGAACGAACATGGATGATAGAGCGGCAGGGACCTGCCCAAGGAGACACATCAAGTATCCAAAGGAGCACAGAGTCGGGAGAAATTCATTATGGACGTTGAGGCATGGCCCCATAGGCCGTGGCCCACGCTCCCGCTCAGCTAGTGAAAGGAGACTCTCCAAGGCCACCTGGTGACTCGAGCCTCCCTTCCCATTAGGTATTTCAGACACGTCCCAGATACCGTGACAGGGATGGGGGCTGCCGCTCCCCAGAGCTGCCGTTTTGCACTTCACTCGAAGCTGTGTCTACATTCAAAATATACACGTAATAGTCAAGTGGAATATCCCAGCGCTCCCCAGTCCACTCTGCTGGGAGCTGCGTGCTGAACATCCTAACCACCGGCAGGGGACCGAGTCCCAGAGACACCAAGGGAAGAGAAGCATGTCCCTCCTGTGGGAGGGCAGGCAGAGAGGGCATTTCCATTCTTCTCTCTCCTGCCCTCTCAGATCTTACAGTTGAAATAACGGTGAATCTGCAGCATCCTTGGGCCAACGATTTGCCCCATTTTACATGACAGACCAGCAAGGGGAAAGATGAGTCAGAGAACCCACGGTCACTGGCCATTCTGAGATGGCCGTGGCCAAGTGGGCCAATGGTCCCCTGTTCTGTTTGACAGGCTTCCCGAGCGCCACCGAGACAGACCCTCTTCTGGGGCTCCCGGGTCCCTCCTACACAGGCCACTCTGTTCTGGCTCAAAACTTCCTCTCTTTGTTCCTTCGGCTTCACTTTAACTCAAGCGTGGTGTTTTCGATTCTGTCTGTGGCGTGGCTTTGAAATTAAGCAGTGTGTGTGCTGACAGCTGGTGTTACAACCGGCCTACTCCCTTCCGCCCCCACAGAGAAGCCGACTTAGCGGGCGGACAGCGTCAGCGGAGCTCACGCGTGTGCGGGGAGTCATCTTCTCCTCGGGGAGGGGGCGGGGGCTGCAGAGGCGGGCGAGGGCGCTGTGGGGGCCTCGCACAGCCCTGGAGATGTCCTGGGGCAGCGCAGGAACCACCCCGAAAATATTCTATCCCCTACTTGCCAACACACACCTTTGGGGACACCGCCAGGGCCGAAAACACACTCTATGCCATGGGGATGCCTTCCTCATCTCATAGGTGAGGCCACACACACCCGGGTCAATGGCCAGTGCCACTAAGGAGCAGTCACACGGGACCTGTGTGTCCCACCAGCATTACAAATGAGAATTCCGGGCACACTGTAGGCCCTGAGAGCACTCCTTTTTTTTTTTTAAGATTTTGTTTTTAAGTGACCTCTACACCCAACGTGGGGCTCAAACGTACAACCCCGAGATGGAGAGTCATACGCTCCACGAACTGAGCCGGCCAGGCGCCCCTTGAGAGCCCTTCATATTCTTTAATCTCATCCTTTGTCTCAACACAGCCTTAAGATTCCTATTAGCCTGGCAACCCTGGATGCCTGAGGGTGATCCATTTCCCAGGCAGTGAGCATTTCGAGAATTTTGGTGAGTCCAAGGTGCTAAGAAATGGTCCCTAAACACAGAAGCAAAGTTGAGAAGATGACCCTCCAAAGACCCAACACCATGTGCACTTCCAAGCCTCATCCGTGCCAATCAGTCACAGCCGGGTCCCCCACTCTGCCTAATGAGTCACGAACCGAAGCAGCCCAATCCCCACATCGTATGCCCACCAAACCCCAGGCGTCTGGCAATCCTTAAGGTCTTCTAGCTTATCTGAAGGTGCCAGAGCTGTTTTCCTTTTGCTCTGGGCATTTGTATCTCCCTCACAATGTATAGGCTATTTTCATATCCTAGACGTAACACGGAAGTTTCGAAGATGATTTTTTTTTTAACCACAGAGGATTCTAGACCTCAGGATCTGTAAATAAGTCAACCATTAATCTCAGCGTCTAACACCTTTTTCATACTAAGGCAGGCCTGAGATTTCTGTAGAACAAAGAATATGGCATTGCTCTTCTCAAAGTCCTGTAAATGGCTCATAAGGGTGTTCAACCCATGCAGCCTTTGACTGCTCTCATTACTCTCAGGATAGAGTCCCAACTCCCCCCAGGGGCCTATGGGGCGCACCTGCTTGGTCCGCCTCCCAGTGGGCATGCCTGCCAGGTGCCCGCCCCAGCTCCTCCCATGCTCAAACACGCCCATCTCCCTCTGCTTCAAGGCCGGGCCCTGGGTCTGCTCTTCTTTCTCCGTTTGGCCAATTTTTCCTCATTCTCTTCATTCCACACACATGATGCTTCTTCAGGGAAGGATCTCTGCCATCTACTTGACCCTCTTGGAGCACCTACCTCCTCTTTCCCTTGGAGACATTTTTCACCAGTAAAGTTACATAATTACCATATATTAAATAATACACACTATAAAAACATACTGTATATAACAGTATTGTACTAATACTATAAATAATATACTCTATATTACTATATTACTATGTACTATATTAATAATATTACTACGTACTACTATATATTTAAAATTATATTTTTGCTACTGTCTAGCTCCATGTGGGCAAGAAAAGTACATTTTTCTCAGCAGCATGGTATCTCCCGCCCCAAACAAGTACTCCGAGCCTAGTAGGTCCTTGGGAAATACATAGTTTTAATGGAGCATTGATTGTTATTAGTAAGTCATGCACGCGGTTAGGCTTAGGAGAAAAGTACATGAAACTGACAAATTGGACCTCATCAAAATTAAATTTTTGGCCCTGCAAAAGCCACGTGAAGAGCAGAAAATTGTTGCAAACCACACATCCAACAAAGAACTAGTACCTAGAATACACAAAGGACCCTCAACCTCAACAGCTAACAGAACACAAACAGTCCAATTACAAAGTGGGCAAGAAACATTAAGAGACACTTGACTGACAAGGATGTACAGACGGCAAATAATCACATGAAAAGGAAAATGGACGTGTCAACACTCTGAAAGGCCCATATTTTTATGTCCAGAGATTCTCCTTGTAGGGATTTCTCGGAAGGAAACGGAAATATGCAAAACATATGTCAGGACCCAGCATGTTGATTGCAGCGTTATTTACTTACAACAACAACCACCAAAAAAAAAAAAAAAAAATGAAGCTTCTAATGTCTCCAACCACAAGGGATTGGTTGAGCGATTGCATTCCACCCAATGTACCTGAATGTCAACTCCAGGCTGGGGTCTTTGTCTTGGCATCAGTGTATCCCCACTGCGGAAAGAGCTTCAATTAATAGCATCAGATTAATGTGAACTCAGCGATAGAACACTAAGCATCACAGAAAATTGTGATGCAGGGAAACATTCACAATACCGTAAGTGAAAAGAGAGAAACAGATTGCAAGACTCTATGTGTGCCGTAACCACAGTTCTGTTTAAAGAAGGAAAAATGTATGTATGTTTGCATATTAAGAGACTGAAGGCAAATAAGGCAAGACATTAGCAATGGCTTTCCTCTGGTGAATGGGATCTTAGGGGGTTATTCCTTTCCTTCTTTTCCCGTCTTTTGTGTCCTCCGTGTGTGTGTGGGTTTTCTAGATATTCCAAATTTGCTACAAAGAACATCTATTCCTTTTCAAACAGACAGTAAGACTGTGGTATTTTTAAAGAACTTTGGAATCTGTGCTGAGTTACTGTGATTTCTGGAACAATGATGGAGTCCAGGAGGAGTAGCCTGGCCCTCTTGCTTCGGGGCCTCACGGCAAAGCGGAGGTCACTTGGACTGCAGCCCTCTCTATTCAGAGCACCTTCAGAATTTCCCCCACAAAGTGGAACCACTTATACTCTTGTTTACTTAATATTATCCTTTTTTAATTTTTTTTTAAATTTTTAAATGTGTATTTACTTTCGAAGGAGAGAGAGATAAAGCATGAGTGGGGGAGGGGCAGCGAGAGAGGGAAACACAGTCTGAAGCAGGCTCCAGGCTCTGAGCTGTCAGCACAGAGCCCGACACAGCTGTGAGATCATGACCTGAGCCAGAGTCTAATGCTCAACCGACTGAACCACTCAAGTGGCCCTTCTTTTTAAAATTTTTTTAAAGTTTATTTATTTATTTTGAAAGAGAGAGAAAGCATGAGTGGGGGGGCAGAGAGAGAAGGAGAGAGAGAGAATCCTAAGCAGGCTCTGCACTGGCAGCACAGAGCCCGATGCGTATCTCGCACTCAGGACCCAGAGATGAAGACCTGAACTGAGATAGAGAGTCGGATATTTAACCGACCGAGCCACCCATGCTCCCTTTCTTAATATTATTCTTAAATTGACTCTCTTTATTTAAAAAAAAAATGTATTTAGAGGGCATCATTATCACTACCATAAAGGGAAACCAGTATCATTCGTCACAAATAAAATGTAACTATAAAATAAACACCATTTTTTTAAAGTGGTATTTTTTTGGTTCTGCCTAGATACGGTCTCCTAAAGAAGGTTCTGCGTCCAAGGCCAGCCCTCCCGTTTTTAATAAAGAGAGGTTTGTCAAATGTTAGAGAGGCAAGCGTTAAAGATATATTTGCACCAAATAAGCCTTTCTCGTAGATGTAATGAGAAGGCTTGAAAGTGGATTCGAGGAAGACTGACATTTGATTCAATGGCATTTATTGCCAGGTCCCTGCAGCACCCAGAGCTCGCTGGGCTTCACAGATGAGCCCAAAGGAAACCCCGGATTAGACCGGCGCCTGCTGCTCCTTTGAGCTCCAAGCCAGCCCTCCCCCGGTGTGGCAGTAGGAGGCCCAGAGAGTGAGGAGGGACCTGACCTTCGTTAGGCCATGGGGGACTCAGCAGGTCACCCTTAGACCTTAGGGAGTTGTCTTCTCCCAGATACGGAGTTGTGGGGATGAGGAGGGGAACAGCCGGCACGTCTCTCCAGCCCGGGAAAGGTGTGGGATGCACTGTTTGGGATGCCGGACAGGAAGAACCGGAGTGAGTGATTTGCAGTCATGTTCGCTAGTTGCAGAACGGGGAAAAATGGTCCTCTCCTGCCTAGAGCACCATCAAGTGAGCAGCACCAGCCCCATTAACGTTGGAAGCACCTATACGAGATTCTGGGACGTATGATGGCTTTGTCTGGGAACCTGTTCGTTTCTGATCGGAAGTTCTATTACCCATGAATTTAATTCTAAACAATGTTACCAACAGATTCAAATGATTTACATTTTAAGCAATCTTCTTTCATTATCTCGCACCTTGTCGGGGAGCAAAAGATGGATTTTTACGGCTTCTGGGACGAGAGATGATGAACGCCCCTCAGTGGGAGCCTCCCCCTTCTCCAGCTGTTCGGGCGTGGGGTCCCATCCCTCAGGCTTGCTTCAGTGGGCACACTTGAGAGCTGAGATCGGAGAAAGGGCACTTGGAAAGAGCATTTCAAACTTTTTTTTAAGTCGGATCTAAACGGAGTAAATATTTCCAGGTAGGGCATTGAACACCATTTGGTACCAAACATTCTCTTCCATCCAGAGAGACAGAGAGAGAAAGAGGGAGCGAGGGTTACCCACTAATGAAGCCAAAAACTGTTAACCAAAGCTTTAAAAACATGTAAGAGAAATGACCTGTTTTTCCCCTGCCAAGACACAGCTATGCGAGTGGGGAAACTGGACGCTGGTCCCCAAACAGAAATGAACCTGGAATTTTGAACCCCCGTGGTGCTTTAAAGGTCATCTCAAAGCTAGGGGTAGGGACACCTGGGTGGCTCTGTCGGTTGAGCACCAGACTTTGGCTCAAGTCATGATCTCACAGTTTGTGAGTTTCAACCCCCCCGTCGGGCTTGCTGATGTCAGCGTGGAGCCTGCTGCGGATCCTCTGTCCCCCTCTCTGGGCCCCTCCCCTGCTTGCACTCCCTCGAAAATAAATTAAAACGTTTTTAAAAGCTAGGAGTAAAGGAGGCAGGCTGGGTCTCTCACTCGTTTTGCGTTTGCTTTCAGGTCACTCTTTCCAAGGGAGCCCAGACAACCAAATCCACAGACACCATGAAGCTAAGGTCGTCGGTTCCGGGATACTTCTCTGGAAACCTCTGCCCGCACCCCAGGTTCAGATGAGGTATTCGTGGAAGGGAAGATTCTCCTGCCCAGCTTGCTGCAGGTAAGACCTTCCCCGCCTTTGGTCCAAGGAAGGGTTGGTTCTCTGGTTCAGAATGGCTTCGGTGAGCCCTTTGGATTGAACGATGAGCGAGAGGCTGAGTCACCTGAGGCGTGTCCAGGGGCTGCTGTCTCCACGGATACGTGGCAAACTTTAGATTTTACCTAAATCGCAGCAGAGGTTCCCAACCCGGAAGCTAAGAGAGGTCACGAAATGAAATGCAAGAAACGCAAGCGTTCCGATATCGAAATTTTTCGAAATCTGCAGCTCCGGCCTCAGAGAAATCATCTTCCCAGCACTGGGGCTGTCGTGATCTGGACAGCCCTGGAGGCACCCCCCTTTCCCCCCCCCAAAAGAACCGGCCGCGAGCAGAGGAACAGGAAGGAAGTAAATGGCGCCACAGCACGCCAACCGCCCTCCACTCGGGGAAGGGAGGTCACGTCCTTGAAGCAGGGCCCACGGTTACCCTGAGCCCCATAGAAAACCTCCCCCTCCCCCTACCGTTCATGGTATCTTTAGAATCAAGGCTACAAACTGCATGAGTAGCGAGTAATTCAATTAACTCTATAGTCTGAGATGAAAAAAGGGCCATTTTGCTAGCTCGAGTGGAGCACTAGTTTAACCCTGGTGCTCAGGAAATTCCCAGGCCAGACAGCATATTAAACCGGCTCTTCAACTTCAGAACAATTACTGTCATTTATCAGCCTGAATAGCAATAATGCACCAATCGACAGCTTTCAGGAGGCAAAAAGCTAGCTAGGTGTAATGATATGCAAAGCCCCGGCACTCTACATTCGGAACTGTCTCAATCCACCAATACATCTCCTACCACCTACAATTCATCAATACAAATGTGGTGCCCAATGAAGGCAAGACCGAGAAGATAAATATGAACGGGGTGAGGGGGAAAAAAGGCTCAGGAATGTTTGAATTTTAAAATGATGAAGCGCAGATCGCATTCTTAAAGCATTTTACATGCAATGACCCGATCGCATCAAGTCCTATTCTGAAAGAGGAAACAGAATAAGGGGATTTTTCTACTCCCAGGTTGCAGGGAGATGCCGGTTTCCGTTCTTTCTCTGTTCCCAGATCATCATGGCTTTCACGGAAGTCTGTGATGGTTCTGAGCCTGAATAAAAGTAATAACCATAATGCTAATCACAGTGATGGATTTGCATCGACCTTTTCTCCTGATTGCTTTCGCATCCACAATCTCATTTTAACTGCAGAATGTCTGCGAGAGATAAAAAGATAAATATTATTGTACCTATTTTGAAAGAAGGGGAAACTGAGGCATAGCGCGAGTTTTGAGTTTACTCTCCTTGTTACTCAGGACTGGAACCCGCGTGTGGATTCTCTGCCCACCCTTTCAAAGTCACAGCATACCCAGGACAAGACTGGGCTGCCCAGAAGTGCTGGGGAGGGTTCGAGAACTCCAGTACACAAAGGGAGCAGGTGCCAGCGGAAGCAGGAGTTGGGGCAGGATGGAGACAAAGAGAACCTCAAATTTCAAAACCAGACAAATGGAATTCTGGGGCTGCAGCACACGATGACTGAGCCCCTCCTGAGCGCCAGGCGCTGGAAGAGGTGGGACGATGCCCCTTGCTGACCCGAGCTCTGCTCGTGGTCCCCAGTGCCTGCACACCCACCACGCTGAGCAGCATCGTTTAATCTGATAGAATACATTTACTTTCTGTCGAGGGCAGCCTGGGAGGGCAGTATCCAAGGTGGAAAACATTTCTGCAAAGGCAATGGGGACCGTAATCTGGGGAGCTCCTGGTGCAAGTCAGGCACACAAGGACCACCCAGCCCAGGATTTTGAGGAACCGTTACCATGGTAGCCATATTGGTTCTTCACCCCCCCCCCCACCTCCTTCTGCAGGCCCATCCCATGCCTGCAGGACTGCTATCCCAGGTGCTGACCACCTCAGCCCACATTTAGCAATAGCCTCAAGCTCTTGGCCTTCAGGTACCATTTTTAACCAACTTCAAAGGGAAAATGGTGGTTGGCGATAAGATTTAGGGGGATTTGTTTCCTTGGCGGCTTGTTTGCAAGGTTGGGGTGGGTTTTTTTCTTCATTCTGCTTATCTTTATTTCGTAATATCATGTCTAGCTCCTTTAAAATCACATATGCACAATAAAAGGATCAGATCTTATAAAACACTGAGATACCCATTTGGGGAAACGACATCCTATGTCTTAATTTTTAAATGGGTAGGGAAAAGCCTTGAACAGAGTCTTATTTTCTGACTTCACATAAGAAGGCAGTGTATTTCCCTCCCTTCATAAGAAATTACACCTTGCTCTCACTATTAAATTAGAATATCCTCTCCTCTCTCTGAAATTTGGCTGCTTTACAGTAAATACATAAATCGAAGAGGCATGGGATCCAGACGCCAATTGGCAGACGACACTATGAAATAAGCACCAGGACACTGGCGTGCGGAAGTGTTACAACCTGTTCCCATCTGCTCCCTGTTCTCCCTCATAACAAAAGAGGAAGAGAGTCCAAACCCTCCTACACACACACACACACACACACACGTGCGCGCGCACACCCACACATGCTCGCGCCCACACACCCATGCTCATGCCCACGCATGCACACGCCCACACGCCCACACATGCAAGCACACACACACACATACATACAGAGCAAAGTTTGGGGGTTTCGGTACAGCTAAAGCTGCTAAGAAGAGCCACCCAACTGCTCAGGACACGGGTTTCTCACTCTTACCGCTGAGCTGCAATCTTTGCCACATCTTGCCAACAGAAGATGGTGTGAACTCGCCGTGCAACGGCTGAGAAGTTTGGAAAAGCCTGGGGTTTCGCCAGTATTGTTATCCTCGTCATCGTTGTCGTCAGGCTAAAGAAATCTTCCAAGCACTTGTGCTTATGATTTTTCTCAAGAGCCATGAGAGAGTGGCCATTAGAATTACTTCCATCAGAAGAAAGAGAGAGAGAGAGGGGGAGACAGGATGGAAAGAAGGAAGGAAGGTTGCCGGTGACAGATAATCCAAGCAAAACGGCTCAAGATGAAAGAGTATATTGGCTCACATAAATGAAGGTTCCAAAGGGTGAGCTGGCTTAGGGAAGAAATGAATCAGAGCCCTACCACTGTCAACCACAGCCTCTGCTTCTCAGGGTAACCCTCTCCCACAGCTTGCTGGGGTGCCCTGGTGGCATTAGGTTCGTGTCTATAAGTAAACACTTAGTCCAGAGGAAGGCGAGTCCAGACCAAAGCTCAGAACTGAAACTGATTGGCCCAAACTGCATTTAACTTGGGTCACGTGCACATGCCTGTGCCAATCACTGCAGCCAGAGAGACAGAGAGCACTGATTGGCTTAGACTAGGTCTCATGCATCTCCCTGGGCAAAAGCTTGGCCAAAGCATTCAGGCTCAGAGAAGTGAAGTGTAAGCCCCACCTAGTAAAATCAGGAGGAATGGATGTTGGGAGTAAAAATGCAACAAATGCCCACTTTAGTGCATCATAAGACCCAATCTCTGGTTGGACCAAAAGTCTCCAATTTCCATTGGCCAAGGTGGCTTGCCCGGAGTTTACTCATAGTCCGAGTAGTAAATACAGCCACTTACTTGTGTGGAATGCCCTGTAGCTGTCAGCATCCAGATTGCACAGGGCCCCTGCCATCTCCAGAATCTGATGGATTCACAGAAACGATTCCTGGAAGTGAGTTTTTCAATCACTAGTGTTCAGAGTTTTAATACCTGCCACTCTCCAGTTATAAAGCTTACACCAAATGATTAAAAACTCCCCAGTCAAGAACAAGAGCAGTAAGGCAAACTGTAGGACCAAGTCGCTTGTGCTTTATGTATTTTCTAAAATTTTAATTAAGATTACAAGTCAGATTAAGCAATTGCTTTCTAGAAGATAGATAAACCCAGAAAGACAGCTACGCCAGGATTTTTTTTTTAAAGAAACCACTTAGTTTCAACTTTGATATCTTCTTTTTTTGCACTCATCAAACTTTCCTTGTTGAAATACAAAATACAGATGAACAAATGCATGAGTCATATCCCAATTCATTGTATATCATATTATCTCATTCATTATATCATAATATCTCGATTCATTATCCCGAAGTAAACACGTTTGAGTAACTACTATTGAGGTAGCCAGAAGGCCCCAGAAGCCCTTTTTGGATCCCCTACCAATTATTACCCTAATTCTTCCACCCAAAGTTAACAACTGTCCAACTTCTAACAACATAGATGAAGATTGCTTATCTTTTGAACTTCATAAAAATGGAGTCAGACAGTGTATACTCTTTTGTGTGGAGATTCTTTCCTTCAAAAGAGATTCACTCAGCTGTTTTATGTAGTGGTAGTTCATTTGTTTTCACTGCCGCTTAATATTAATATCCTGTAATCTGAGGGTGCCTGGGTGGCTCAGTCAGTTAAGTGTCCAACTCTTGGTTTCAGCTCAGGTCGTGATCTCGCAGTTTCATGAGATCGGGCCCTGTGCTGGCAGCGTGGCGCCTGCTTGGGATTCTCTCTCTCTCCTTCTCTCTGCTTGTCCCCCACTCGTGCTGCCTCTGTCTCTCTCAAAATAAATAAACGATTTTTTAATAATTTTTTAATGTTTTATTTTTATTTTTGAGAGAGAGAAAGACAGAGAGTGCGTCAGGGAGGGGCAGAGAGAGAGGGAGACACGGAATCTGAAGAAGGCTCCAGGCTCTGAGCTGTCAGCACAGAGCCTGTTGCAGGGCTCAAACCCGCAAACCGTGAGATCATGACCTGAGCCAAAGTCGGGCACTTAACCGACTGAGCCACCCAGGCGCCCCAAATAAACTTAAAAATATATATATATCCTGTAATCCGTATGCAACTGACTGAATGTTTATGTGCCCTCAAAATTCACATGTCAAAATCCTAAACCTCAGTGAGATGGTATTAGGGGGTAAGGGCTCTAGGAGATAATTAAGTCACGGAGATGAAGCCCTCATTCACGACATTAGTGACCTTATATAAGGACCACAGAGCAGTCTCTCATTCTCCTTCATCATGGAAGGATTCAAGAAGTCGGCGGTCTGCAACCCAGAAGAGGGCCCACCAGAACCTGCCCGTGCCGGCACCCTGATCTCAGACTTCCAGCCTCCAGAACTGCGAAAGAGAAATTTCTGTGGTTTATAAGCCACCCAGTCTGTAATTTGTTATAGTAGCCTGAAAGGACTAAGACATTATGTAAGCAATCTATTGGGGACCGTCATTTTTGGTTACCATCGTGAATATTCTTATACATACGCAGATATGAGAAACTATTGGATTATGGGTTCATCTTTAGTAGATACAGGCAAACAGTCTTCCAAAGGGGATGTACCAATTTCAACTTCCAGTAGCAGTAATACTACCCTAAACACCTTCAACCACTAGTTGTCACTGCCTTGAAGAGTCCCGCTCTGTTCCTAACCATGACCCAACTAAGGTGACCACATGTACAGCTTGCAAGGCAGCCAGAGCTCAGTATAAATCCTGGCTTCACCACTTTCCTAACCTGTGAGTGTTTCTTTGGAAAATTTCATGTGGCCTCAGATTCCTGATCTGGGAAGAGACCACAATCATAACGTTCTTGTAAGAATCAAATTGGATTTAATACACAAAAGTGCTTTGCAAACTGTAAAACTATATACCTATGTTAGGGGTTAGAAAAAACCACAGGTCTTATTGTCTAATATTACAGTCTCTTGGTATCAAGATAGATATCTTCCAGTATATTAGGAATGCAGGGAATGTCAGGTTAAAAATCCTGGGTTAAAGTCCTGTCCACAGCACTTACTACATGGCCTTTAAGGAATCGCTAAATCTCCTAGATCCTCAAATTTTTTCATGTGTGAAATAAGAATAGTAATAATTCTCTGATGGTTGTTGTAAGGAAGAAAGGGTATCAAAAAAGAGTAAGAGCGACAGCAAAGTTGAGGGAGAGAGAAAATCTCAGTACCTAGAACACAACAAGTACTCAGAAAAATGAGTCCTTTCATTAGCAAAGGTCTAGAAAAGACGGCACCACATGGTTCCATGAATCCTTTTCACCGATACTCTTCTCTTTCATAATGAAGGCTGGAATATGCAAAATCGCCAATTGATAAAATTTAGGTTTTGTGCCTCAAGATGCCCCTTTTTTGGTTTTCTGCCTGTTTTAGTCATTCAGGGGCCCAACCTACCCAGCATCTCTGCCATCCACCTGTTTAAGAGAAGCTTGCTGACAGGAAGAGTGAAATGTCAAAATTCACTCTGACAATCCCACCATGTCAAAGCTAGAAGGGACCTGAGGGCATACAACTCACTCAATGCATTTTACATAGAGTGAAGCTGAGGCCAGAAATCTGAGGTAACACCACTGGTTAGTGGCAGACCCAGGGCTGAGGCTCAGCTGTCCTAACAACCAGCCCAAGGTTAATTTTTTAGCAGCTTAGCGTAAACGTTAATCTGTATCTCCAACTGTAAATAAAAGAGTTGGTTCTTTGTCAAACGCCTTTCAAATAGCAGAGAGAGAGAGAGTTAAATCACATCTAATCCAACCATAGATTAAACAGGCCCTGCTAAAATTTAAAGCACTGACATAGACAAAAACCAGCCGCATGTATATTTTAAATAACATATTCTCTTTAAAAAAATTGGAGAACTCTGCTTTTAGCCATGACAAAATAACTGATAAGAGGCTTGCCCTCCTGCCAAAAACAACTATAAAACTGGATGACTATATGAGGCAACTGTTTTCAGACACTGAACAATGCAATGCAGGACTGTACTTTTGAAAGGAGGCATATACGTGGTGTGGACCCATTATTTCTATCCAAATCCAGTAGTCATACTAAGCTAAAGAAGTAGATATCAGAGTTCTCGGCTGTTGAAGTGGATGAATTTTGTGCAGCAGATTAACAAAAGAAAGAACTTCACGAAGAGAGGCCCTGTACATCTAGTTAGGGGTTCACTGTGGTACCTTGACCCAGGGCTGGGATGTTCATGCACAGCGTTGGATTCCAGGGAGCCTAGTAGACACCTCCTCCCATGGAGCTGAGAGTGGTGTGGTGTACTGCTGGAAGAACTCAAAGTTCCAGCCACGTCAAAGCAGAGAAGCTTCACCGAAAGTTCAGTCTCCAGTCGAGATCTCAGAAGGCCATGCTTTCAGATTAAGGACCGTAGTCCAAAGTGAAGACAAGATCAAAATTAAAACAGATCCTAACAAATTAAACCAACCCTAACAAGACAGAAAATATCTACTAGTAATGTGACTGCCTGACAGAACAAAAGTTAAACTGTTTGAAAAAAAAATAACATAATCTGGAATCCCTACAGAGTGTCACATTTACAATGTCCATTAGCCACTCAAGAATTACTAGACATGAAAAGAAACATTAAAATCTGATCCATAATGATAATAATAATAATTCAGTAAAAACTGACTCTAACATGACCCACATGTTGAAATTATCAGGGAAAGGTCTCTCAAGCAGCTTTACAAATATGTATGCAATCAAGGACTTAAAAGAAAAGGTAATCATGAGTCATGGCAAGGATATCCAAAAACTGATACACACATACACACACACACACACACAAGTATATATATATATATTATATATTATATTATTTATATATACATATATGCAAAAATAACCAAATGGAAATTCTGGAACTTAAAAATACAATACCTGAAATGAACGCTCTGTACACATAGCTTTAACAGAAAATTGGGGGTTGAACGCAAAAGTTAATGAATTTGAAGACAGATCAACAGAAATTATTCAATCTGAAAAATAGAGAAAAATATTGGAGAAAAATGAATAGGGCCTCAGAGACTTATGGGGCAAAAAAATATGTCTAACATATATGTGGTTAGAGTCCAGGATGGAAGGAAAAGAGAGAAAATAGAAAATTATGTGACAGAATAACAAGCAAATTTTTTAGAAATTTTGTGGAACACACGAACTTATAGAGCCAAGAAGCTCAGTGAATCTCAAAGAACATAAATGTAAGCAGAACCACACCTAGATCACGTCATAGCCAAACTGTTGACAACTAAATATAAAGAAACAATATCAAAAAGAGCCACTCAATAAAGTCTCACAACATACAGGGGCCCCTAGGTGGCTCAGTCAGTTAAGCATCCGACTTCGGCTCAAGTCATGATCTCACAGTTTGTGAGTTGAAGCCTCATGTCAGGCTCTAGCTTGACAGCTCGGGGCCAGAAGCCTGCTTCGGAGTCTATGTCTCCCTCTCCCTCTGTTCCTCCCTCCCTCTCCCTCTCCCCCACCTCCTCTCAAAAATAAATAAATGTTAAAAAAAATTTTTTTAAAGGCTCACAACATACAGAACAACAATATGAATGACAGCTGATTTCTCATCAGATTAGAATTCAGATCTACAAAAAAGAAATAAAAACATCAGAACAGAAAATGTGGATAAAAATAACAGACTTTTTGTCCCTCCCTTAATTTATTTGTAAGACAATTGTGTAAGCAAAAAATAGTAGCACAGTGTTGTGGGGCTTATTAAGTACTATTAAAAAGATGACACCAATAGCTCAAAGGACGATAAGGTAAAAGGACATCACTATTGTAATGTTCTTACTCTTTACGTGAAGTGGTACAATATTAACTAAAATAGACTGCGATGAGTTTAAAATGAACATTGGAAAGCTAGCATGATCAGCTTAAAAAAATTACTGAGCAATAGAATCCTTTGTATTAAAAAAAAAGAATTAAAATAGAATGCTAAAAAATAGTACAATAATACAAAATCTCAGGGAAGGAAGAACAAACAAAAATCAGATGGAACAACTAGAAAACATACTGCAGATGGTAGATTGTAGACACCAATTTTTAAATATAATGGACTAGGGGCGCCTGGGTGGCTCAGTCGGTTGAGCGGCCGACTTCGGCTCGGGTCATGATCTCGCGGTCTGTGAGTTCGAGCCCCGCGTCGGGCTCTGTGCTGACGGCTCAGAGCCTGGAGCCTACTTCGGATTCTGTGTCTCCCTCTCTCTCTCTCTGCCCTTCCCCTGCTCATGCTCTGTCTCTCTGTGTCTCAAAAATAAATAAACATTAAAAAAATAAATAAATAAATAAATAAAAATTAAATATAATGGACTAAATTCTCCAATCGAGAAGCACAGATAGTCAGATGGATTTCAACTATATGCTATCTACAAGAAACATTTTAAATGAAAATAAATAGCGAGGTTAAATTTAAAAGAGTGGAAAAAAGACAATAAGTAAACAGGAAAGCTAGCTTGACTATATTAATATCAGTCAAACGGTCTTTACAACAAAGCGTATAAACATAGATAAAAAAGGACATTTCATAGTGATAAATAGGCAATTTATCAGGAAGACATAAAAATCCAAAACGTGGTACAGGGCTTCAAAATACAGGAGGCAAAACTTAACCAAACCAAAAGGAGATTTGTAGATAAATCGACAACTAAAGATTTTAACAACCATGTCTTGTTAATTGATAAAACGACTAGACAAGAAAATCTATAAGTATATAGAATATTTTAAGAACGCTTTTCAGTGAATTTAACCTAATTGATATTTTTAGAATACTGCGCCCAACAGTAAAAGGCACATTGTTGCCAAGTTCACCTGGAATGTTCACCATGATAAATCTTATGTTGGGCCAAATTCGAGTGTCAATAAATTTCAAAAGATTGGAAGTTTAAACACTGTGTTTTCTGACCACAATGGAAAAACTGCAAATATTTGGAAATTCACACCACACATCTAAATAACCCATGGGGCAAAGAAGAAAGCGCTGAGGTGCCTGGGTGGCTCGGTCGGTTGAGCATCCAACTTTTGATTTTGGCTCAGGTCAGGATCCCAAGGTCGTGGGATCAAGCCTCAAGTTGGGCTTTGTGCTGAGTGTGGAGCCTGCTGAAGATCTCTCTCACATTCTCTTTCTCAAAAATAAAAAATATAAATAAATAAATGAATAAGTAAATAAATATAAATAAATAACCCATGGGTCAAAGAAGAAATTACAAGGTAAATTGTAAAATATTTTAAACTGAATAATAATAAAAATATAACATATCAAAATTAGGAGGATGCAACTAGAGCGATAACTAGAGTGAATGTATAGCTTTTAATGAGAGTGTTAGAAAAGAAGAGAGATTTAAAGTCTATGATTGAAGTTGCCATCTTAGCACGCTGGAAAAAATCAAATTTAACATACTGTAAGTGTAAGGAAGGCAGTAATAAAGAGGAGAAATTGATAAAATAAAAGGCAAATACATAACCAAGAAAATCGACAACACCAAAATTTGAGTTTTATAATATTAACAAAGTTGATGTAGAAAGACTAAGAAAAAAAGGAGTAAACCCAAACTGTTCATATTAGAAATGAAAAAAGGAACATCACTATAGATTCTACAGACATGAAAAGGGGGAAAAGGCAATATTATGAACAACTTTATTGCAGTAAATTTAACAGCTTATATGAAATGGACAAATTCCTTGAAGATTTCAACTTACCAAAACTGATATTAGAAGAAACAGAAAATCTGAGAAGTCTTAATTCCATTAAAGGAGTTGAATTCGTAAACAAAAACAAACTTGAGCCCTAACAGGTTCTCCTGGTGAATTCTATCAAATATTTAAGAATAATACCAGCATTACATAAACTCTCAAAGAAAACAGAAGATGAAGAAATATTCCTCAACTAGTTATATAAAGCCAAGATAACACTGTTTCCAAACCTGACAAAGAATTACAAGGAAGGAAAATTACCAATAAATATATTTCTTAATTAACATAGGCACAAAATAGCTCACAAAATATTAGCAAAAAATCTAATAATATACAAAAAGAATAATCCATCATGACCAAGTAGAGCTTATCACAGAATGCAAGTTGGTTTAACAATCATTAATTAGTGTAATGAACTATATTAACAGAAAAAAGGAACAAAAATATCATGACTATATATCAAAAAAACTTTAAGATGCCACACCCAACCATAGAAGAAAAAATTCAAACTAAGAGTAAAAAGAAACTGCATCAATCTGATAAAAGGCTTCTATGATAAATCCATAGCTGACATCACACTTATTGATAAAATACTAAATGCTTCCCGCCGCGATT
Source organism: Paguma larvata (assembly GCA_030068075.1). Classification (NCBI taxonomy): domain Eukaryota; kingdom Metazoa; phylum Chordata; class Mammalia; order Carnivora; family Viverridae; genus Paguma; species Paguma larvata. The sequence continues at coordinate 20,823,588 of CM057841.1, read as the reverse complement.
GGAAACAAGGCAAAAAAAGTTCTCTCTCACCATCTCTATTCAACATTGCCCTGAGACCTTAGCCAATACAATAAGAAAAAAAAAGACAAGGACTAAAAAAGAAGAAATAAAATTGAATCTGTTTACAGATAATATGATTATCTATCCAGAAAATCCTAAGGTATCTACAAAGAACTTGAAAAACACAAGTAAATTTAGCAATGTTGCAAAATAAGTCAGTACACAAAAATGAATGGTACTCCTATACAATGGCAGCAACAAAAAAAGGAAGGAAAGAAGGAAGGAGAAAGGAAAGGAAAACAAAGGAAAGGAAAGGAAAGGAAAGGAAAGAATATTTTAAAACAATGCCATTTACAACAGCGTCAAAAATATAAAAAAATTACAGGGGTGCCTGGGTGGCTTAGTCAGTTGAGTGTCCAACTCTTGACTTGATCAGATCATGATCTCACAGTTCTTGAGTTTGAGCCCCAAATCAGACTCCATGCTGGCAGTGCAGAGTTTGCTTGGGATTCTCTCTCTCTCTCTCTCTCTCTCTCTCTCCCTGATTGCTTTCTCTCTCTCAAAATAAATAAATAAACTTTATACAAAAAATTCATATATGTATATAATACTTAGAAATACATTAACAAAGAAAGATCATTCTCTGAAAATATCAGTAAAAGAAATTAAAGAAGACCTAAGTAAATGGAAAAAATATATCGTCTTCATGGTTTGGAAGACATAACATTGGGGCACCTGGCTGGTTCAGTAGGTTAAGCATTTAGAAGACACAATATTGATCGATATTCTAATTAGCCTTCTGATACTAGAAGACTTTATGTTGAAGAGTCAATAATGATCTATAGATTCAAAGCAATCCTAATGGATTTTGTAGGAATTTATAAATAAGTTCTAAAATGTTTATGGGAACGAAGAGAACTTAGGAAAAGACAAAACCATAATGAAAAAGAAGAGCAACTTGGGGCGCCTGAGTAGCTCAGTCAGTGAAGCATCCAACTCTTGTTCTCTGCTCAGATCTTGATCTCAGTTCATCAGTTCAGGCCCCACAAGGGGCTCTGCACTAGGCATGAAGCCTATGAAAGAAAGGAAGAAAGAAAGAAAGAAAGAAAGAAAGAAAGAAAGAAAGAAAGGAAGGAAGGAAGGAAGGAAGGAAGGAAGGAAGGAAGGAAGGAAGGAAGGAAGGAAGAGAAGAAAGAAAGAAAGAAAGAAAGAAAGAAAGAAAGAAAGAAAGAAGGAAGGAAGGAAGGAAGGAAGGAAGGAAGGAAGGAAGGAAGGAAGGAAGGAAGGAAGAAAGGAAGGAAGGAAGAAAGAAAGAAAGAAAGAAAGAAAGAAAGAAAGAAAGAAAGAAAGAAAAATTTGGTAGACTTATGTTACCTAATTAATTACTAACAGTCATGTAGACAATATGGTATTAGGACTAGAACAGATGAATACATCAATAAAACAAATAGAGAATCCAGAATCAGACCCACACATCCTGACTTTCAACAAAGGTACCAAGGCACCTCCCAATGGGGGAAATGGCACTGGAAGAACTGAATAAACATACAGAGGAAATGAGCCTCAACTCCTACCTCAGACTATACACGAAAAATTAACTTGATAGAAAGATCGTAGACTAACCAGAAAAGTCAATACTATAAAGCTTCTAGAAGAAAACACAGGAAAGTATCTTAATGTCCCTTGGTAGGTAAAAGTCTCTTAGAGAAGATACAAAAAGCACCCGCTTTAAAAGAAAAATGATTGATGAATTGGGCTTCATCAAGGCTAACATTTTCCGCTCATCAAAAATCACTGTTAGGAAGACAAAAAAGCCACAAACGGGGAGAAAATACCTACAATTCGAATACCTGGCAATATGAAGAGGGTACACAAATCAATAATGAAAAGCTAAACAACTCGATTTTTGTAATGAACAAGAGACTTGAACAAACTTTTCATGAAAGATACACGAACGGCCAGAGCACCTGGGTGGCTCAGTCTGTAAAGCGTCTGACTCTTGATCATGGTCTTGATCTCAGGTCATGATCTCACAGTTCGTGGGATGGAGTCCTGCATCAGGCTTTGCACCAAGAGCACATAAGCCCACTCGAGATTCTCTCTCTCCATCTCTGTCTACCCCATGTACTCTCTCTATATATATATAGAAATAAATAAATATTTTGTATATTTCATATATATATATATGAATGGCCAGTGAGCACATGAGAGGTGCTCAACGTCATTAATCCTCTAGGAACTATAAATTTTTTAACGTTTATTTGTTTTTGAGAGAGAGAAAGAGACAGAGCACAAGCAGGGGAGGGGCAGAGAGAGAAGGAGACACAGAATCTGAAGCAGGCTGCAGGCTCTGAGCTGTCAGCACAGAGCCCAACGCGGGACTCGAACCCAGGAACCATGAGATCACGACCTGAGACAAAGTCGGACCCTTGACCACTTAACCGACTGAGCCACCCAGGCGCCCTAGGACCTACCAATTAAAACCACAATGAAACACCACTTTGCAACAACTAAGATGGCTAAAATAAAAAAGACTAACACCACCAAACGCCAACAAGGAGGTACAACAACTGGAACTCTTATACGTTGCTCGTGAGGGTTAAAGAGGTACAACCACTTCCGAAAAGCAGCAGTTTCTTGGGAATTTAAGCCTACCTGTATTATATGACCCAGCAAGTCTACTTTTAGATATTTACTGAAGAGAAATGAAAATGTATGCCCACATAGAACTTGTCCACAAAACATGTTGGATGAAAGATGCCAGACACAGCACAGTACATGCTATGTAATCTTATTTTATTGAAGTTCAACACAGATCAAAGTATCTACAGTGATAGAAATAGGAGCGGCAGTTGCCTATGGGTGGTACGAGTTGACCGCAATGGGAATTTTCTGCGTTGATGGACATTCCACATCTGGATCATGGAGTTGGTTCGAGTTGTACACTGCTGTCAAAACTTATGGAATTGTATGGGGCACCTGGATGGCTCGGTCGGTTAAGCGTCTGACTCTTGATTTTGGCTCAGGTCGTGACCTCACATTTGGTGAGATGGAGCCCCACGTCAGGCTCTGTGCTGACAGTGTGGAACCTGCTTAGGATTCTCTCTCTCCTCTCTCTCTGCCCCTCCCCTGCGCTCTCTCTCTCTCTCTCTCTCTCTTTCTCAAAAGAAATAAATAAACTTTAAAAAAAGGTAATGGAATTGAACTTTTAAGATGCGCATTTTGCAATACACAAATATTATCCTGATCTGTGAAAATGTAATACACAAACAATGCCCACTGCATCTTGCTCATGTGGGGCTCCAGAACCTTATTGAGTCTGCCCAACAATATCTGAAATTCCCAAGAGTTACGGCTTCGTCGCACTGCCGTCATTGGAGTTCCCGCAGGCTCCAGCCCCGCCCCCCAAGCATCCCTGCCCTTCCTGGCTTGGCTCTCCTCCCCACCTCTACAGTCTCCCTCTGTGCTGGATGTCCACATACAGCCCTAGCCCTTCGAGCTGGGAAGCTGCGTCGTTATCCGTGACCATGCGCCCCTACCCGGTAAGGTCTCACTAGAAGTCTCCTAAGCCAGCACTGCCGAGGAGAGGAGCCACAATGTCCTATCGGCTTTCTTTGTTGCTGGGTCCGGACGTTTTGCTGTTTTACAGGATTTGCTGTTATTCGTGTTGTTCTTCTGAAAACTCTTTCTTTCAGGCTTTGTTTAGTTCCACCTTCTTCCCTAGGACACGTGGGAGCTAGACCAGAATCAGATCTGTGCTGGAGACAAGCTGTTGTCCCTGGGGGGGGTCACCTCCCCCTCCCAGTCAAGGACTACACAGTTTACATAGCTTTGTTCTCCCCCTTCCAAGGCCTTTCCTGCACTACGCTCTCCGTGCCCTGCCCCGTCTCAGGGGAAGACGGTCAATCCCAGATCCTCCCCTCCTCCCGCGTAGGCCTGTGGATACCCTGGGAGAGCCGGCGTGGTCTTCCCTGGTGCTTGCTGTCTTTCCCACTGACCGCTGCCATCAGCTTCTCTGTTCTTGCCTAAGAAAATCTTATATTCCCTCCTGTTCGCCCCAGGTTTTAGTAAAAGTTCGTCAAGTTCAGGTTCACCGGGCTTTGGGAAATGAGAGAGGGCTGGAGTCCTCCTTTTTCCAGTCCACCTTGCTCTGTGTGTGAACTTTTAAAAGGAAAAGGAACATTTTAACACTGGATACCACCAGACCCCATGATTCCACCACCCTGCCTTCCTCTGGGGATGGCTGGCACTGGACTGCCAGGACCCTCTGGAATCCTCTCTCTCCCTGGACCCGTGTAGAGCCTCCTAGAGGCATCAGAAAGTGATCAAAGTAAAACAGAACCCAGTTACCGCCGCAATGTCAATCCACTTAACGTGACTGCAGCCCCGGAATCGAAGCAGATGATTGGAGCTGGACTCTCAGAAACGTGGGGTTTGGTTTCCAGAACCAGTGTTATGCCCAGAATTCAGGAACCCCCAAAACCACCAGGGAGCCGAGTCCGATGCAAGAACAAAGGGCCTTTACTCGAGCTAGCTCGAGCTCAATCTCCTACCGCACCGACGCAGTGGTGGGTGGAGAGAGAAAGAGCCCATTCCAAAAACACAATAGTTTTAAAGGGGTCTAGGGGCAGTGGGAGGGGTGATGGTCGTGACCCTAGCCGATTGGCTGAGGAGGGGTCAGGGTCCTGTTCTGTAGGTCAAGCTTCTGCGCAGGCGCTGGGGACTCAAGGTGGAGGACACGGAACACAATGGAGTCAGTCCCAGGTTGCCCTTAAGCAAAATGGAATCAGTCCCGATTTGCCCTTACACCAGGATGGGTCGTTGGGTTTCTGCTTACGAGCTGAGTGACCTGGGGCAGGTTACCTCTCTCTGCCTTGTTTTCCTCATCTGAAAAATAGAGATAAAAACAGGACATACCTCTTGGGGTGGTGTGGGGATTTAATGAGTTACTACATGGGAAGGGCTGCGGATAGCGCCTCGAAGAGGGTAAGTGCCGTCTAAGAGTTTGTGAAATCAATTAGAAACATTCCATAAAATTGTCTTCATCGACTTCAAAAGGAGGACCTTACCTGGAAGGGGAAAATTAGCTGAAGAAGCCAAAACTCGGGCACTTCCTTGAAACGCACCTCTGTGGGAGCATTTTTAATACAGTGGAGGGAGAAACTATATACATACAGACACAAGGCTGCTTTTAGCTTAGTCAACATGAGCGGGAACTTCAACATGCCGACATAAAATAACATCAAAGGCGATGATGGAGGAAAGGTGAATGGTGAAATTGGGGTCAAGCAGTCTTAAATTGAGGGCAGTATCTTGGCTCTCCTTTCCCATAGAGGAAGAAATACTGTAGGAGGAACGCATGGAGGCACGTGGCCCCGGAGGCCACCTGTGTGGTCCGAGCAAAGAGCCACCACGGCTGGCATGGGGGGCAGCTGCGCTACGCTCCGGACCGGGAAGGGCAGGGGAGGGACCTTGCTCAGCGTCGTCCGATGAGGCAGAGGAGACCAGACTATCCACAGGGCATCATAAGGCTTAAGCAGCATGAAGTCGGAAAGCCAGCTGCCGCTGTCAGCATACCTCTCTCCACTTCCCCCCACTCCCTCCCCAGCCTGAGGGCAGAGGCAGGAGGCCCTGACACTGGCAAGGAGGAAGCTCCTGAGGACCGACCCTCTGTCCTGCCTGCCTGCGGGCGAGCTACGAGGGCCTAGGGAAAGCAGTATTGTCTACTCCTCCATTCATTCATTCATTCGGTAAATATTAACCGAGGGCCTACCACGTGCCAGGCCCTACCCTAGGCACTGCAGACACAGAGAATCAAACCAGGAAACTTCTCTGCCTTAGGGATGCTTATTTTCCAGTGAAGGGAGCCAGACAACAGCAACAGCATAATAAATAATTATATGTGATGCTAGGCTAACAGATGCCGAGTGCTTTGGAAAACCGAGGAGAGGAAGGCGAGAGGGCTCACTGGGTAGGGGAGAGAGCGGGCTGTGGAAATAAAAAGGGTGACGGCAGAGCAGGGCAGGGACTAGGGTGAGGAAAGCCGGCAGGTGCTCAGGATGCCCTCCCTCTCAGGGTCGCGCAAGCGCAGCAGGGCCGGCACCGGAGGGGGCCCCTCCCTCTGTTTCATGCCCCAGGCACCTCTAGCGCCTCCCCCTAGCTCAGGCTTGGAGTACGGGCCTATTCGAGAAAGTGAAATTTGGGCCAAACAACCTTGAAAAAGAAGAATAAAGCTGGAGGTCTCATATTTTCCTGATTCAAACCTTACTACAAAATCTATAGTCAACGAAAGAGAGTCATAAGGACATAATGGGGAAAGGGCAGGCTTTTCCGCAAACGGGGCTGGGAAAACTCGATGACCACGTGCAAAAGAAGGAAGTTGGACCCTTACTTCGCAGCATGTACAAAAATTAACTCAAATAGATCAAATACTTAAACATAAGACCTAAAACTATAAAAAATCTTGGAAGAAAACAAAGTTTCGTGACATTAGATTTGGCAACGACTTACTGGATATTGAGAAAAAATTGGTAAATTAGACAGCGTCCGAATTCAAAACTTCAACTAATCAAGGGACACAATCAATAGAATGAAAAGGCAACCAACAGCATAGGAGAAAAAAACTGCAAATCATATATCTGACATGGGGTGAGTATCTAGAATAAACCGAAAATTCTTGCAACTCAACAACAAAAAAAACGAACAAGCCAGTTTTAAAAGGGGCAAAGGTGCCCGGGTGGCTCAGTCGGTTACGTTTCTGACTTGGGTTCAGGTCATGATCTCACAGTTTGTGGGCTCGAGCCCCACGTCGGCCTCTGTGCTGACAGCTCGGAGCCTGGAGCCTGCTTCAGATTCTGTGTCTCCCTCTCTCTCTGCCCCTCACTTGCGCTCTCTCTCTTTCTCTCTCTCCCTCTCTGAAAAACAAATAAACATTAAAAAAGTGTGAAGGGGCAAGGGACTTGAATAGGGCATTTTTCCAAGGAGGATATACAAAGAAGATGTACGAATGGCCAGTAAGCGCGTGAAAAGATGCTCGGCAACACTGACCGTTAGGGAAACGCAAGTCAAAACCACAGCGAGACGCCACCTCATACCCGCGAGGGGGACTGCGACAGAAAATAAAATGAAAGAAACACAGAAAACAAGCGTCGGCAAGCACATAAGAACAGGAGCCCGCGTGCGCTGTCGGCGAGAACGTATAACGGTGCGGCCTTTACAGAAAACAATACGGAGGCGCCTCAAAAAATTAAAATGATCGGAGGATCCAGCAATTGGACACGCGTGATTCCCACTCGTGTGAAGCACCTAGAGCAGTCAGATGCTTGCGTGGCTGAATCGTAGCCTCCGCCCAGACCTCAGGCCCACGGGTAAGGGCGCACGCTCACACGCAAGCCTCAGTATTCACCATCGACCAGCTTAAGCCCCCCCAGCCGTCGGGTTTGGGGAAGAAGCACCTTGTAAAACGCACTCTTCTGGGCAGCGCGCGTGTCTGCAGGTGACACCATAGATGAACCAGCCCCACTCGGGGGCCCCGGGAGTGCCGCGTGGGCCCCGGACGGAGGCGCCCACGCCTGCTTGCTGGAAGCCCCGTGCTGGAGACCAGAGCCCAAAGAGAGGGAGCGAGAAAGGCACTTCGTGCCCCTCGAAGGAATAAGGTCCTTGAGATACGAGGCCCTGGAGGCGTCCCGGGCTCTGCCGACTCACCAGCTTTGGTGATAAATAAATGTCATCGTTCCCCAGTCTGCTGATAATTAGCTCTCAGCCAAATCAGTGATCAAACTGCAAAAGGCGGTCTGCGGACCGCTCATCTCACAGAAGAACAATTGCACCAAAGTTTACCGGAGCCGTACGAAGGGAATTTTTATGAACCTTTTAAATCTGCTGCTATATACGTGGGGAGTGAGCGCATCAGTGGTGCATTTAAAAGTCTACGTGGAAGTAAACATTTTACTGCATGTTTGGGAAGCAGGGAAAAGCTAGCCGAGATTCATATTTTTCTAGGGCAAACGAGGTCACGCACTGGTGTGCCGCTGGTTTTTCCCTCCCATGGGGTCCTGTAAAGGTTCGGGAAGGCCCCCCGCACGCTGCTGTTTGGTTACTGCTGGAGATTTATGGGGTCTCGGTGAAAGGCAATGGCACGCGTTCTCCCCAAGACAGACCAGGAGGCAACAGCTGCAAGATGGTGGCGGCGGTCTGCGAGCGGGGACAGCCGGGCGGGCCCACGCCCTCCCGCAGCCGGAGGCCCGGGGACCCAGCCAACGCTACGGGCGCGTCCAGGACTAGCAGGAGGGCACTGCTCCTGCTCCCCAGCCCTGTCTGGAGCTCAGAAGAGGGGCACAGTGGGGTACCGGGGTGGCTCTGTGCTCTCATGAGGTCTCAGCGGGGACAGGGCCTTTGTCCGAGGGCACAGTTGCTACCTGGGGCCACTCAACATCCAATGCCTTTTCTTCTTAGGTCCCAGTGCTCTTTGAAGGACTTCTCTCTCCTCCGAGCCTACCTCCCTCTCCAAGCCAAGAGGCGGCCTGCCGTCCTGTTGGCCAATCAAGCTGCTTGACTCAGCCTGAGTTACAGAAAGTGACGCGGGAAGGAAGCCCTGCACTCCAGCCTTGGTGCCGGTCTCGCAGAAGCCACCAGCCACCTGAGGGTCCTGGGCCGCCTCGCTTCTGCCCCTCTTTCCAAGCCTGGTTCTGGAGCCGTCCGGGGCCTTCCAGTAACTTCCTAATGTGCTGATATTTGCAAGAGTTCATTTCAGCTGCTGATGGGTACAGATGGGCCTTGTCCCTGGGCGTGCTTCCAGAACAAACAGAGGAAGTGTTTCTCACACCCCGTATCTCGAAGCAAACACTGTCACCAAGAGACTCTACCTTAGCAGGACCAACGCGCCTCTCTGGGGCTCCGATAAAGGCCCAAGGCGCTATATGAGTTCATTATCTCAACGACCAGAAATAAGCCTTGGAATCTATCGTCTTCACGGAGGCGGGGAGAGACTCACTCTCTCAAAGACCCCTTCCTAAACAGGATTCTCAGGCTGGAAGAGTCAGAGGTCATCACAAACCAAGCCGCCACAGTGAAGAATCCTGAGTTCACTTGGTTTTATCGTGGCGAAATACACGTAACATAAGATGCACCATTTTTGCCATTTTTAAGAGTTCAGTTCCGCGGCATTCGGTACACACACGCCTTTGTGCATCCGTCTCCAGAACCTGTTCATCTTCTGCAGCTGAAACTCTGTGCCCATTAAGTCAGAACTCCCCATCCCCTCCTCCCCCCGCCCCCAGCCCTTGGAAACCACTCCGCTACTCTGGGTACCTTATGCAAGTGGGATCCTACAGCACTTGTCTTTTCTGTGACTGCCTCGTTTCACTTAGCATAAGCATAATGTCCTCAAGGTTTCTCCACGTCGTAGCATCTGTCAGAATTTCCTTCCTTCTTGAGGCTGAATAATATTCCCTCGTAAGTAGAGACCACGTTTTGTTTACCCGTGCCTCCATCGACGGACACTTGGGCTGCCTCCACTTCTTGGCTATTGCGAACAGTGCCGCTATGAACGCAGGTGTACAAATATCTGTTCGAGTCCCTGCTTTCCACGTTTTTGGCTGCATTTACTTTTGAAGACTGCCAAATACGGGTGGCATGGCCTTGTCTTTTTATACAGGTGATTTACATGAATAATGCCTTTCCGAGCACTCGCTTTGTGCAAGATGCTTTGGCAGATCCGAGGGATACGAAGATGGATAGGTTAAGGCCCTCGTCCGGCGCCCTCTGGGAGGGGAAGAGGCTCTGGCACAGGCACGGCAGGAAGAATGGCTATGTGGCTCCCACGAGGTCCAGACGGGAGTGCCAACAGGTCCTCTAGCGTGAGCTGGTGGGGCTCCGGGGAGGGGCGGGAGCCAGGCCGTGGAGCAGCAGCGGCAGGGATCACTGTCGCCGGGACCACCCGTCTTGGGGCCCCATTTGACAAGGTCCAAGACAGGCCTTTCAGGCCCCTCCTCACCCAGGGTGGAAAGACCCCTACCCCACACCCACACGGCAAGGACGTCCCATGAATTCCCAAAGGACGGCAGTGAGCCTCCCAATGCACACAATCTTAGGTAAGTTACTCGTCTCGGCCTAAGTTAGCTGCGCCTCCATCGCCTCATCCGGAGACGCATCGAGCTCTGGGGGGAGCTCAATGGAATCCACCAAGTAAACACGCGGCTCAGTCCGTGGCCGTGGGAACCCATCACGGTTTCGGCTGCTTCTCCCTGACCCCTCAGCCCCATCTGAGCAGGGAGCAGGCTTCGCTCGCCCGTGCGGCTCCAGGGCCCAGCAGGGCATCTGACACGGACTAGGCACACAGTGTATATTCATTGAATCTTCCAGTCTTCACATGAGAAGATTCTTCATGGACACGCGTCTCTAGCACCGGGGCCGGACCCCTGCAAGCCGCCATTTCCATACTCCTGTGCTAGCTGGCTGGCTCACATGAGGTTCCACTCTCAGAAAGCACTAGAAGAAAAGTGGGGGGCAAGAGGAAGGGAGAAGCCATTTTCCCAGCTTCTGCGTCTCTTCCAACAGACGTACAGCGGTAGTGGGAGAAGGCCAGCAGGGATGGGGACAGCGCCTGGCCAGCAACAGGGGTGGCAGCCGAGGGCCAGAAGGCGCAGGCCTGGCTTCCTGCTCAATCGCTTGTTCCCAGCCCCAGCGGCGGCACCTGACTGTGGGTCCTGGCTGACACTGTTTTTCCCGATTGTTCCTCAAGTCCCAGAGGTGGTGGCCCCTTCCGGCAGCTGTCAGTCGTGGGCTAACTTTACCTCAGCCTTTTCTCTGCTCCCGCTCTTCCTACGCCTTTGTGACCAATTCCCTGTTCTCGATTCCCTGTTTTGAAATCCCCAGGAGTGTTCGGCTGATTGGATACCAACTAACACAGGGAACTTATCCTCGAAGCAATGTCTAGGAGGCTCGAGGTGGCCCTTCCACAAGGGCCACCCAAGATGTAGTGCCACTTCTTCACCTCTGCCCAGCAAAAGCTGTTACGAGGAAGCTCCATGGCCTTCCCAGTCTCACCTGAGGCACGGGCTGCTTTGTACAGTTATGCCGGTTGTTCACTGCACAAAAGTGTCCAACTTTTTCTAAATTATATGTAGGCTACCATTAGCCCTGCTGAAATACTTCCAGGCCTAAACCTGGGTGGGGCACGCTCTTTCCCAAAAAGCTCAAAGCCCCCACCTTCCTCCCAAGAAGCCCCCAACGCCGTTTTCCAGGCTGACTGAGGCATTTCAGAGAAGCGTTTTGGTCAGAATTGATTGCTATTTCCAGTCAGGTAGAGGCAAGGCAAGGCCAGAACAGAACAGATTCAGGACTCAGCAGAACTTCTTAAGCTCCCCTGCATCTGGCCTTACACTGCTCCACACGTCCCCAGGCCTCCCTCCCATTTCACGTGGCCCGGGCCAGCTGCGGAGAAGACACACGAAGCCGACCCATCCCTGCCTCCACTGCGCTCCTGGACCCTAAGGACCCCGAGAGCCACAAACCTTTTTCCCTGCCTCCTCTCCCTCCAGGAAGAACCCAGAAGGCTGCCGCGAGTCCTCCCCGAATCACACGTTCCCCGGGCCAGGTTTTGGTGCTACCAATGCTTTCCGGACGTCTGTGCCAACACTACTTTCGTGAAGGGTTTCAAGTACTCTGCTGAACGCAATTAAATGAGGCAAGCCACCCTCGTTGGGCTCCCTAATGCGTGCGGGGTTCACCGCACCCTTCTCTGTTGTTCAGGAGAAGCAGGGGAGTCTGGGAGGCCATACCGCCCCCTGAGTTCACAGAAACCGAGGCACCCCTATTCCCGCGTGAGCGTGCGCATAGACGCTTGAAAACCCTTAAACAACCCCTCGCCATATGTGTCGTTTTAAATGGAAACCAAACGGGACAGGCTTCTGACGACAGTCTGTCACCGACAGCGCTACTTCCCCCGGTTAATTTATGTCTTCCGTAATCAAGTTGATGCTTTTTAAAAGGCTCCACCTGTGAGGGCACTTTTTGTGCCCAGACGCTCCCATTCGAAGGTTCCCCAGCCTGTGAGCTAATAGTCATTTTAAGACACCGCACCCCGGTAGTGCTATATCTTCCTCGCTCTTTACCTGTATTAATTAATTAGTGCTATAAATACAACCAGCCCATGACTATTCGAGAGCTAATCAGTCACTGACTCGGCTCTGTACCTGGAGGGAAATTAGGAAAATTGAATCTTTCAAGAGTTGGGCCCATACGAGGTAACGTCGTCGATTCTATCCTGAGGGTCAGTGAGGACTAGCTGATTTGGGCTCCAACTGGGTGGAAAAGTAATTTCCTTAACAGCAAGCCAGCAACCCTGGGTGAGGAAGGGGATACTGGCCCGTTCCAAGTAACACACGGACGAGGTTTTCTTGCAGATCGAGTGCCTGGCATTTACCAAAGGCATATAGTCTATGCCTCATCCCGGGCTCTGTGACACGTGTCAGGCCCTTTCTGCTAAATCGTTTTGGTGGGGACAAGCAAACCCAGCAGACAGTCCGGGGCCAGAAACATCAACCCCCAGCATCGAGCAAAGGAAATCAGGGGTCTTGGAGTTGATATAAAATCGTATGAACTCAGAGGCATTCGGAAAAATACTAACGGAGCGTCTACTGTGTGGCGTGCAGAACGAGACCCGGTCTCCACTGGGAACACTGGGAACCAGACTCGGTCTCCACTCTTGAAGGGCTTACGGCCACCAAGGAAGACAGATGTGAAAACTACACAATCATACGGAGGATTCCGCGGTGCCCACAATCCAGTTGGGAAGTGACCACGGGGCATTCTAATTCCACTGGGCCCCAGATAGGTCCGGAAAGAAGGCTGAGAAAGGAGAGTTCTGCTCATTCAGGCATGGGCCTCAAGGATTGTTCTCGCTGCTGATACAAAGCTACTTCTGTTTAGTTTGGACCTTATCTCTGAGTTTCTAGGTTCAGATTTGCTTCTGATGCCCGGTTTGGCGGCACTGGTCCCGAACCCTGAGCCTCAGCCCTTTCCTGGCCTGCAGGCCTCCGCCCTGGGATTGGCCTCCGTCTGGGTCACAGGTAAATAGGGCCACACAGGGTGAGGTGAGGGAGAGGCCCGGCCCAGACTGTCACTTCTCGGGGAGCTCTGTTTTCTTCTGTTAACTACAAAATGAAGTGCTTGTCCCCTCCAGGTCTTCCCCTGAGTCAGGAGCTGCCAGCTGGTATTTGTATTTCTGAGTGGAAGCTTTTGCTTCTGTCTTTTGTCCCCCTTGCCCGTTAAACCCAGCGGTGCTGTTACGCAGGGGTTCTGGGTGGGGCCCCGGTGGATTCAGAATGCAAGAAGCCTGACGAAGGGGACAGGCTGCCTGCGGCTTCGCTGGGAGCTCAGGCCTACGGGGGGGGGGGGGTGGAATAAGGAGCAGTGTCGGGGCACCTGGGTGGCTCAGTCAGTGGAGCGTCCGACTTCGGCTCAGATCACAATCTCGCGGTCTGTGAGTTCGAGCCCTGCATTGGGCTCTGTGCTGACAGCTCAGAACCTGGAGCCTGCTTCGGATTCTGTGTCTGCCTCTCTCTCTGCCCCTCCCCCACTCATGCTCTGTCTCTCTCTGTCTCAAAAATAAATATTACAAAAAAATTTAAAAAGAAAAAAACGGAGCAGCGTCAAGTTCGCCCGAAGCCCTGAAGGTGCAGGGTGGACTCTCCCCTGCTCAGCGGAGAATGGAGGAGGTGGCATTCTGGAAGAGGGCTCCTCCCTACAGGGCGGGTTAAGCAGGGAGGGGAGTGGCTGGGATGGCAGTGGCGGGGGCTGGGGGTGGGGCAGGAGCATCACAGGGCAAGAGAAGATGGTGGGCAAGGCAGGGCATGCTGAGGCGTGCAACTTGGGAGCCCTCCTTAACCCCCCATGCTGAAAATGCTCTGGGACGTCTAACCTTGTAGATTTCATTTCCTCTTTCAGTGACCCAATCCCTCGGTCCCCCCCAGCAGGCATCTTCTGACCGCATCGAAAGCAAGCCTGTGAGGAAATGATCTCCTATAACTCCCGTGTCCCCCTCCCACCCCCTCCCACAACACCACGGTCCAGATCTTTGTTGAGGCAACCCCTCTACGAAGAAAGAGGCGGTTTTTCTTCTTGCTTCCTTGAAGCAACAAACCACCTCCAGATATCTTGTTTCCGCTCCTCTTCGAAGAGTCCAAAAGGTCCACAGATGCTTCGCCTGCCCACATAGGATGGGAAAGTCCTGTGATTGGCCAGGCATTCTGAGCAGCTACAGGGTGAAGGCTGTGAAACTGACAGAGAAAAGTACCGATCCCACTTTCTCAAGGTTTTCACTCCGTGGTAGCCATGAACTCTCGGGCCGAAGGGGCCTCTGGACACCACTCGGAACCCGTGAGAGACTCGTACTGAGGCTGTCCGGGAACAGATGAACAGATGCCACTCCCTGCCAATGGACACTTCCTCACATTTCTACCTGCATGGTGGGAGCCACTGTTTTGTAGGCGCTTGGCCAAGGCCACCTCCGTTTTCAGGAAGGTGACTCTCTGTGTCTCGGATCTTCAGGAGCCCTAAGCCACTGCCCTATACCAGGCACAGAACCCCACATCGGCCAACAGATGGAAGTCCTACTACTTCCTAACCACTTTGCTTTTCTTTCCAATGGTCTTCAGGGGTGCCTCTCAAGGCCACCCACCCATGCCACCAGTGCCCTTCTCTGAGAGGCTTCCCCAAGATCACCCATGCAATAGTGTTGGAAGCCATCTCTTGAAATGAACACATGGGTGCATGAATGAATGTACAAGTAAATGGATGAATGAATGAATGAACGAATCATTACCTACACTTCACCCCGTGCTCTCAGGATAGAAAACCCGAAAGAATAATAGAAAACACAAGATTTAAGCCCAGGATCCTATACCACTTCAGTAGCATTCAGATCTTCCAACTTCGGAATGCTAATTATCTGCACCCACTCTTGCATGAAACAGCAACGTTCAAAAAGAACTGAGCAGCTCATCTCCAAAGATGTGTAAGCAGAGGTGCGAGGAGTATCCGTTCTGAGCCAGAGATATTCTAGCCTTGTGCTAACGTGTGACCCATGGACCAGCTGTACAGCCTCACCTTGGATCTCTTAGAAATGCAGTACCTTTTTAAAAACACTCACCCCAGATCTCCTAGCTCGTATCCTGTCATTTACTGAGATTTGCAAGCGATTCATGCACACATTAACGTTTGGGAAGTGTTGGTCCCCAGCCCCGGGTGCAGATTAGAATCAACGGGGCAAATTTAGTTTTTAAATACCAATGCCCAGACCCGTCTAGGACCAACTGAATCAGAATCTCTGGGGAGGGGACCCAGACATTTGTATTTTTTCAAGTTCCGCAAGGGATTCTCACGTGGCATGAGGGAGAACGGTTGCCCTCGGAGGTTCCTGCGCTTCATAGCCAGCCGAACTTGAGATATTTTCTTTCTCTTCCGTGTCGTTATTTTTGGAATACGTCGCTTTTTAAAAGTCCAGGAATAGAAGCTAGTCTACAGTGAAAAACAAGTCTCTGTCCATCCCTAACCTTCCATGTCCCAATTTTCCTCTCCAAGGGCAATCACTGTGACCAGAATTTTAGGTCCTTCTGGAGCTTTTCTGTGCATGGCCAAACACATCCGCCTCCACACACCCTTCTTTATATGCCGCGGTGTAAACTACACACGCTGCCGTCTACCTTGCTTTTGCCACGTAACAGTGTATCTTAGAGAGCGTTCCATAGCAATAAACACAAGCCTGTCTCTTTCCTTTTGACAACCACATAGCATTCTATTGCACGAATGTAACATAATTTCTTAACCAGTCTCCAACCAATGGGGCATTCAGGTTGTT
This sequence comes from Paguma larvata, assembly GCA_030068075.1. Taxonomy (NCBI): domain Eukaryota; kingdom Metazoa; phylum Chordata; class Mammalia; order Carnivora; family Viverridae; genus Paguma; species Paguma larvata. The sequence goes on along the minus strand of CM057841.1, from coordinate 20,807,729 downwards.
TCCAACTTTTTGCTACTGCAAACTAGCTGCAATGAATAATACACACGACCGCACCCACTTCTGCCACTCTTGCCTCTTTTTCTCCTTTTTTTTTTTTTTCGTAGCACTTATCAGCATCGCATCAGGATGACCGTATCATTTATTGTGCAGACGGGGACACTTCTGAGACCAGAAGGGGGCGCTATTCACAGTTCTAACTGGGACATAAATGTGACTGTCCCCAGGCAACCGGGATGCATGGCCACGCTCCCTGAATTTGCTAGGTACGTATTCATTGTCTGTATTTGTTTCTCGCCTGCTTTCCCTCTAGGGTATAAGCTCCCGGAGGGTAAGAACCAGTCCGCTTCGTTCACTGCTCTTTCTCCAGTACCTGGAACCCTGCCCAGAATGCATCAGCAGCTCATTAAATATTTGATAAACGAATTAATAGTGAATATCTTTGAATATTTGTCATTGGCACATGTATGAGCAGAGTTGTAGGGTACATTGCTAGAAGTCGAAGGGCTGCCTCGAAGAGTATGCGTATCTTATAATTTCGTAGATGTGACTGTGTTCTACTCCATGGAGTGTGTACTCCCGCTGATAATAAGAGTGGAATTTCTGCCCCCCCTTAACCCTCTTAATCCTCCTGGTTGCACGTGTGTGTGTGTACATAAATATGTCTATGTGCACACACCCAAACTCAACGTGCCCTCCCGGACAAAGGCCCACGGCCACAGCACCGCCATGACCAAATACCAAACCTTCCGACTTCCCAGGGGTACCTGTTTTGGAGCAGGCAGAGGTGAGGAAAAGGCTATCCTCACATGGCCGACTAGCAAGTTTGGCGCATCCTCTCTCCTCCCCGGTCCCCTTCCCGGGTAGGATCGACATTTGCCAATTACCTTCCAGGCCCCTGACTATCAGAGCCAGCATGCCAGCACCTAGCGTGGGCCTGGCTCGATAAACGTTTAATTAGTTAATCGATCAAGCCAAATCAAAGATTAGGTTGATTATCTAGACCGTTTCATCCATACAACGCGAGGCAAGTGGTTAATTGCTTTTTTCTTTTTTTTAAGTTTTGTACCGAAATGACAATATGTGTTAGAATTACAGAGATATAGCCTCAGAGGTCAAACACCTGATAAGTAGGAAGTATTCCCAGGGTGTCCTTAAGAGCAGATTGCTGCAGAAGCAAGAGTCATTATCCCAGAAGTCAATGCCTTAATGTTACCATAATGCTGAGGTATAGAATACCCTGGCTTATGATAGGATAACTAAAATCCCTAAATATGAGCTACGAAAATAAAAAGCCAAACTCAGAGAACCTGCATCAGCACTATCTCCCTCACTGTGGCTGTCCATGCATATGCTGATCGTAAGGACAAAGGAGTGTGTTCTTGTATAAGAGTCTTAATTGTGCCTCTCCCTGTGGGATTCTGTCAGGATCTCGGCATGGCGCAGCTCCGGAAGAAAATATTACGTTGGGTAAAATGTAGGAAAGTGAAAACCTGGTAATCAAATAACCACAGTGAAGAGAAATGCTACGTGGTTCCTGTGTTTAATAAACTTGCCATGGATAGTGGAGATTTCCAGGAAACCCCATCCAACAGGCTCACGGAGCCCCACGTTGGGTTCATCTATTCACTTAACTACCTGCTTAGTCTCACTCACAGATCACGAGATGCTGGGATTTTTTTGTACCATTTATTTTTAGCTATAAATATTAGACTAGGCCTTTCTGGATATCCGGCTGATAGAACCGTGGTTATATTTGGGGCCGAATAAGGTCATGGCATCCCGAGGGCCTTCTCTGTGCATTCTCCAATCTCCACCCAGGGCAGACACATCCCAGAACCTGCCACTTGTCTGTCACCGGCAGCAGCTTGGCCCAAACAGGACCAAGGACCTCGGCAAGGTGCGGTACGCAGAGCAGGCCATCGTAGCCGGTTGAATCCAAGTGGCAATTTCGGGTAACTTCCAGGAGCTGAAAACAATAATTCACGAAAGCATCTTCCCCTCGCTTTCTCAAGATCTGCCTTTGATTTTTAAAAAGCTCTTTTGGGTTGAGTTAGAGCACTCACTCACACATCCGTCTGGGAGCCGCGATCTGGCAGCAGCCCATGCTTCAGAGAATGCCAGGAGAACTCTGGGGGCTCGTGGAGGCCTCCGATTCCCAGCAGCCCGCGCCCGAGCTCAGAGACGCGTGATCCCGACCAGAAGCGCTGCCTTCACAGGCTGTCGGGGAGTGTGAACCTGGGACAGCAGAGCTGGCTGGCGGCCCCGCGGTAGCCACTTCCTTCTCCACCCGCAGTGATGCAAACACTCAGAAAGATCAGTGGCTGTTGCTTCCGAACTTCCCCCTGTGCAACGTTTTTCACACACACAGTCACACACACTGACACACACGTTTGTCACATGTTGACCTTCATGGTCAACGCAGCACCTTGAGATGGCACAAGACACACCCTGGCAGTGGCAAACTCGGGTCTGGCTGAAGACATGCCCACTGACCCCCCAAGGGATCCGAGGTCCAATTGAAGTCCACCAAGGCTTTGGGCGCTGTGGTCTGGGGACTGTGCAACCATTCAGGGACATTCGTGCCTTCCTCAAGCCTGGGTTGCCCACGAGGGGACATATGTCCAAGGTCTGAGTAATAGATCGTGGATCGGAAAGAACAAGGGTGCCTGGGCGGCTCAGTCAGTTAACCATCTGACTCTTGATTCAGTTCAGGTCATGATCTCACCATCGTAGATCAAGCCCCACATAGGGCTCTGCGCTAGGCGTGGAGCCTGCTTGAGATTCTCTCTCTTCCTCTCCCTCTGCTCCTCCCCATTCACATGTGTGCATGTGTGTGCGTGTGTGTGCACGCATGCATATGTTGCATGTGTGCTCGCTCTCTCTCTCTAAAGAAAAAAAAAGGAAAAAAACGAAAAGGAAGCACAGAGCTCGGTCTCTAGAGGGGCAGGACCTCTAGATCCCAGAGCAGACACTGCTCCTCCAGGGGACCCACCTGTTTACCCATGACTCATCTTCCATCGAGGGCCATGGTAGGACATCTGCCAGATGGCAGTTCTGGAACTGCTTCAGGTCCCCTGTGTCTGTCTGTTTTAAAAAGGAGAAGAAGGGGCGCCCGGGTGGCTCAGTCGGTTAAGCGGCCGACTTCAGCTCAGGTCATGATCTCGCGGTCTGTGGGTTCGAGCCCCGCGTCGGGCTCTGTGCTGACAGCTCAGAGCCTGGAGCCTGCTTCACATTCTGTGTCTCCCTCTCTCTCTGCCCCTCCCTCACTCATGCTCTGTCTCTCTCTGTCTCAAAAATAAATAAAAAACATTAAAAAAAAATTTAAAAAGGAGAAGAAGAGGGGCAGCTGAGTGGCTCAGTCGGTTAAATGACCGGCTTTGGCTCCAGTCATGATCTCACAGTTAGTGAGTTCGAGCCCCGGGTCAGGCTTCATGCTGACAGCTCAGAGCCTGGAGCCTGCTTCGGATTCTGTGTCTCCCTCTCTCTGCCCCTGCTGTGCTCATGTTCTCTCTCTCTCTCTCTCTCTCAAGAATAGATAAACATTAAAAAATTTTTTAGTTACAAGAAAGGAGAGGAAGAGCTACCTTTCCTGGGGACTCTTACTGAGACACCAGTGCAAGGTGTTGTAGAAAGAACGCAACTCTGGCAACACATAGGGGTTGGGTTCAACCTCTGCCTCCACCACTAATGGCTGGCTGACCTCAAGCAGGTTTCAGAACCTCTCAGATCTTTGATTTCTTTTTTTTTAAGTTTATTTATTTATTTTTAAGAGAAAGAGCACAAGTGGAAGAGAGAGAGAGAGAGGGAGGGAGGGAGGGAAACACAGAATCCAAAGCAGGTTCCAGGCTCTGAGCTGTTAGCACAGAACCCAATGCAGGGCTCGAACTCGCGAACCATAAGATCATGACCTGAACCAAAGTTGGACGCCCAACCGACTTTGCCCCGTGATTTCCTAATCTTTAATTTGGGGATGATAGTGTCTACTTCTTCCAGTTTGTTGTGAGGATTAAAGACAATGTATATAAAACACTTCGTATCCAAAAGGAGTGTAGCATAGGGAAAGCAAGGAGAAAATTAACGGTCACCCATTGAGTAGGGAAAAAAATCTACTTGTGGTCTTTCCTCTGCTGCAGGGTGAACTTCCCCAGGACCCTCCAGGAAACAGAGACCAGACCAGCGTGCTTCTCTAAAGGATCGTAGCCTTGGGACTGACTATGGAAGGGAAGAGTCAGGGTCATTTGAAGTGGGAGCAGGTGACAAAGTTGTGTGGGGCAGGACACAGAGGCCTGGGTTGAGGGCGAAAGGAGGAAAGCCCTATGCTAAGGATGCCCATCACGCATCCCCAGCTAGAAAAGAGAGGAACTGATGGTGACCACCACAAGGGATGGTATGGAGACACCCAGGAGACTCACGGGACAGAGCCCTCACCAGCAGGCCTCCACCCCTCGATCTTCACATGGTGGGTCTCCAGCAGCAGGAGTCGTCCAGAGGGTGGGAAACAGCCCTTTGCAAGTCTCCAGCCAGCTCTCTCTAAAGAACAACTCCCTGCAGTATCTTCTAAGACTACTATAAAACCAAAGGGGACCCCTGGACACCTAAGTATGGTCATAGGGAGGAGTCCCAGCCCTGAGTGGGGACAAGCCGAGAGGACGTTGGTGTCCCGAGGTGGGGCATTCACATAGGTAGCCGGAAATGTTGACTATCATTATCAATTGTTCTGGTTCAGGAGGTCGGGTTGAACACACAATGGGGAAGTTGCCAGTAAGGCTCCCAGAGCAGAAAAGAGCATTGAAAAGGGCCTCTGGAAGCCAGGTCAGGAGTCTGTGTGACGTGATGGGAATATAGGGCAATTTCAGACTTCCTCCTGGAGAAAAACTGTATCTATGTAGAGGAAATACTTGGATAAGCTGCCTGTGGTTTGAGGGTAAAACTCCAGGAGCATTCTCAAGCAATAAAAACGACAAAGAAACTGCCTTCTAAAGAGTATCTTGTTAACTGGAGGATGCTTTGTGTCATTGGATTTGGGTTAGGGTGTTCGAGGGTAGGACTGAGAAAAGACTGAGCAGTCTGGCATAGAGAGGAGAGAGATTCTGCATCCTGGCACTAGGAAGAGCCTGGCACTGGATATAGGGCAGCAAATGATACATAGTGGTCACTGGTAAGCAGAAATTCTATTGAGGATGCTATAGAGTCTCTGTGCTATGGCCCTCTCTGCCATCCCAGTGCTCATGACTGCCTTTGTGGATGAAGACTTTTGGAGTGTAAAAGCAATGCCTATGTTGACTTGTAAGCAAAACACACACAGCATGTCTAGACGCAGGAGCCAGGGGATGAAGGCAGAGCTGACATCTGGGCTGGAGAAAGAGCACAGAGCGGGAGACAGAGGCTTGGGTGCAGAACCAGCTCTGCACCCGGTGATTTTTGAGACCCTGGAAAAACTCCCCATGCTGGACTTTATTTACTCAACCTTAAAATGGGCTCATAGCCTTCTAACCCTACCATTCTATGACTCTGATTTCAGTTCAACACTTTCCACAACACAACGTGGGAAAGTGGTGGTTATTAGCAGAGCATTTGTGCATTCCATTTATACGGAATGTGTTTGCTGCCACAACAACATAATGAATTTTCTCACAAATTACATGTGCAAAGAACTGCTTAGATTGAACTGTAAGATCACCGCAGATGCACTATTGATTTTCATTATTTTCGTTTTCTTCATCCCTGAGTTCCCTGCAACCATCCCCCCGACTTGATTTTACCCAGCAGAACAATCTGTCTCTTCTTCCTAGTACTCAGTTCTTAAAATCTCAGAACTTTGGAGTCTGAGGAAGTAGACTGGTTTGGATAGAATATTTTTTTTCCTTCCAGAGAGATGATGGTTTCTGATCTCCAGGAGCCAACAGAAATTTCTCCAGCTAGAGCACTAGGTATCCAATGGCAATGTAAAGAACCAGACATGCATGCATACTCATTGCTCTTACATAGTAAATAAAGTAACTTCTGTTATGAAAAATTATCCTGCTAAAGCACAAATGCATTTTGCCCCTACCATGGCTGTCAATCGGGGAGTGCTGAGAAGCCCTTCTCCATGGAGACTCTTCCAGTACCCACTTTCTCACCAATTTTGCCCTTTTAACCCTGTTTCCTTGAAGTAACTGGGCTGTGCAGCTTCTAGGTGGTACCAGTTCTCCAGAAAGGTAGACAACTGGTTTCCCAACAAAGGAGGCTTTTCTTGACTGCCAGGGCTGTCCAGGTGACTGAGATCCCTTTTCAGCATTTTGCCTCTGATTCATTATCACCCTAGGAAAGATTAGCTCAGCATACAAACACCAGGAAATTAACATTGGACACCACTCTGCCTCTGACATTGGGGAACTGTTGCTGGTGGCTTTGCATGGAATGACTTCCATGACAGAGCAAACAGATGTACAACTCCAAGGCTATTTTTTTCCGCAAAGAATAAAAAGTAAAACTGGAAGGACAGGCTCACCTAAAAACTTTCAAGAGAGCAGGAAATAAGTCTAGGAACCATATTGGTGGACAAGGGGGGAGAGGAGGACACAAAGAAGATTCAACAGCTTGATGTGTTGGCATAGTGCTTTGGGATGACTCATTCATTGGTGGTACAAAGGCCTGGGCGCTGTCCTAGGTGCTGAATCCCCACACAACGGAGAAGGGCCAACAAGGTCCCTGCTCTTCTAGCACTTGCTGGTAAGGGAAGACCAACAGTTAAGGTGTAAACATATCACAGACATGACGACTCAGAACATTGTAAATACTATGAAGGAAATAAAACAGGACTGAGAGACATCAGTAGGGTTGGAGAGGCCTCTAGGATAATCTGGGTGGTCAGGGAAGACCTCAGGCAACATATAAATGGAGATGTGCAGGCTGAGATAAAGCCAGCCACGCAAAGATCAAGGGAAGAGCATTCCAAGCATCCATAACAGCCCATGAAAAGGCCCATCAGTGACTTCAAGTGCATATAAAATGTCTATGTGGATAAAGCACACGGGAGAAGGGTCCCAGATGACAGTAGTAAGACGTAGGAGACTTGGGGAAAAGTTTGGACTTTATTCTAAGGGTGTCAGGAAGCCCTGAGGTGTTTCAAGCACAACAGTGACATGATCGACTTTATGCTTTTTAAAGATGGCCCCGGCCACTTTCTGAAGGGTGTCTTCAGGGGACAGGTGTGGCAGCAGAGAGACCAGGAAGGAGGTTCTCATGGGTGCTCAGTAACTGATGATGCTGGCCTGGGATGAGGGTAGTGAAGGTGGAAAGAAGTACTGGACTTGAGAGTTTTTTTAGATGGAGCCAACAAGTCTTGTTAATGAGTGAAGTGGGATGTGAGGAAAGACACTCAGGGTGACTCCTGGAGTTTTTTTGCGTGACCAACTCTTTGATGGAATTTGAGTTATTAGTGTGTCAGGATTAATGACAAACCCTTTCCTATATCCTTGGGAGGGAGACTAGGGGGTTGTTAGTTTGTTCATTTTTGTTGTTTTAGGAAGTTAGGTGCTAACTCATAAGAATTATAAATGCCGGTAACATTCAACTCTGCAACATGAGAAATGTTTTAGCTTTTGTTTGCATATGGTGATTTTTTCCCCTACTTCTTCAGAAAAACAAATGCTGAGCAGAGGTTAGGAACAAATCTTGGCATAAATGTAAACATCCACTCTGTGGAGACTCAACCAAGGGCAGGTCCTTTCTCTGCCAGAAAAGTGTTTGTTTCTAATCTGCAAAGTGCAGGAGAGGCCTCAAGTCAACTCTTTGGGGGAAGGGAGGATTCAGACTTTACACTTATCCTAGTGGGTCTGGAAGCCAACTTAATGGAATGTCTTTGTGGAGGATTTTAGGGTGTTTGGTGGAGGTAAGTGGGCAAAAGCAAACTGAGGGTGCAGGGGAGGGATGAGATTTTAGAAGAGGCAGAATATCAAAGAAGAGAAACTGCAAACAGATTCAAGGGAATCGATTGGCTGCCCAGCAGCAAATATCACTTCTGCGGTTCCTGTGACGGAATCACATGACTATTTTCAAGTGCATTTGCTTGCTGCGTGAATGGCCTCTAATGAGACACAGTTTCTAGCTAGTTGGATTTCACATTACTCAGTGCCAGCTTGGTGATTTGTTTTGCATTAAGCACTGCAGCCTGTTAACCTAGTGAGTTATGGTTCTGGATGGACAGCCAGAATCCCTCATAGTACTTCACTTTTTGCTTAAAATAAAAAGAAGGTGAAAGTGATGGTGATGGTGATGATGATGATGGTGATGATGATAAAGAAAGTGAGTTCAATCAGGTTACCATCTTGAAATCTTTAACTCATCAGACTAAAATGACCCAGATAATGGGCCTTCTTTTAATCTTTTCTGGATCATTCCAGGCAAGAGCTCAATCCATTTTTCAACCTTTCTCTGCCCTCTGTTCTTGTTGGGAGAACTAGATCTCTCCATTTCTTTCCTTTTGGGCTCAAGATAATTTAGAGCCCGGGAGTGAGGAGGACACATGGGAGTTTGGCTTGGGGTAGACTGAGCCAGAGAGGGTGGCGTAGAGAATAACCAGTAAAAATTCAGGAACAAAGGCATCAGACTGCACTAATCCTGATTATAGATGAAAAGACATCCTGCGTGTGAAAGCACAAGGAAAGTAGGAATTTTCTTCTGTAGGAGACAGAGAAAGCACCATCCCCAGCAGTAGTCTGTACACAGACTCTCTCTGTTGGTCTAAATGAACTTAAAACCAAGCCAAGAGTGAGCCTGAGCATGCTCACTGAAGCTCCATTACAGCATGCCACTTACCTTAAAAGGTCTGTGGTTTTCCTCCCCACATTCCTCCTACCTCTTTCCAAAAAAGGGAAAGGCACACATTAGCTTTGATACCAACAAGTGCTCAGTAATGGGCGTCCCGCTCCCTTTGCAACGGGACGCTTCCTGCATAAAATACCTCACCTTCAAACCTCCTTGTCCCAAGGTCAGGGCAAGGAAACTGGTGATCACAGTTTCACAGTCTCCATGAAAGATGAATCTTGGTGTTCTGAGTTTCAGCTGTAATGCGACTTCAGTGAGAACTGCATAGAGCTCATAGGAACCACTGTGCTGCTCAGAGGAGATGATAAAAGCTATACTCCATCAATGGGTGAAATTCAGTGCCAGTAATAAAGAGTTTGGGTGGCAATAACAAGTGTTTCTGACCTATAATGCAAGCTAAAGGCCTTCTTAGCTTGGAGAAGAAGACAAGGAAAAATGTGTGTGCACCCATACACATGCGTTTGTAAGTGTTATGTGCATAAGTGTACATGGGGGGGGGGCGTCCGAGACCCCTTTAAAGTACCAGAAGCCAAACCATCCATAGATTTTTCTGACAAGCCGCATGGTCCCTTTCAACGACCAAAAACAGAAAGATGACCATGAGCTAGAAAATGTTGGCAGGAAGTTCAGGAAGTGCACACCGGGCCTCCCTGAGTGTCTGATTCAACTCACACTGGCAACTGATCACAGTGAAATTTCTGATCCCAGCAGAGCAAAACAGTCCCCCCAAACGCTGTGGCCCCTTAGGCCAAGCCCAGAAGTTGCAGAGCTCATTGGTTTTACACCAACATGCGCGGATTGAAAAGTTGTGCCCTGGAGAGCCGTGAATTGTTTTTACGTGTTTTGCGATCTAATATCTGTGAATATTTCAGGCAAATACAGTCACTTTTCTGAAGGAGGATATTCCCCTTTTTCCCCCTCTCAAAGAATCCAGTATTAGCAAGCCATTTGGGACTTAGCTTTTGTTTGGTGATGTGTTCATGAGAAGGTTCCATAACATATAAAATAAGCTTTATCAAGTCAATATGTGGCTTTGTGAAAATTGACAGACAAGGGCTGTCTGGAGTCCAATACAAACAGAGGACTGGGTTATGGCCAGACTCCCAGCTCCAAGAGCATACAGGACAGGTCAATCCTGAATTTATAAATACATACCATTGTTAGTGCAATTCAAAGAATTTGTCTTGTTAGGCCATTTCACACAAATATTCTCCAACATATTCAATCAGCCCCCTCAAATTGACGCTGTCACCAAAATGAAATCAATATTTCTTGTGAAAGACGAATAAGTAACTTATCTAATAATCAACTTATTTGACATTCACGATGCTGGTTGCTATTACCAAAAGGCATTTCTCAATTATTTACATTAACTATACATTACTTTTATCTTTGTCTCAGCTGCATTTGGATAAAATTTGAGCTTCTAATTTAATTTTGGTTTGGATTTCCTGTGACATATCTATTTATGCCAATTGCCCGAGAGGAAAAGACCATCAGTAATAACAATAGTTATGGGGGTGCCTGGGTGGCTCAGTCGGTTAAGTGTCCAACTTCGGCTCAGGTCATGATCTCACGGTCTGTGAGTTCGAGCCCCGCGTCGGGCTCTGTGCTGATGGCTCAGAGCCTGGAGCCTGCTTCGGATTCTGTGTCTCCCTCTCTCTCTGACCATCCCCAACTCATGCTTTGTCTCTCCTGCTCTCAAAAATAAATAAAAACATAAAAAAATTTAAAAACAAAACAAAACAAAAATAACAATAGTTATGGAAAACACTGATCGAGCACTTCTAACATGGCAGACTCCGAGCTTGAGCCATCACGGGATTGTCTACTTTAATCTTCAGACAAGTCTACAAGGAAGCCCTGATTGGTATCCCCATTGTAGGGATAATGAATGGGGTCTGAGACATTCAGTGACTTATCCCCAGGATTTGACCCAGCCAGTCTGACTTGAGAGCCCTGTTGCTAACCACTACTTGGCTCCAGTTCTAAGCGGCATGAGTAATTCCAAGCAGAGAGGTCTCTAAGATTCCATTCCGCTCTGAGTTAGCCAATAACCAGAGGGTGATGCTAGAAAGGACCTAACAGATGACCCAGTCCCCAAATAAGGTCAAAGTGACTTCCGTTTACTGTTCTCAGTGCTTCAGTTTCCCTCTGTCTGGGATGTGTGCCCCTTCTCTAGGAGGGTTGTATAATAAATGATGCAGCCGCCCATCATATTCTTTAGACGAATGGCATTTTTCTGAGTGAGAATAAAAGGGAAGGAACATGTGCATATGGTATGGCACGTGGATGAGGAGCGCCCGTGTATAACTCCCCACTCATCATTTACGAACTTTGTGTCTCTGATATAAAGGTCAATCCTCTGTACCTCAGTTTTTTTCATCTGTACTACGAGGATGGTCATAATTCCTCTGCAGTTGGGTAAGGGAGGGAGTTCTAAGAAATAACACCTGTAAAGCACTCACCAGGCACCTGATATAGAAGTAAATGCTCGGTTCTGTTATATGACCCATGATCACCCACTGAGACTTCCATCACCACGCCCTGCATGACACCTGCTGTGAGGCTTTGTTTATACACTTTGCTCCTCCACCCTCACAGCCTGGTTTGTGTCTCATTCGTCTCAGGATCCACATCCCCCAACAACTCCCAACCCACCACCGGCACTCATGAGTGTCTGTTGAGCGAATGAATAATTGCACGTATGCACTTATTCCAATGCCTGTTCACGATACAAAGTAACCGAAGTTCAGAGAGGCCAAGCTACTAACTGAGGCCATGAAACATGATAGTGGCAGAGTTGGAAGACGGAATCCAAGCCTCTTGACTTCCAGCCCAGTGTCTGCCCATTGCAGTAGAGTACCTCAACTTTGCCTTTGCTTTACAAAGTTTAATCAAAGACCAAGACCAAACCTATAACCAGAACATCATTAATGTTATCAATTAACACATTCGGATGTTTCCAACTTCCTATAACTTATATGTCAGTAATCCATGGCATAAAATGAAAGAAAGAAAGAAAGAAAGAGAGGAAGGAAGAAAGAGAGAGAACAAGTTGCAAAAACATAGACCTAAACATTCTTAGTGTCTTGCATCTTAAGTAATTACACAGTAATACTATGATAATCTAATAGCAACTGACAAGACAAAAATGCATAGCGATCATGTATTGTACCTGATATAAGCAATAGTACATCACCTAATATCCTGCCTTTTATACAACTATTTCATTACTGGGAAGCTCCCTGGTAATGAATATGCTATTAAGCAGCTTTTTTTAATTTGCATGTTTCTCTTATAGTGATTCTTCAATAAATTTTTCTGACTTCCTTCATAAATAAATTTCATTATTCCTCATTATTTAAAAAAACAACCACATTCTCCTTTCCTGAAAGGATACCATATATTAGATGACCTTCCTATATAAAATCATAAATGAAAAAGGGCCAGACAACCTGCAGGAAAATAAGTAATCAGACAATAGGGCACTAAATAACAGCTGGGCAGACAGAAGGCATCATGCTACAGTTAAAGCCTGAAAAAGAATATTTTACAATTCAAGGAATCAAAAGAGAATTTAGTTTTCCCAGAACAGGAGACAAATCCCAGCTTTTGCAGAATTTATCACTGATTTCTTCATTTTGTTGTTTCAAACGTGCTTTTAAGACATACTGGATAACTAGTAAAAATTGTATACAATGCAAATGACATTTCAAGTAAGTTTTATTGACTTAATGCTCCGATAATAAAATTATAACAATCAGTATTATTCTGATTTATCGCGATTTTTACTTTCACTTTGTAATGGACTTGGTGCCTCACCGAATTGACTGTAATGTTGCTGCCACCTCAAGGTCACTCACTGAAAATGAGGTGGCTCACTTCAGTCTAATGCGCAAGTCACTGAGGGCTTTATGGGGGAAAATACCACATTGTGGTCACGTCACAGTCAATCTGAACTTTTATTTGCAATGAAACAGTGGGTTTTATATGCAATTTGCAAGGGAAACATACTCCAGTAATGGGAAGATGGCATTGTGAGTACCAGGTCTGCGAGAGGGAAGGCTCCTCTATCACAGTCCAGGGGAAGAAATGTCAATTCATCAAACTGAAGAAGCCATCTGTGCATAACTGGCATATTGACAGGACATAATCCAGACACAGTGGTTTCTTTAGAAAAAGAGAGCGTCCTTGAGTTTATTTTTCTTCCATAAAGCTCACTTGGCTCTTTTCCTCTCCTTCTTAAATCTTTCCCAGTTGGTGACCTCTGTGAACCTGAGTCTCTTCCAAGTGGATTTATCAAAACTACCCTTAACATGAACAAACAGTTTACAGAGAAGGAAATGCCAATGAGCCGACTCACTCGGAGAGATACATGTTTTGCCTAACAGATTGTCAAAGATCAACTTTTGATCACACTGGCTTGGCAAGGTGGTATGTAAATTTGAAGAGAGGGAAATGCGATGACATCTTTCAAATTTTAAAATGCATATACCCTCTGACCAGCAATCCCCTTTCTACGGATGTATTTTTCGGATATATACATACACGGACACAAAGATGTCTGTACAAGGGAATTTATTACAGCAGAAGATTGGAAACAAACTAAATGTCCATCAACAGAAGACTTGTAAAGTAAATTATAGTAAATCCATAAAAGAGAATGCTGTGCAGTCTTTGAGATCAACAAGGCAGCTCTATACATACCAATATGGCATGATTTCCAACATCATATGGTTGAGTAGGGGGGAAAAGCAACGTGCAAGATAGCGCGTGTTGTATTTGCCTAGAATCTCTTTGTAAAAAATAACAATAAACCATTAACAACGGTTCCCTCGTGGGAGAATTGGGGGGCTAATAACAGGAGCGGGGGAGACGATTCTCACTGTATGCCCATTTTTGTCTTGAATTTTAGACTGTACATATATGTATTAACTCCTTGAAATGTGTAAATAAAAATGAAATGTTTTAAAAACTGCTTTAGACTGTAGTTCAAAGGGAAAGCCAAAATTAGGAGGAAAAGGCAAAGGAGGCCCCCGGGGGAGGAGAGAGGGACAAAGGGAGCCGGGAGGGAAGGGCGGTTACGGGAAGGTGGGCTAGGGCCAGGGGCTTGCCGAGGCGCCACTTCTCCCTTAATGGTTTCCCTGCTCTGATCCAGCCAGAATCTACGATTCTTCCCTGGTCTCCTCATGCCTTTCATTCTCCTCTGACTCTTCTAGACAATTCTCATTTCAGTTTCTCTGTGATTCCTGTGTCTTTCTAGGGATCTTCTTCCCCCATGGTCCCCCATGGTCCCCAACATGAGGAGGATGAGAGCCAGCCCTCTCGTTCCTGGTGGCAGTACATGGCCGGGCTTGCCAGGTCCGCGCTGTGTGCACTCGAGGTACACAGCATGACGAAGCAGCACTGCAGTGAATGGCCCTGGCGGCCATCTGCCCTCGACTGGAACTCAAAGTTCAGAAGAGAATTGTGGGCATTTAGCTCCTTCCCTATGCCCAGGTACCGCAACGATGAACACTCTATCTGCCCATTAAACAGCCCTGGCTAGGATCCAGAGGAAACACATTTGGGATAGAGTCCGGAAACCTGGAGCTATTCCACAGTTTGGGAGAAGGCAATGGGGTGAGGCGTCCACCTGCTATTTCTCGGATATGGACCGGGGTCGCCCTGGACTAACCGGCTGGCTGTGTCAATACCTCAGTTGATTGAGTGCGGAGCCGCCGCTTAGAGAAAAGGGACGCAAAGAAAGGAAGGGAGTGCCTCCAAGTGTTGAGCTTCATGGGTTTATTGGATTTAATTTGCCTTTCCCATTTCCTTCTTTTATGAAAACAAACCTCTTGCTATTTTTGCAACTCCTTTCAATGACACGTCATTAACAGGGAAGCCAGAATTCTATTTGACATTGTTTAATCATTCAAATTTCATCAAACACCCATCAAAACACTAAGCCATGGAGTGGCAGCATTTTAAAAGCATGCGCGTTTCCCGTGCAGACCTCCTTGTGGGCGGGCTAGCTTTCTTTTGGTACTAATTCGAAATGTTCAGAAGATTAGGAGTGTTCCTGCACTGAACGCAGGGAGTTTTGCGAACATTACCCGTTTTGAAAAGACACCATCATTTTTCTTATATTCGGAGGTTATGGAAAAGCTACGTGCAGGCCAAATGATAAGCAGGGGGTATATATAAAAAGGAATGCCATATGGAAATCCCTCTCTCTTGTCCTCACAGAGACGCACAGAGAGAAGGTGAACACACTGAGCCTACCGTGTGAGAGGGACCCCCCAGGAAGGAAGGTGGAGCAGGACCTGGGCCCATGGCAAGACTCCTGAGCCTCACAACTGCTCTATGAGCCCCACGGTGGCCCCACCTCACTGCCCTTTCCATCTCTGAGTCCCTTCGGCTCTAAAAGTCTCTAGCATCCACTCTGAGATAACAGTGAAGACAAGGGAGGAAGCAAACACGGAAAGAAATGGAAACAAGAGTTTGGAAAGCTTACATCAAGCCTTGGGCCCAGCCAGAGTCAGGAAAGCAGTTTCCATTGTCTTCCTTCCCTTCTCCCCTCCCCAGATTTTACACAGATATAAATGAAGCGAGACCATTTTACAGGGTATTTCTGTTTCCATATCCCTTCTTCCATCTTCCGTGTAATTACCTGCAATCAACTCAAATATATAAATAGGCACATTTAAAAATACCCCCACCGCATCAGGTGCTCCCGACTCGGTTTTGAGACGGCATTCTAGAAAGCCAAGATCTCCTGAGGACATGAGGTGGGTCATGAGTTGAGGAGGAAAATGAGCAGATCCGGTTTCTGAAGGAACAGCTGGAGTCTCAGGAATCTGAGCCCTTCACCGTTGAGCCAGCCTGGTGGCCACGGAATAATGGCCCACGGGAGAAGTCAAAGGCTCCTGAAGCCAGAACTTGGGGTTGGGGGAAGGAATTTTCTAGAAGAGAAGTGAAGTCAAGGACTCCATGGTGAGGCACTGACCTCGTCAGCCAGGGAATCCGAGGTGAGGCCTGCCACAAATAACACTAGTGATCACAGATCTGACGTGCGGTCCCCTGCTGACTACATCCCGGCATTGTACAGAAGTGGATCGGACAGGATTAATTACTACGACTGTTGACGGTACAGGGCTTCGAAGACTTTTATTCAGCATTTAAGAGATTTACAGGAAATCTCCAGGCAGTTAAGGCGAGGGGCTGAGCCTGTCTTTCAGCTGGCTCAAAGCCAATCATTTGGAGGGTAACTTTAATTCCTGGGATATGGAGTCATACAGTCAGGAAGCAGGCCTGACCCCAGTAAGGTCAGTGTCGTGGCCAACTACCCTGGGCTCAATTTAGAGACATAACTATGGCAACGACTGTGCCCAATCGGTTATTAGAGGAGATTTATTGACGGATATGCTTGAATAGCAGAACCATTAATTGCAATTACCAGACAAGACACTTTGTTCATCTCGGGGAACTGGATGCCAAAACGCCCTAACAACTTTAAAATCCCATTTGCTCTTGGGCTCTCAGCTGGCGTCACCGCACCTGATTCAGCCTCCCAGTACTGAGAGGGAGAGGAGAAGGGGTTTAGCTTGACATGGCACTGGCTGCAGAAACTGGCCAGTGCTGGGCGCCCAGGCGCGAGCAGTAGACACCTCATGCCGCCCCCACCGTGGCCTTCATGAAAGGGAGGGTGGACTCCATGAGCAGACCTGCTCCTCCTGGGTCCCACCCGGAGTGGAGTGAACACCTTCTCCTTCGCTCTGCCAATCCATGCCCTTCATTTTCTTCCAGACTCTCTGCGTTGCCTCTCAGCCTTCCTGAGCTGGATGTAGCTCGGGCTGGGCTCTTTCACCTTGTTGTCTCCCAATTCTTGGATTTCATCCTTCTCGCCTTCCGCCGGGCAGCCTCCCCTGAACACCCCATTTCTCTAAAACAGTGACTGACTCCCACCTCCCATACCTGCTGCCCGTCTCTCACTGCTCTGGTTCCTTCCTAGCACAGCTGCCATGCTACATATCGGTCTGCCTGATTACCTATCTGCTTCCGTCTCCCTCCCTCACTCAATTCTAAGGTCCCCAGGGGCAGAGATCTGGTCTGCCTTTCCTACCACCATATTCCTGGTGCCTACCACAGTAGGTGCCCAAGAACTATTTGTTGACTGAATGGATGGATGGATGGATGGATGGATAGATGGAGTTGATACATTCTGCAGTTGTGCTTAAAGAGCCTTCCTCTCTTCAACTAGATGATAACATCCCTAAACGCAGGGATGCCCCCCCTAGCGTCTTATTCAGCACTGCGCACACCCTGGGCGCTTTAGAACTTGCACAAGGGAATGAGAGAGGTTGCAAGGCACAAATCCAATCCATGCATTGGAAAAGGCAAAAGCACACCTCCCAGGAATAATAAGAGCTAACCTTGAAATAGTGCTTTCTGCAGGAGCACTATTCACAGCACATTCATCCATAAAACCCCCATGACAGGACTGTGGGTCTGGAACGTTATTCTTTGTCCATTAAAGGTCACTAATGAGGACACAGAGAGGTCAAGTGATATGCCCAAGGTCACACAGCTAAGTAAGTGCTGGAGCTAGGAAAGAGACACAAGCAGTCCAGCCCAGAACCTGCAGTCCGTGTTTTGCTATTTCTCCTGACTTTGAAGTCTAGGATAAGGACAAAAAATGATGAGAAAAACACCTCGGGAGAGGTCTCTGGGCACTAACACTCGGTCTCCTTGAGCGGATTCCTACTTTTCATCCAAACTAGGTTACGAATTACAAACCTCTGCTCCAAATCGAGATGTCACTTCATAATCTTTCCCTCATAGATTAAACATCAAGACTATACTTTACCTGAGGAGAGTGAGGCAAATGATTCAGAGAATTTCTTTTTTTTTTTTTTAATGTTTATTTATCTTTGAGAGAGAGAGACAGACAGAGCATGAGCAGGGGAGGGGCAGAGAGAGAGAGGGAGACACAGAATCGGAAACAGGCTCCAGGCTCTGAGCTGTCAGCACAGAGCCCGACGCGGGGCTTGAACTAGGGAACGGTGAGATCATGACCTGAGCTGAAGTCAGACGCTCAACCAACTGAGCCACCCAGGCGCCCCTCAGAGAATTTTTTCCATGGGACAGTGGAAGGCGGTGCCCACTAAATATACCGTTCACTCACTCGTCTGTTCATTCGTCCACTGTCTGTTTCTTTATTGGCATCTACTAGTACCCAGCACCTCACCGACACCACGCATCAGCTGACCTCACAGAATCTTCCATTCACGGAAGGGGGTTGGCATTAATGCAATAACCACGCAGGTATACTGTAGCCATGGCAGGAGCCGTAGCCAAAGGGCACAAGGCAACAAAGGGAGGGCAAAGGCATTTCACCTCGTCATGGAAGTCAGGGAAGGCTTGCCTGAGAAATCGGCTCCCTGTGGAGACCAGGAGACTTCCGGGAAGAGGCGGGAGGACGCCAAGCTTGGTGCAGCTGGGAAATGGAAAATGGGAACGCGTGGGTGGGAGGGGCTGAGGCTGGGGCAGCGCCAGGAGTGCAGGCCGGACCACCGAGGCCGGATAAAGGTCCTGATCTTTGTTAGAAGCCACTGGAGGCTTCGGACACCACCAGAGAGGGAACGATCCAAGAATTGTTCAGAAGGTGACACTGTCAGCCTGGCGATGCATGACTGCCGCTCAGTCTGCTCGCTAAGGCAGGAAACTGGGCAGACACGCTAAGGAGAGAAAAGGAAAGTTCAACAGCAGGGATGGAAACTGAAAGGATTTCCTGGCCCGTCTTAAGATCACCAGAAAGTGGAATGGCGGGGCGTGCATCCCCAGAGGCGTACGGTCAGGTCTCGCGACCCTCAGGTCACTCCGGACAACCCTGCGAACCAGAGTTGACCCCTACAGCTTGGTAACATTGAGGGTCAGCTCGTACCCACGCGTGGAATAGGTTCTATTTGCCTTACTTTCTACCGAACATTAAAAAAAAACTGTCATTCCTGTGCTGACACCAACATTATTATGCATCAGTATAACAGGGTACTAATTTTAATCTGCACAAAAATCACAGAAATTTCATGCCGAAAGGAACTTTAAATATCATCTGAATATTTGTGAATTTTTCCAGTATGTTCATAGATGTTTTCATGTATAATTTATTTCCTATTAACATGTATGTTTGGGGGCCTCTAAATAAATTGTTTTTCATGGGCTTTGCCTACGTATATTGCCTCACAGGTCCCTCTCATTCCCACCTGGACCCCAGGGAAGCTCATGAACACACACACACACACACACACACACACACACACACACACAAGACTGTACCCAGAAAGTGCCCAATCAATAGCGTTAGTTGACTGACTGACTGACTGATAACAGACAAAAGACTGCCTCTGAATCTGACACTCAAAGCCATAGTCAAAAGAAGGATCTATCCCTCATTTAAAAGAATCTGGTCAAAGCATAAGGTAGAGATGAGGTGAACTGTCAAAACTTCCTTCCGTTGGCTCATCAGCGAATGGAAACAGAAAAAGCTGGAAGGAGCTAGAACCTGAGGCCCCAGCCCCTCTCCATGCAGGGAAAAGCAATTCTGTCATCCACATAAAGTGTGGAGTATGGCATATTTCTGGTTAAAAGGTCGGGGGGGGGAGGGAAATGAATATATAGATGAGTATATTAAGCAAAATGAGAGCTTTTGCAATTTTAGCAGCAAAATAGCTTTCTTAGATGACAGCAGAAACCACTTCCAGATTTTTCTTTTCTCTGATCCATCAATGTTGCCCTAGCCCTCAACCAAGTTCACACAGTCCAGACATTTTGGATGGAATCAACATGTTAGCACCCTTATTTTTCAAAATGCAGAGGATGGATATCTAAGATTAAACCTGTAGAAACCAGCCCCTAGATGTCATTGTTGCTGCTAAAATATCAAATCTTTGAGTCTTTGAAATTTTAAATCTGAAGAGATAGCAGTGTTAATCTGAATAAGCCATTTAAATAATGCAAATTCAATTCACTTTCAATTTTTCAAAGCCAAGTCCAAAGTCTTCTGGACTTCTTAACCAAAATGTAACTAAATCTTAGGGTGTTAGCACGCATTCAGTTGCCAAGAAAATCCGCGTTTAGGAAAAATAGGCTTAAAACCCACGTAGTCATATGTGACACGACTAACTGGGCTCACATCAACTTCCACAACTGATGAGCTGATTTTAGAGTAGCTGGATGGTTCTGGCCTCTTCTTTTCCATGTGTCCCCTGACTTCTGGGCTTGCCTCTGTCATTGGTACTGGAGCCAAGAGCTGTCTGTGCCTCCCGTCGAGGGCACACTGAGTGAACAGAGATGCTCACAAGCCCTTCGCTTCGCACCGTTTCCAATCAGCCTCACATGCTACATGTTCTTAGCTCAGTGTCCCTGTCTCCATCTCTCCCTTCCCTTTTGTACCATGGCAATCCGAGCCTCTGCAATGATAATACTTCTTGCTGGGAGCCTGGGTGGCTCGGGCCGTTAAGCGTCAGAGTCATCATTTTGGCTCACATCTCACCGTTCTTAAGTTCAAGCTCCGCATTGAGCTCCGCACTGACAGCAGGGAGCCTGCCTCTCAGATCCTCTGTCTCCCTCTCTCTCTGCCCCTCCCCTGTTATTCTCCTTCTCTCTCTCTCTCTCTCTCAAAAAATAAACATTTTTTAAAATAAAAATAAACTTTAAGAAATAATAAATACGGAACTAAATAAATAAATAAACAAATAATACGTATCGTGTGTTCACCACTTACTATGGGTCGGCTGTTTCAGCACTTCATATCCATTATGTCCCTTAAACTTTTCAACAGCCCTAGAGATAGGTGTCATTAGCCCCATTTTACAGACGAAATAACAGAGGCACAGAGAGGCTAAGTAACTTGCCTTAACAGACACAGCTAGGGAACGCTAATGGGTTTTGAAGCTCAGGGTGAGACCCAGGCTACAGCCTGGATTCTTAGGGCTTCCCTGAGGCCATCTCCAAGGTCTCTGGACACCATCTTTCTTCTATCTCCCAAGACGGACGCCATCTTTCTTCTATCTCCCAAGCCCTCAGTTCTCAATCTGTTGCTCGATCTTCCTGAAAGACTGATTTCAAGTAGCTCCTCAAATAAAGTCCACGCCTAGGAGCGTGTCTGCCGAATGAAAGTGCTTTTTCATCCAATCGATGAATGTTTATTGAGTGTACCTATATTCCCAGCCCTATTCTAGGCCAGGGGGGGATATCAATGAACAAGACTAACAAGCTCCCTGGACTCTTGGAACTCATTCTCCACCAGCCTAGACAGATGGGAAGGCAGGGATTACATATGTAATTAATGACCACAGAGCTAAGTCCACAAAGACACGTGAAATAAGACACGCAGAGCCCCTAACACAGGTCCCTGCACCAGGAAGGCCCTCCATGGATGCCTGATGCCTGTCTCTGCCTGGGCCAGCCTCGACCCCGGCCCCAGCCTGCCTTTCTGGCCAAAGCTCTCCCTGCTCCCCACAGCCAGCCCTCTGTGCCAGGCAAGGTTGTCTCCATGACCCAGACAGATGCCTAGGGCCCACTCTCATTGCGGGCCCATCTCCTTCCACATACCAAGCTGATCCATTCATAAACTTAGCTCAAGCTTCCCCGCCCCTCCTCCATTCAGCCAGTCATTGGGATCTCCCTCCTTGCGTGGCCCAGAAGTGTGAGCTGAGGGAGAGGTGCCTGTGCGAGAGAGATGGAAGACGTGGGAGGCTTGCCACCTGCTCGGGAAGCTCACACGCGCCCTGAAGCCCCACTGGTGCCTCTAACTCACAACAGTTTTCCACTGGGCCCTCCCAACCTTAAGACTTGCTGGAGCCTCATGGCCAGAAAGGGCATGAGAACTGCAGCGTGGACTATCTCTGGGGGCCACGTGCATTTTCCCTTCCCTTTGCCGCTCATGTTGCTTTGTCAGGGAAAGCAACAATCCCAGAAGATCAAAATCCAAACAATGTTTTTTTATGCTTGGTTTTTCCCAGTCTGTGAGGCGCTCAGAGCTGGAAGACCCTAGAAGGTAGACTACTCGATGTCTCTGGGTATCCATCTACTGATGTCTTAAGGAAGTGGAGCTCCCAGCCAGCGAGTGACGATGCCAGCGGCCTCTCCCAGTCTATCACCTCAAGAGGAGCTGTCAAAATAACAAACGACACATTTTTAGGTCACAGGATTACCCCGTAGCCAGGCCCTCTTGGTTTGATTAGCAGTTACTTTTCCTCTTAGTGTCTTTCTTCATCTTCTTCTCCTTCTTCTCATTTTCTTCCTCTGCCCCTCTCATCAATAAAGGTCACCGCGTTAAGGAAACCGCTTCTCTGAGAAGAATTTAACAGTATCCTATTATAATCACATTGTCTTGCTCAGAAGCAGGTGGTATTACCTGTCAACAGGGTTTTGGACATAGCAAATAGCTGCCACCCACCTCAGCTGAGGCTCCCGGGCAGATAAAGTGACCAAAGGAGACAGCCCTCTGGAGGCCTCAAAATCTCATTTTCATTCCCCTTGTGGAAAAGAGACTGACTTTATTGACAAAGACGACTGAAAATTGCTCGAGCGTTCCAATAACCAGTCTGCGTTGAGGCAGAGAGACAGTCTGGCGGAGGCGAGCTCCCTGCTCCAGCGAGCCTCGCCGTGCCGTCTCCCCAGCCTGTGCATATGCGGACCAGACTGGAAGGAGCCTCCCGACGTCCTCCAAAGCAGCCCCTCTCCACCTCCACTCCCAGCCTGCTGGTGCCTTTCCTGGATCCCACCCATAAATCAACATGAATTCGGGGACTCTCTGCCAGAAACCGAACTCATAGACTGATTCAGGGGCCTGGAGGTGGGACCTGGGTTAGCCCGACATTCCCACTGGTGGGCTCTGTGGCTTGACTGCACGTTCCAGGTAAGCCACTAGATGTCACCACCATTGATGTTTGTCCTTATTCCCAGGTCCTGCGTCTAAGGCAGTCCCAGGGGCTAAGGGAAGTCTATACAGAATTCCACCACCACCGGGGGACCTCAGGGCTGCCTGAGACGCTAGGACAGTCTGAAGCTCCTCGGCGGGCCTCTTCTACACCAGTTAGTGGCTCAGACCCCAAACAGCTGAGCTGAAAGCGAAGTATGAACAATGTTAGCCAGAGCCACTCCTAACTCTCACCACAGACGCCCTCGCTCTTTCTCCAATCCTTCCGACGGTGGCATCGGTCACTGGGTACCCTTCCCTTCTGGCTTATCCAGGTCCTCAGGAAGAAATAAATTAATATGTGTGCCTCGTAGCCCCAGAGATTTTAGATGTCAACGAACCGCAGAAATAATATAGGTCTGTGGCTTTTAGCGGAGAATGAATGACAGATAGATAATTTATGATGATTCTTGAGATCTGAACTATAATTATGAAGTATTTCTAGGTGTATATTCCGGATGCAAAGTGTGAGGAACCTAGAGCTAATGTTAATTTATTACTGACAGCTGTATATATAATAATATATCATGTCTTTTAATCTCACATTCCTTCTGACTTCCATCAAGCAATCCTTTCATTCATTAATAAAATCAAGCCTTGCCATTATTCTTAATGATGAAGTCCCATTTTGAATCCGGAGGACTCCTATAATTAAACCCCGTACTTCCATACACCAGACATCTGAAGCTCAAAAAAAAAAAAAAAAAAAAAAAGATAAATTGAACTTCTGGGTTTACAGGCAGGCTGAACGCATCAGAAAGATGGCGCCCACCTGCTCGCAGTCCCATTGGAGCTAAAAGTCAGGGGAGATGTTTATGTTTATCTTCTCCGTTCACGCCGCCCCTCTGTGTTTTCTCTCTTAGCTCCCCCGCCTCCCCCCACCCCTCCACAATCTTTCCTTCTTTGAGGCAGTATCTTCAAAGATTATTTTTTAAAGGTCATGATAAAAATTACAACCAAAAGAAATACAGGCTAACCTGTCTCCTCCAATTTTCTGTGCTGTGCCAAAGACTTACACGATTAATCCTGTCAAAAGGAATCTAATCTAATCTTATTACACCAAAGACAAGGTGTCCTTTATAAGTCTCCTGGCTGGGAACAAGTTGATCTTCTCGAGTTTCAACGGTTCCGTGTCTCATTCGGTTTACAACCAGTCATCCCCTCGGCAACGTACTCGCTGCACCGCCCTCGGCTCTCCCAGAGTTTAAACAGTGCTCTGGTGTTCAGTTGTCAAGCACGCACCACATATGATCAGACTCCCTGGTCACTTCCCATGATACTTGTTAGAAGCAAAACCTTTAACCTCATCCACTAATTAATGATCACAAAGTGGAATAATGAGATACGTGGCGATAGGGATCCAGTTATCCGGGTCATCTCTTATTTGGAGACAGAATCTGATTCCAGGGAGTAAGGCGCTGGAGAGCTGAGTAAGCAAGTTTCCTATCTGCAACACCAAATCTTACGAGCACCGGTTAATTAAATCCTGATAAATAACATTCTGCGGCAAATAGAAGGTGCTCCGAAGAGTTCGGTGGGATGACCACAAGTTCAATGGAACTACCTCTGAACGTCTTTGCATTCCTCTGACTTAAAAAGTTCTCTGTAATTTTCCGGAGAGCTCTCGTGCAGGAAAGAAGAAAGAACCGAGGTTTCGCTCCACTGGCTTTTTGAGGTTGCCAAGGTGTTCCTATTGGATTCTGTGTCTCATACCTTTCTCTGTCTTCAAGAATGAAGGTTCTAATTCTTTCATTAACACTGCCATCTGACTGTAATGGTTTCTTTCTACTGGTTCTGTCTCTTCCTGCTACTTCAGGGTAGGGAGCAAGAATGTCAGTCAGCAGTTTGGCTATGTCATGCTGCAGTAACAAAGAGCTCCAAACCTCAGTGACCTCCTCACCCTACCTATCCCTTGTGGGGCGGCTGGGAGCCCAGCTCGTCATCGCTACTCTAAAATGAACGCTGACAGGGTGGCCACCATTGTGAACATTGCCAGTCATCAAGGCAGCAGGAAAATGGGGCTCGAGGGGCGAATGCACTGGCAACTAGACGCTCCAGGGTGGGAGTGACACACCCACCACACACGATTCGTCATTAGCCGACACCCCTGAGCCAGGAAGTTCTATCTAACCTTGTCCTGCAAGAGGGACATCGGGGGAAAAAAACTGGTGCATACTGGAAAAGAATACCACAGAAACTTCAGACAAACCAACTGATCTTCTCCTCTTCTTTAGAAGTTCCGTATTTTCCCTAGATTCCAATTTCTCCACTTTGTGTTGGCATTCTTCCCTGATCAAATAATTCTCTGACTTCTGTCCACTCTCAGATTCACGGACCTTACAGGTATTGCTAAAGAAAACTTTCTCTTCAGATGGTCATAAACTAAGATTATATGTATAGCTCAAGGCAAGGAAAGAAAGTGGCCTTAATTGTTTGTTCTCGCTTTCCCCCTTTCATGCATTTCTGGTGTTCCTTATTTTTTTTTCCTTCCACCCTTCCATGGTAGTCTCCTATTCAATCTCTTTTATTGAAAAATAGCTCAACACTTTATTTTTCCTTCTTCTTAGCTCTTTGGCCCAACCAGGAAAGGAGTCCACGGAATAGCAGAATGCTAACTTTGCTGGTTTCCCAACCCAGCACATTTGTAGGTGAATTTGTATCCTGAGATACTCGTATCCTGAGATACAGTAAGGAGAATTACCGACCTGTCTGAACAGTGACTAAGCTTTGCTAGATCTCTCTCCCACTTGACAACTGAAAGCCCAGCCTGCTGCAAAAGCCTCTAAACGTATCTGGAGGTCCCCAAGGGCTCCCTTCCTACTGCTCTTGGACCACCTAGTGAGTCCAGACCCAAACACCCTACCGTGTAGTTCCTAAGGCACCAAACAGTCCAGCGTTCTCTGTGAAGGTGGACAAAATGCTCCCCTCCCTTTGTATTTTACTCTGTTCACAGTGGAACCCAAACAAGGCTGCTTCTAATCCAGGTGTGTATGCCACGCATCAAAACAGAGCCAAATGACCAACAGCATGGTGCCCTCAGAAGGACTGAGACTGCGTCAGGCCACAACCCCCAGGATGAGTTCTTTCCCTGAAAGTCTTCTCTCTCTCAAGTAAACAGATCACCCAAGGCAAGCCCTGCCCGTCACCAGTCACACCTGAAGTCCAGCCACAAACCTAGCTAGGACCTCTACAAAACAGCCAAGAACACCACAAAAAACATAGCCCAAGAAGCGCAGTAACAAATTGCTGAGCACAAGGCTGAAAGAATGCCAGTGCTCCAGGGGAAAAGCCAGTTAGGGAGGGGATGGGGTGAAGAAGCTAGCCCACAGAGGATGTGGGCGACGTGGGGAGAGTCGCTGACTTCTAGGCCCAGACGACCATTGAGAGGACAACGCAGAGGCCTTGGGAGGTCGACGACCCCGACCCATACCCGCCCAAGACTGGGACAGCCCGGGCCGCTGGGGCACCTTCGCGCCTGCCCGGCCCCGAGTGCCCCAGGATGCCCATAGGCGGGGCCTGAGCATCGCCCCGCCCCACCGCCCGCCACTCGGGTCACCTGACCTGCCCGCGGCTCACGTGATCCGTCCCCAGCGCCGCCATTTTGGAGCTCCGGATGAGGAGGGGAAAAGCGGGGGAAAAGAGGGGAAAGAGCCGGGAGAGAGGTGGGAGAGGACGAGGGCGAGGGCACGGCCGGGCTCCTAGCCGGCCAGAGGAGGCTCGCGGAAGCAGCAGCCGCCGCCCGACCGCAGGTACAGCGCCCCGGGGCCGCCCCTCCGCCCGCAGGTAGCGCCGCCGCCGGCCATGTGCGTCCTCCCCTCAGGCCTCCACCGGCGTCCGCTTCCTCCTCAGCGGGCCGACACCGCCCGGGGCTCGCTTCCTGCCCCAAGTTCCGTGTCCCTTTCCAGTGCTCTGCGCAGCCCGCGGCGAGGCCTGCGGAGACCCCTGGCTTGGCCTGCCGCGGGGGGGGGTGGGGGGAACCTGCGGCTCTCCGCATACTGTCGCCAGCTTGCTCTGGCGGCGGGCCTGCCGAGGCGTTGCTGCCTTCTCCTCTGCAGCTGTGAAACCGCTTTAGGCCAGCCGCGGCTAAGCTCACGACGGTGTCCTCACCGCCTCTCTTGGTTACTTTTCTCAAGCTCCGATCGCCCCCAGCCCTTTAGCCCGTTCTTGGTGTAGAAAAAGCTAGGACAGAAAATCCCAGCCTTCTGACCCTATTACGAACCTTTTCGATGAACTGGTTTCCCAGAGATCGCGGAGATCAGTGGGAAAAGCTCGCACTTTTAAGACCTACAGGCCTCCGGAGGGAAATGGTTTGTGTGGAAGGCTTGGATGATTAATTAGGCGGAGGCCATCATCCCAACCCGTAGGCGATGTTTTTAGTGACTGCGGTGGGCCGTAATTTACTCTCGGTCTGCATCTCTTTTATCAGGCGGTTACTGGATTTATCACCTGCTTGAGCTTGTACTTTCTTCAGGACTCGGCTTTGACTCGGCGTTTGGGTTGCGTTATTGATTAAAAGAGAAAGCCTGGCCCTTCATTCCTTTCCCTCACCAACTCGTTTAAAATTAACTCGAGGGGAGGACCAAAGACGTGCTTTCTGCCCTGGCAACGAACTATTTACCTAACCATAATCGATAAGATAGCTGCATTCTAGGTGAAAGGAATAGGCATTATTTGACCTTTTAGAATCATCCTAGCTAGTAGAGGAAACGGCAAAGAAATGTGAGACCAGGGCAGGAAACTGCGCTAGAAGATATATAGGTCAGTCTACTTGTGTCCTATCTTTTCATGCCCACTGTGATTGCAGAATCATCCTTTAGATGGTTTTTTTTTTTTTTTGGTTAAGATTAAAATAGCGATATACAGTGTATTGTTCCCGATTCAGTAGAAAGTGATATCAGTAAGACCAGTAGTATTTTGAGTCAAATTGGATAGATTCTGAGCTAAAACAAAATAACACAATTATTGGGAGAAGTTTCCAGAGCAGTTTTTTTTTTTTCTAACTTGTACAAAGTGGTAAAGTCTGCTTGCTAGATAAATTATGTAAATTTGCAGCACACGGTTGGGTTGCTCGAACGTGCCGCCGAATGTCTTTTTGACATAGAATATTGGGAAATTTTTCACTGCCAGAAGAAATCATTACTTTCTTTCACCAAGGAAGAGAAATGTTTGATACTATGTACTTTCATTCTTGGCCACAGCTGAATTCCGAAGATCGGTCCAAGGGGCTGTGTTAATTTCAGGAATTGATTTGAAAGACATTGGCTCTGCCGCTTAGCAGCCATGTAACCTTGGGTAAGTCACTGAAACCACACAGAGTGTTTCCTTCTTTGTAAAATTGTGTAACACCCACCTGGCCTGTTCCGAAGAGTTACATAAAGATCAGACAGGCTAATATGTTTGATACAGTCTAGCTGTAAGGACCAGTTAGTCTTTTCAGTATTGGTTCTTTACTCTTACTCGTTCTGTCCTCATTAAGATGTAAGAAAGAAATTGGTGTGTTAAGAAAGGGGATTTAGGGGCGCCAGGGTGGCTGAGTCGGTTAAGCATCCAACTTTGGTTCAGGTCACGATCTTGAGGTTTGTGAGTTGGGGCCCCACGTCAAGCTCTGTGCTGACAGCTCAGAGCCTGGAGCCTGCCTCAGATTCTTTGTTTCCCCCTCTCTGCCCCTCCCCTGCTCATGCTCTGTCTCTCTCTGTCTCTCAATAATAAATAAACGTTTAAAAAAATTTTTTAAAAAGGGGATTTAGAATCAGATAGGCCTGGATTCCAGTTCTTAAACCAGTTATTGCTTTACATCTGTGATCCTCACTCGGATCCTCACCTACCAGAAATTACATGGATAATACACAGAGTCTACATAGGCACTGCCCCTGGATGGCGAGCACTTCTAGGGCAAGGATTCCTTCTTACTTATTTGTGTAGTCTCCAGCACTGTGCTTGTCACATTATAGGTGCTTAATAAATGTTACATCTTAATATTGGTTAGTGTTAGTGAGACCTTATGTGTTCATGGTCTGCCAAAGCTGCCAAATTGGAATATTCTCCCAGGCTAGATGCCAGCTAAGAAATTTTAGATTATAAAATTCAGGTACTTGTGATATTTGTACTATTTTTTTTTTTCTTGGTGGCAGTTAATCACATTGAGCTAAGGAGATTTTAATTCAAATGAATCCTAGCTGATATTAGTAAGATAAATCTATAAATAATGTGTAAGTAATCTCGAGGTGATTTTTTTGTAGACAGTTTACAATTCAGGGATATGAAAGCTCCTGTCTTTGTCTAGTTGGAAAAGAACAAATTCTAAGTCTGAAAGAAAAGGTTCTTTACACCATTGAACTGCCTTTGCACATACACAGAAAATTACAGCTTTTCTCCAGCCCTACTCCGGCCCACATGAATTGTTCAACTTGGTTTTGCTTATGATAACCATACTCTGTAACTGAAAGGAACTAATTAGATATACAAAGAAACCCAGTAGTAAATTATAAGGAAGTAAAGACAACTGAAATAATTTGGTTCTTTTCTTGGGAAAGACATTAATTGTAAGCTTTTGCCTTTGGAATACAGGTCTCCCCCACTTTTTAGTTTGCTTCCTGACACTTTGCGGGGTTTGTTTTGTTTTGTTTTGAGAGAGAGAGCATGAGAGGGGGCGTGGGGAAGAGAGAGAGTCTTAAGCAACCTCCATGTTCAGCATGGAGCCCGACCCCACACCCTTGGGATCATGACCTGAGCCAAAATCAAGGGTCAGACTTTCAACCAACCAAGCCACTTCGCTTTTATGAAAGACCTCCAATAGTACCTGTTTTCTCTAACTGAAAGGTATCTGAAGATTTCACTTTTACCCAAAAGGCAAAAATAGTTTTCAATGTTTGTTTTGCAGTGAGTCATTAATAGAGGCAGCACGTAACCCAAGCAGCAGGCGTGGCCCCACCAAGCTCCTTTCCTGCCCAGGAACCGTACTCAGAATCTCCGCACCAAGGCGCCGGAGCTTTGCACTGTGTCTGTGAGCATCTGTGCTTTATCTCATTTTATTGTGTACACTCATTAGCAAGATGTGTTCTAAAATATCAGAAAAGCCTGAGAGAGGTTATTTTTGGGTTTTTTTTTCCATATAAATAAATGGTAATTCCTTCTTCACTTTACATAATTTCAGCTTCTGAAAGATTTCATAGGAAGGTTCTACCTTCAGATGGCTAGGGAAACCTGTCCTGTTGTCTAGGAAAGATTTGAGACTCAGTGAGAAAGATTATAGAACTTTTCTGGTTTGGGATACAACTTATATTTATTTATTGGTAATAGTTTGATATATTTTGTCTAATGTGGTTATGTGTAAAGATTCCAAGGAAGAAGCTTCCTACTTTGGTGATGCCTCTAGTCTTTACTCTTTCTGTAAACCTTCCTGTTCAACCTTGTTGATCTTTTCAGTAACTGCCAGATAGAAGGTTTATTCTCGTTTATGAAAACATGATAATGTTGTGGCTGTTTTCCTTGTCAGTCTTACTCTTGTGTTAACAGAGTGCCAAAAGAGAAAACGATGCGTTCTAATTAAAGATAATTCAAGGAGGATGTCTTTACAAAGATACTCATAATAAAGGTGTTGGACTCGGACAGGCAAACCACAGGGATAATGCAGTTATGTGGAGGTAGCAGCATCAGAAGGAAGAGAGGTATCAGAACCAGGAGAGTTTCGTAGAGCCCCCTGCATGAAGACAATGGTCTTCCATTGAGAGACATGGCCAGTCCAGGCTGGCCTAGAGGGAGGGAATTAGGGAAATGAATATCCTGGTTTCAGCGTGCTGCCTCCTCCCAGTCTCCTCTCATGGCTCCCCACTGGCATAACACAACCAGAAACCAGAGGGCATGGGCGCCTACTGATGTAATACCTCCTGGGGCAGAGAGCAGAGTAGAGAAACGGAGGCAGCGAGCCCAGAAGGACAAATGGTTGACATCTGGCACGGCCGTCTTTTGGACAGTATACATCTTACCTCTTCAAAAACCTTTTGCTTACTTTGCTTACCTTCCTACACCAAAACTAGCTCTTCAGTTTGTTAGTATTTGGTCATCGACTTTTGGTCATCGACTGTTGCCTTCTGACTTTGTGTACTGTTGTTACATGTATAAAAGCTGTTACTTCTTTTTAACTTCTAAATATGTTTGTCCTATCCGTTCAGCTCAGTTTTAAACCATAAGTACTGTGATTTTAAATTTTTTTCCATACTGTATTTTGGTTAGTGCCTTGCACATAACCATTTTTTTTTTTTTTTTTAATTTTTTGAGAGAGAGTACTAGCAGGGGAAGGTCAGCGAGAGAGAGGGGGACGGAGACACAGACTCTGAAGCAGGCTCAAGACTCTGAGCTGTCAGCACAGAGCCCAGCGCAGGGCTTGAACTCATGAGCTGTGAGATCATGACCTGAGCCGAAGTCGGATGCTTAACCGACTGAGCCACCCAGGAACCCTAACACATAACCATTTTTTCTGTAACTTTTTATTATGAAAAGTTGTAAACATTTACACAAGTAGAAACAATAGTTTAAAGAACTCCTAGATACTTATCACTCAACTTTAATTACAAAATTTACTATTCGTGCTTTATCCCTGCTCTCTCCACCCACCCGCTGACCGTGCACGGGTACTGATCTCGTCAAGGCCATCGATGGCGTACAGACGATCACAATCTGTGTCATGCTCGCTATCGAGCCTCTAGGGCTGTGTTTGTGCTCCTTATTTTCATCTCTTTTTTTTTCCAAATAAATTTTACTTCACTTGACATAGGATCCCATATATATGCACATTGGTGGCCTAAGTGAAATTTTCGTGAAAATTTAAAGACTTGGCCTTAAGGTCAGCCTGGCTTCTTCCCTGTGTATACTTTATTATGAACTGTTTAACCTTTTGTAAGAGAGACTTTTGTTTCAATAAGATTTAACTCGTGCATCGATTCTGCCATGCGGACCCAAACTGGTTTTTCAGGTGTCTCTTGATGTATTTTATGTCGTCATATCTGTTTTATAGCTGCCATTTCTGTACTTATCCCCAAATGTATGCAGCCTCTAAAATGAGATACTTACATAAATGTTCGGGGAAAATTGGAGCATCTGCTGCAAATTTCCATTAGCTCTTAATGCCTGAGCAGACACAGCTTTTAAAATCTGAATGTTTTGTCAGTTTCTTTTGTATTAGTTTTTTTTCTTGAGAAAACTTGAACTCCTCCTCCACTTCATTCCCCTTTATTTTTAAGGTGCACCCTGAAATATCCACAGGGAGCAACTCGCACTGCTCTCCTTCCTATTCCGTCATTACGTGGAGGAGGGATAACGTGAGTCACCTCCGCACCCTGTGGGTGTGCAGAGTCTCTTGAGCTGCTTTCACTCGTTACCCTGCAGACGATCAGTCAGCCTACTGATGTCCTGATTCATGGAGGAGGAGACCTTAGATCTACAGTAGGCCACCAGCTCTTGTGCTAGAAATTGAATGTTCAAGGAATTCTGTTGTTAACAATGATTTAACTAATTCCCATTTAACAATTGAACTGAAAGAAATAAAGCCTTCAGCCAGTGGCCCTAAAGCCAAATCGGTAGTCACAGAAACAGCCACAGCTCCCCTTGGCCTAAAAAATGTGGAATTCTCAGGCGATGAGGTGACTTAAGAAGTCACAAAGGATTTTCCCAAAGAAACAAGTTGTTCCCACACTGGTCCCTCCTTAGTGATTTAAGATCGAGTGTAGAGATTTAAAAATACTGTTTTTCCTACTTGAGAAGGATGGAAAGGAACTACAAAGTCTTTGGGGAGGTAACGCCCTTAGTTTGTTTAGGGAAGAGAGTGGCTAACGGTGGGAGCTCTGCTCTGTGGGAGCTGGGGTGGCTGTCCTTGTTGTAATGGCTATTGGGTGCCTTCCCTGCCACAAGCGCAGTTGGACATGGAAAAGAAAAAGCTGATCACATTGGACAGAGTATCAAGAAGGAGGGAAGTAGTAGTACTAAAGCCGAGAGTAAAATGTTTGCATTTTTGCCTGATGTGGACCTAGATATAGAGAGTTTGTGTGCCAGAAAGAGCAGAAAATAAGAGGAAAAGCTGTAACTGCTGCCAAGAGTAGATACGGGAGGACTGGCACTGCAGCTGGTCAGAGTGCTGGTAGGGTCTAGCAGGAGTTCGGTGTGATCTTGGCAGGGGCTGAAGGGCCCTTCCATGTTGATTCAGCCACCTGGGGGGAGGGAAGCCATGATTCACCTCCTAAAATAAGAATTCAGAGCCTGTGATTGAGGTTTAAGAATAGTATGGTCTTTGGTCTGTAGCTGGTGCCACTAAGAATTTTGCTGGCATTTATTGAATGTTGTGAGTAAGACTCCAGAATGCACCTAAAATGTGGAAAAACAAAACTTGTTGCTGGAAAAAAGCCTAAACTGAAAAATGTGATCCAAGTCAACAAATTAATCTCACTTTGAGCCAAAGGAAATGTTTGAGATGAAAGTACTGCCAGGAAATAGAGGATTCAAGATTTAGGCGGAAAGATATTGTGAGTATTTTTTGTTTTGTGATTTCCTTGGCTGTAATGCATCGCTGCAACTTACAGAGAACCCCTTGTAAGGACTCTGAATATTTAGACCCGAAACACAACTAGAAGAATATCAGGTGTTTTCCCTTCTCTAATGCCCCTCTCCCTTTCAGGAAAATGAAAATACATATATTCGTGCGTGAGTAATAGTTGACCACTAATATGGCCTCTAGGAAAAAACCACAGCGTAGTTTGTGGTTTATCTTCAGGAAGATCAATCGAAGGAAGTAAAAGAAGGAACTGGATCTTTGCTTTTATGTAGTTTCGTTTGCATCGTACTTCTCAAAATTCACTCTGCCATTTACAAGAGGTTACCGGACTGTCTTTTCATAATTCCAAAGATTTGGAGAGAAAAAAAGCAAATTTATGATTTTAATAATAAGACTACAATTATATTTGATATAAGAAACTGTTTCCCAAGAATTGTGTCAGTCACGTGTTGGTTTTGTGTGTTGGTTTTGTGGTAACTTGAGGTGGTTCCGCATGCTCTGGGAATGCTTGTGTTCCTTGAGTCAGGGAATAGGATCCTGTTTTTTGGCATTGCACAAAAGAGAGGGCATACTAATTGGGTCCAGCTAGATGTCTAGGGAAAAGAAAGTGAAGAAAAAAGGGAGATGCATATTGTTAAGGTCGTTTCCAAAGAAAGAAATGGATGGAAAGATCATCCTCAGTCTTAATAGGGGATGACATTCTCTAGAGAAGTTCTGAGCAATTTCAGTCTCTGCTGGAAATACGGCGATGTTGATATGAGACCCCCAGGTTAGAAAATAACTGAGATTAGCTTAAACTCTAAGAGTAGCTCAGATTACCTGTAATTACATACTTGTAATACTCACAACCTGGTACTTTCTGTTGTGTATTATCCTTTCTAGATATGGAAGAAAGCAGCAGTGTTGCCATGTTGGTGCCAGATATTGGGGAACAGGAAGCTATATTGACTGCTGAAACTGTCATCAGTTCATCCCTGGAAATTGATGAACAAAGAAAAGTTAAAACAGATCCATTGATCCATGTTATCCAGAAGTTAAGCAAGATAGTAGAACATGAAAAGTCACAAAAATGTCTTTTAATTGGGAAAAAACGCTCTCGTTCAAGTGCTGCAACGCATTCTCTTGAAACCCAAGAACTTTGTGAGATTCCAGCTAAAGTAACCCAGTCACCTGCTGAGGTCAGAAGGGCCGAGATGTCGCAGATACATTTTACCCCTGGCTCTCTTGCCCAGAACGATGGGAAGACTATGTCTTACCAGTGTAGCCTTTGCAAGTTTCTGTCATCATCGTTTTCTGTGTTAAAAGATCATATCAAGCAGCACGGTCAGCAAAATGAAGTGATATTAATGTGTTCAGAGTGCCACATTACATCTAAAAGCCAAGAGGAACTTGAAGCGCACGTGGTAAATGACCACGAAAACGATGCCAACGGTCACACTCAATCCAAAGCCCAGCAGTGTGTAAGCCCCTCCAACTCTTTGTGTCAGAGGCCCACAGAAAGAAATAATGACACCGTGTCCGATGTCCCAGTGAGTGTGGACAGTCCGCAAACTCTCACTGCCCAAAACGCGTCCATGGCAGAAATGGGTAAGAGGAAATGGTATGCGTATGAACAGTACGGCATGTATCGATGCTTGTTTTGTAGTTACACCTGTGGCCAGCAGAGAATGTTGAAAACACATGCTTGGAAACATGCTGGGGAGGTTGATTGCTCCTATCCCATCTTCGAAAATGAAAATGAGCCGCTAGGCTTGCTCGATTCTTCAGCGGCTGCTGAACCTGGTGGGGTGGACGCTGTAGTCATTGCTATTGGAGACAACGAACTGAGCATCCACAATGGGCCTTCCGTACAGGTGCAGATCTGCAGCTCAGAACCAGTGTCGTCTTCATCTCCTTTAGAGCAGAGTGCAGAAGGTGGAGTTCATCTGACTCCGTCAGTTACCCTTGACCCTAATGAGGAAGAAATGCTAGAGGTGATATCTGATGTGGAGGAGAATCTGATTGCCGATAGTCTGCTCTCATCCGCACAGAAAATCATTAGTAGCAGCCCAAATAAAAAAGGTCACGTTAACGTGATAGTGGAGCGTCTGCCAAGTGCCGAAGAGACTCTCTCACAGAAACATTTCCTCATGAATGCTGAGATTGAAGAGGGAAAAAACCTGAGCCCGGCAGAATCCCAGATTGGGGGTGAAGGAAGAGATGAAGTTTATCGTGCTGATAAATGTACTGTCGATATTGGGGGGCTGATCATAGGCTGGAGCAATCCAGAGAAGAAAGACAGCGAGTTAATAAACAAAGGACTGGCTACTGATGAGAATGCCCCACCAGGCCGAAGAAGGACAAATTCCGAGTCTCTCCGACTACACTCATTAGCCGCAGAAGCCCTCGTCACGATGCCTATAAGAGCTGCAGAACTGACAAGGGCCAACCTTGGGCACTACGGGAATATAAACCTTTTAGATCCAGATACCGGACAGAGGCAAGTGGATAGCACGTTGGCAGCATATTCTAAAATGATGTCGCCACTCAAAAACTCTTCCGACGGATTAACTAGTTTTAACCAAAGCAACTCTACTTTGGTAGCACTCCCAGAGGGTAGGCAGGAATTGTCAGATGGGCAAGTGAAGACGGGCATCAGCATGTCCTTACTGACTGTAATTGAAAAGTTGAGGGAAAGGACAGACCAGAATGCTTCCGACGATGACATTTTGAAAGAGTTGCAGGACAATGCCCAGTGCCAACCCAACAGTGACACGAGTTTATCGGGAAGCAGTGTGGTGGAATACATCCCTAATGCTGATCGACCCTATCGCTGCCGCCTGTGTCACTACGCAAGTGGTAACAAGGGCTACATCAAGCAGCACTTGCGAGTCCATCGGCAGAGACAGCCCTATCAGTGTCCTATCTGTGAGCACATAGCTGACGACAGCAAAGATTTGGAGAACCACATGATCAACCACTGTAAAACAAGAATATACCAGTGCAAGCAATGTGAAGAATCTTTTCATTATAAGGTAAGCATTGGTTCGTGAAATCATTCGGAGAACCTCAGAGTTTTTAGGGCAAGGAAGGAACTTGGCAGAGAGTCCAGCCATCTCAGTTGATAGATAAGGAAACTGAGGTGAGGCCCAGGCAAGTTTGGTAATTTGCCCAGGGGATCCCAACTAATTAGTATTAAAATTGGGATCTGAAATCTAGGTCATCAGAATTTCTCGTGTAAGATTGTTTTCCCTGTCTGCCGCCTCCTTAACAGTGTCTGTGTTTATTGCTTTTCGTGTTTTAGCGTGTGTATTTTTTTTCAATGTATCGATTTTAAATTGCAGGGTAATTGCAAGAGAATGTACAACGGAAGGACTTACAGTCGATTTACACAGATGTAATCCTACATCATCAATACACAAACACTTCATCTTCCATGTCCCCAAAATGCAGGTCATTCACTTCGGCTACACAACCAGCCAACAGTGGTCTATGTCATTGCAAGAGGGAAAATAGGCTATGTTGGACTCCATGAAAGACCGGAAAGTGGAAATAGAGCCTTGTGTGTTGTTTAATGGGCAGTTTAAGGGACTTTAAGGATTTTGACTGTGATTTTCATCTTGTGTACTACCTTAAAACCAACAACCAGCATGAAATGCTGTTTTCCTAAAGGAAACAGGATACATTGAATCATTAGTTTAGAACTTTTCTTCTCCAGTGTTGCCAGTTGACTGTCTGGAGGACCAAAAAAAAAAAAAAAGTGTCCTAAAAGGCTAACTGAGATGTAGACTTCTCTCAGATTACCCAGAGTTGGGGTCTGGCTGGTAGTAAAAAGGTAATCAGAGATAAAACAGCCTTTGAGTCTGAGATTCACTGCCTACTTGGATATCCAAATGGGCTGTAAAAGCAAGTTCCAGAAGTTTCTTTTGTTCCTGCACTCTCGATTTGTGGGGGGGTGGTGGAGGAAGAAGGTATCCATCAACACACTAGTTGGTATTGAAAGGCAAGAATTCGCAGGAGTCCAGCAGTTACTGGTTGGGTTTCTTTTTGTGAAAACGTTGGGTTATTCCCTCCTCCGGGCCCGCTAACGGTTCAGTAAGCACACACACGCCATGCAGAAGCCCCGCGGAAGATAGCGAGGGCTTCCTTCCGGAGAATGCAGGAAGAACTGCCTTTTTGATGAGATTGTGATTTCTCTAGCGTATTTCTTTCCATAAACTGTCAAATAAGTCAGATAGTCTTTTAGCACGTTTGGTTTTAAAATATTGGTGATGTGTTCTAGGTACCTGGCCATGAAAGCAATTAACTGCTTCAACGGTCTTTTAGTAACAGTGCAAGTGTATTTACTGAAAATTGCATGTGACTATTTCTCAATCTTTTAGAGTCAGCTGAGGAACCATGAGAGAGAACAACACAGTCTTCCAGATACCTTGTCAGTAGCAGCTTCTAATGAGTCAAGAATTTCCAGTGATACAGCTGATGGAAAATGTGTTCAAGAAGGTATCTGCAGTTTTTTGACTAGCATATTAAGTTTTTTTTAAAGCCCTTAGTTGTCACGTGGGTTATTTTCAGGACTAAAGCTGTGTGTGTTCTCTCTTTGCATACTGTGGATGTGAATGAGTCTTACCTGTGTTCCTGAAGTAATTCTGAGTACTAAATGAAATGCTAAATCAGTAAGTGCTCGACTGTGCAGGTAGATAATACGTTGAAATTTGTGCTGCCCTGCAAGAGCCAAGTACATCATAAACCCTTGGGTGACATCCCAGCAAGCCAGGGAGGCTGCAGCGTGGACAGCAAGCGCTCCCTCTCAGTACCAGCTGACCCACTGAGAATATAGCAGCTTTCGCAGACGGCAGGCCCCCACCTCAAACTTTAAGTGAGGCTTCCTGCTGTGACCTTATTCTTATCCAAGTATGACTGCCAGATTTCATCTGCATTATTTAAGGGGGAGAAAAAGAGGCAAAAAAAAAAAAACCAAGATCTTTTTATGTACTAGTTAGGTACCAGTCGGCTGAGTTTCTGCGAATAGGAATATTAGAATCAAAAGATTTAATTAGAGTTCCATGAAAAAGCGGGTGCCACATCCGGAGAATGAGGGATAAAGTGTAATCAGCTGTGCTTCCTTGCATCAGCTCTCTTAAATTGATATGCTTTAAATGTCTCGAGTGCGGTACATAGCGTTTATGGGAAATAAAACATATTGGGGTGACTTTCCTTTTTAGATTTCCTAAGAATTAAAGTTAGAAACAACTGCAGAGTAAAATGTTTTACCATAATGTTTCATTAAATTATACCCCAGAAAGCATAACTGATTCAAGAATGGTTCTGAAAGAACTGATTTTGACACCACTGTAGCACCAAAATTCCCTTGTCAAACAGATGTCATCCCTGTAAAACTATCCAGAACAAAAGGACTTTATGACACAGCATCTGTTTCTGCAATAGATGGCTGAGCTAAAACAGTTCTGTTTCCCTTTTACAAAACAGCCCTAAATGCCTCCTTTTATTTTAATTCATTATGTTTCCATATCCCCTTTAAAGGAGACATTAAAACATTTGATGTCATTGGACCATAAATCCCTAATGAAGGAATAAAGTAAATACTACTCAGTGGCACCGCCTGCGGTTAATACTAGCGGCAGAATATGGCTTTTCTAGCACCATCTTCAAAAGCAGTAATTTATAAAACTGTCCAAATGGGTTAACAAATTAAAACTCACAATTTTAATAAAAAAGATTAAAATGTCAGCTCAAAATTAAAGTAACCAGTTTGAGCTTCACGGCGACAGCATCTGTCCACCGTGTTCCATTTCACAGCATCTTTTCTCTGTGCGTCCTGCTGCTGCTTGTGGTTGAATCTGTGGATTTTAAATTGCTTGCCGTGTCTGTGTTTCCCTCACTTCGGTCCACTCGCTTCTCTCGGTCACAGTGCTACAACAACTCAGGTGACTGATAACCTCCTGCACCCTTACCCTTGCACCGACGCTTTATGAATTCAGTGTCAGAACTTTCGAAATCCTGTTGTCAAGCCAAAAAGCAAGTGTTTAGCTCACAAAGAAGGTCAGAATAATTTGTGTTTTACTCTAGATTTTTTAGCCATTTAGTAAACTTACTGAACAAGTTGGGGGAAGTGTGCCTCTGTGGTCCCCAGCCTCTGCCCATTATGATGGGCAGAGAACTTGGGACAAGATAACTTGGGACATGTTTTTGACTCAGAGACCCAATGCAACGGTACTTCCGACGTTTGTTCTGCCAAAAGGCACGGAGTGCCCATCCCTCGCTGGGCATCAGGCTAGGTGCAGGGAGTACGGTGAAGGCATCACTGCCTATAAGGAACACAGCCTGGGAGGAAGACAGAACCGTATGACGGGTATGTCAGCAGACACCACACGTGCTCTGCTGGAGCCACGGGCAAAGCATTTTCATATGGTGTTCCTTCCTAAGATTTAACTAAATCATTCTTTATTGCAAACATACAATTCATGAAGCCCCAGGGATTCAGTGTAAACAAAACGCACAGATCCCTGCCTTCAGGGAGTCTACTGCGAGGGACAGGTCAGAGGCCTGACACAGACATGCAGGTGACATACAGACTGTGGGAAGGGAGAATGGAGTTCTCCTAGGCTTATGGAATAAACCATGCTGGGAGATCCTAGAATTTCCATTTCGCAGATGAGAAAACTGAGTCTTCAGGAGGTGAACTGCTTTGCCCACGGTCATCCTGGTACTAGGTAGAAGAGCCCAAATTATTGAACTTTAAATCATATATTCTTTCCGTTGGAAACAGTTGCTTGAAGTAGCACAGGCTTTCATTCTGTGCTATATTAAGTTTTTCCATCTGTCATTTTTATTAGTTGTCATTGATCTGTAATATTTCTCACACAAAACCATTATCCAATATTTCACACTTCATTTTTTTCAGAGTTTTTAAAAAAAAACTGTATTTGGAACAATGCCACTTATAATCAAGTCCAAGTTTTTAACCTAGCAATTAAGAGCGATACTTACATAATAATTATGATCAGAGTGTATATTAATATTATAGACTTATAGCAGGAAATTAGGACGTTTTGTTCTGCCTGGGAAAAGTAGTTCTAGGCAAAAGAAAATTTCAATTTTAGAAAGCTTAAATTTAACTTAAGGATTTTCTTTGTTTTGTTAAAATTTTAGTGTGGTATTCTCTTGTGCCACCAATTTTACTTTTATGCACTGTGCACCGGTGTTCAACCTAAGCTTCCTTGCTGCTCTGCCTTATTCTTCAGGTTTCCATGCTTGCTCTGTTTCTGAATGTAAAGCCGTCGGCCCGTGAATGCCCCACAGACTTTGTGCTTAGAGAAGAGTAAAGAAAGTGTTGAGTACCTTCAGGAACAGTTTTACATGATCAAGTCATTCAGCTTGTATTGTCTCAGGCTTACCCTGATTTAAATTACCCAGCCCTGTTTTTGCAGCGTAAGTGTGGTGACATGGCCTGTTTTCCATCAGATCCATATATTCAGAATTTCAGAGAGCTGCAGGTTCATGTTAGTGACAACATTTGTCCTTGTCACGTGTCAGTTTGCTAGGCATATACTACATTATATAGCACTTAATAATTTGCAGGTGTTTTTCCTTCCATCGTTGCACTGATAGCTGACTTTTTTATAAACAAAGGAAGCCCACAGGGTGAAAAAGCTTTAGGCTTTTATTTATTTATTTATTTTGAGAGAGAAAGTGCAAGCGGGGTGGGGGCAGACAAAGAGGGAGAGAGAGGAATCCCGAGCAGGCTCCACACTCCATGCCGAGCCCGACCCAGGGCTCGATCCCACGAACCACGAGATCATGACCTGAGCCAAAATCAAGAGTTGGTGGCTTAACCGACTGAGCCACCCAGGCACCCTAAGCTTTAGGCTTTGTACGTTGAGTTTTTTATGTGTGCTATGTGGCCATACTGTATAATATTGTATTATAGTATTAAATCACAGCTTGTTGGCAAATCAATGTTTCCTTAAGACAGTCTACCCGATATCAATTAGACTAACACTTTGCAAATAAAACAGTGTATCTGGTTAATTCAGCTGCTACACAGTCAGCAGGGCAGCTGGCATCAAGCTTATTAGATTGTAGCATTTTGTACAAGGTCAGGCAGAAACCAACCCAATGGATCTATGTTCGTGGGTTAGATGATATATTCGCGGTTAGATGATGTTCATTTTGTATCTGTTGATAGTCCAGTTGCAGGAGAACCTGGAAAGGCATGTTCAAGCTTGTTAACTTTATTAAACAACAAGAAGGCCTTGCTGGAAATGTTAATATGATGTGCTGTAAATACTCATTTACAGTGGAAATGATGTCATTCGTATCTAATCAAAGTATGTCACTAAAGCTCTCCAATCCCTTGTCTAGGGAATAAATCTTCAGTACAGAAACAGTATAGATGTGATGTGTGCGATTATACAAGTACAACCTACGTTGGTGTCAGAAACCACCGACGAATCCATAACTCTGACAAACCATACAGGTAAGTGTGACAGTCGTAGAGTTTTAATGCTTGTGTTGGAATATTTTATAGTAAAGGAAAAAGTGGAAATAATTAAAGATTCATAACACTTGTTTAAACACAGATTATGTGCGAAGAAACTCACTACTGGTCTCATGAGGGTTTAGTTTGTTAAGGAACATGAACTTTAAGCTTGGGTCTTAGGACAATAGCATTTTATCGAGTTAAAATATAGGAAGGTGTC
Organism: Paguma larvata; assembly: GCA_030068075.1. Taxonomy (NCBI): domain Eukaryota; kingdom Metazoa; phylum Chordata; class Mammalia; order Carnivora; family Viverridae; genus Paguma; species Paguma larvata. Next base: position 20,765,710 of record CM057841.1, on the reverse strand, counting down.
TACTTCAGTCAGTTTTATGTTTTCAGTTTCATTTGGGTATAAATTATGATAGTATATCTTCAGTGCTTAGATTGTAGTTCAGTATTTTGGTGGTTTGAGTTGTCAATATTCCAGCAAAAGATGCTTGAAACTTAAAATTTCCTATGAAAGCCTCTCTGTTGAAAATTAAGCTATCATTTAATATAATTTTGTTACTTGATTTTTCACAAAAGCCAGTTCTGACATGTATTTTCAGGAAATACAGGCCTTGTCAGGTGATCGAATAGAAAAGTAGAAATCATTTCTTAAGTAAACCTTGCCTCTTGAGAGTACGCTGCGTGTTGTTTATGTATGGTCAAGGTACAGATGGATCCGCGGAAGTTTGTCCGGCTGCCACAGAGCTATGTGTTGCACCTGCAGCCAGGCCGGAGTGTCAGGTTCCTACTCAAAGCTGACACAGTCACCGTGACTAACTGTGCCAGGCCATGGGCAGGAGCTGGTTTAACTGCTTACAAAATCTGTTTCACATTTTAACTTGTCTCCCCAGCCGTTATACAGGTATGACACAAGTGAGTGTGGGGGAGTCACCGTATTAGGAGCTAAATGAAAACCTGACAGATTATGCCTGAAAATGCCATTATTTGATGCTCTAAGTGTGTATCTCTCTGTATTAAATATATAACATGTGCTTAATTTGCTAAGCAGCAGACTTGTTTATAATCATTCTTCAGAAAGTATGTCCATTTGCAAAGACTCGTAGCTCTGTGGAAGGTGTTTGGCCTTGCCTCAGTGTGTCTACATTTCAAACACTTTTAAAACTAGGATCCCTAGTTTCCCCAGAGTACAGTGAAGGCCATCGACCATTGTTAACAATAACCCAGTGCCAGAAAATACATATGAGAACGGGAGGTGATATTTGGCGTGCATCATTTGTGATTTGCACTGGGAATTATTTAGGAGAATGTGATGAAAACGGGACACTAGTTCATCTTACAGGAGACAGCTTCGCCTTTATATTTTGGGTATTTTTATTTTTAAATTTAATGGCATACCATGCCAAATTCATGTGACCCAGGCAAGAATAAAATTAGAGTTAGATTCTTCATTCAAATTCATTGAGAAAAATTTATTGAGCAGATAATTATGTTCCAGGAGCTGTACTGGGCTCTTAGGCTGTAGTCGTGCTAGAAGGGGCATCGTCCCTCCGTCATGAAGCCTGTAGACAAACCATAAACAAACTCCCGGGTATGCAGTTAGGGTAAATTTAGGAAAGAGGTTAATTGTTGGTTCCGAGTCTGTGGAGTCTCACATCCGCCTGACTAGATTAGTTTTCTGGCTAAGAGATTTATCTTGATAGTGCTCGGTGTCCTGGGGTTTATGTTTCCTTAGGTTCTTAAACTGGTCCGGCTCCTAGCATTGGTTGTGATTGTCCGACAGTCTTCCTGCCAGTGGGCAGTGCACTCTGAGAACCCTCGTCCTCTTAAGCGGAGAGGGCTCGGTGTGTTGTTTTCCAGGTTTATAACCACTATACTTTGTCTCTGGGTTTGGCCTGAGTGCTTATGTCTTAGAAGGAATGTCGTACATCCCCCTTCCCTGTAAATATAACCAGCTTTTTCTCATAAGTCTTATTTTCCAACTGTAAATCTTGTGACTCTTTATTTAAATATTTTTAAATACTTTAAATCCACATAGGATTTGCAGTCTACAGAGCACTGTATTCCACCACTCTTCTAGGACTTTCTGTTCCTGGTCGTAAACTGCTTGCCTTAAGCTAGTAAGCATAGCCTTCTTGAGATCTAATTTGATATAAGTTATCACAGCAGTTTTCCTGACTTACTGTATATATGCTTCATCCAGTTCTGCTGCCTGGTACACTTACTGAGCAGAGGTTGGGCTTATTTTCTCGGAATCCATACCCTACACGTTTCTGATTACCTACTTTTTGTTGAGAAACGTACTCACCAGGGACAGTGGTAAACTTCCTAGAGTTAGAGTGCCTTGTCGCACAACTTGTAGTCTTTGAACAAGGGCAGAACAGGCGTGTTGTGTGTTTGAATGTGCCTGCTTTGTAATCGATTTTCTGCAATATTTACAACTGTTCTTTGCTCATGCCTTTACTTTTTCTGTTGCCATTCCAGTCCTTCATGGAACCGATTGTGTGATCTGGGCAGTACGTTTTCATGTATAAGAGCCCTGATTCGGGGACAGATAGTCCTGGGATTGAATCTGAGCTCTCTGACTTACGGCTTTTGTTACCTTGAGCAAATGATTTCACCCTGCTATGCTTGGTCTTGTCTTTTCTAAAATGAGGATAATTAAGGCACACCTGTAAACAGGACAGATGTGAGGACTAAACTAAATAGCATATGTCATGTACTGGCACAAACTAAGCACCCAAGAAGTGGTAGCCTTCTAATACTCGTTGGACCTGGCTTCTGTCCTCATCCCCTCCCACCGATTCGTTGTCTAACACCACCCCCAACCCCCACAAAATGCTACTGACCTCTCATTTTGAAAAAACAAAGCTTAATCCTGTTCCTGGATAGATAGGCATAGCTTATTTATTTTATAAAAGAGATGCTATCCTCAGGTAGAAGTACTGTCACAGCTGAGGTCCCGGTGCTTTGTCTCCTGCCTTGGAGGCAACCTAGCGTCCTGTGTAGCACTTCTGCTTTCCAGTGTCAGGCCTGGGCCACGGACCGCCTCTGCCCAACTGAGCGACTTTGTGGATGTTATTCCAAGCTAAACCTCCTTTCCCACACGAAACTGGGGAGAATACTGCCTGGCTCGTACAGCTTTGCGAGGAGTGAACGAGGTTATGTGTGTTAAGCACCCCGCGTATTTCCTGGTGCGTTAAAGGGGCTCGTTCTCTGCTGCTGCTCATGCAGTTACACGGTCATCTCAGAAACTCTGTCCTCATTACAGAAGGAGGAGAGCTATCTTCCGCTCTCACGCGAGGACAGGGAAGGATGAGAAAGGCATCAGCCCACCCCAGTCCTACCAAATGCGGCCCACTTGGTTTCTCAGTGCTTCATTAGGGAACGTTCTCAGGAAACCACATAACCAGTTACAGTTATAGCTGATGTTGAGGACCTCGGCCCCACAGTTACTAAAGGTTCCTTTCAGGGTTTTCAAATATTAGATCGTCGTCAGTTTAGTTTAATATTGCAGTTCTAGAATTCCCCCTGGCTTACATCCCCCACTGTCACTTTTGTGACTGACTGGCTGGAGATGGAAGATGGGATGACAAAACATTTTCCTCAGGTTACCAAGTTTCCTTCTGACTATATGACAGTGAAGCATTTTCCCTTAGAAACACTCCACCGTGGCATAGTGGGAGGTGGGTGCGACAACAGACAAAGAAGGAAACAGACTTTGGCGTAAAGCACTTGGTACACAGCCCGGCATTATTAGGTGCTCAGGAAGTGTTCGCGGATAGTTATCTGTGTACCTCAGTTTGTCTTATCTAGGAAATAGCTCTGGTTCTGTAAGCTTATTGTACTTTGAAAATAAATGTATAATGGTGTTACTATATTTTTTTTTCTTTAAGTAGAAAAGCTACCCATATAGGTATGTTGACTTTTGTAAGAGTCCTGTTTTAATACCTAGGCCAAAAATACCCAATATTTCCCTAAATGTTTCAAAAATATACTTTACGGGCACCTTGGTGGCTCAGTCGGTTATGTCCAGCTTTGCTTCAGGTCATGATCTCGTGGTTCGTGGCTTCAAGCCCCGCGTTAGGCTCTGCACTGGCAGCTCAGAGCCTGGAGCCTGCTTTGGATTCTGTGTCTCCCTCTCTCTGCCCCTCCCTTGCTCACACTCTGTCTCCCTCTCTCTCAAAAGTAAACAAAAACATTAAAAAAAAATTTAATATACTTTTAGAGTTAGTTTGTTCATATCAGGAGCTAAACAAGGTCCAAACGTTGCATTTGATTGAGAAGTCTCTTAAGTCTTTCTCTCCCTTTAAAATTTTTGATAGTTTATAATTTAAGGTAATATATGTCCTGAAAATTGCATAAATTATAAGTGCACGGCTTGGTGAATGGGTCACCTTCACTCCTCCTTTTAACTACTCAGACCATGAAATAAGCCATTGCCAGCCCCTCTGCAGCAGTCTCCTCTCGGGGCCCACAGGCATTGACTCCCTTTCTCCTCCTTCCCCCCGGCCATCTCAACGTCTAACATCATAAATTAGTTTTGCCTTTGTTTACTTAACAGAAATGAAATCATTGTCTTTTGGAGTTTTTTTTTTTTTTTTAAGATTATTTATTTATATAAGTAAGCCATATACCCAGCGTGGGGCTGGAACTCACAACCCTGAGACTGAGTCACATGTTCTTCCAACTGAGCCAGCCTGGCGCCCCGGTGCATATTCTTCTATAGCAGGCTTTTTTTGCTCGTCATCATTGTGTGTAATTTAATGTAGAACTAACGCAGTCCTTTTCATCACCATATAGTATTCCACTGAGACTGGCAGTTTATGCATTCGCTCTGCTAGTGACAGTTACTGGGATTGTTACCAGATTTTCCCCCTATTGTGAATAACGCCTTCTGAACATTGTTTTACATATTATTAGTGCGTATATGAAATGAGTCCCATTTTCATTGGGTTTATACCTAGGAGTGAAATATCTGGGTAATAGGGCATGCATATATATTCAGCTTTGGTAGATAATTCTCAACAATTATCCAGAATGGTTATACCACTTTATGGCGTCTGTACCAGCTCATATTCTCACCAACACTTCATATTGTCAGTCTTTAATTTTGATCGTTGTGGTAGGTGTGTAGTGGTATGTTGTTGTGGTTCTGATTTTCATTTCCCTGACGATTTATGAGGTTGAGTATCTTTTTGCTTGTTTGTGTACTATTGCCCATTTGCTTATTGGGTTGTCCACCTTTTTCTTACCGATTCGCAATAGTCTGTGTTCTGAATACAAGTTCCTTGTTTACTATGTATATTGCACATATCTGCTAAACTGTGGTTTGTCTTTCTACTCTCTCAGTGATGTTTTTGACAAACAGAAATTCCGATATTTAATATAGTCAAATATATGAATCTTTTTTTGTGATTAGGGCTTCCTTGTGTTTATACTCTGAAACTGATGTTGATGTCTTTGAAATAGCCTTGTAAAGTACATGATTAGAAGTAAAAATGTGTGCTTATAAAGTAAGGATTCTGATTTTAGAGATGCATATCAACTGGGTCAAAAGTACTGTGTGCTTATGTATTAACAAGCCTAATTTTCTAATATGGCACAAAAACCAAAAGAAAAATTTTTAAAAATTCAGAAAAGTTTTAAAAAATGAGAATGGCATTTTGGAATGATAGGGGTTGCCACTCAGTGTGGTCAGTCATTAAGTAAAGTCTAGTCTTTGTTTAATATAAAAATATTAGAAATAATAATAACCGTTAACATTTCTTAGACATTTTTCATGGGCCAGATAGTGTGCTAGGCACTCGATTTGTGTCCGCTCACTTAATCATTACAATAGCCCAGTGCTTAGGAATATTACTATCCCAATTTCATAGATGTGGAAAGAGAGACTGGGTAGATTACACTACTTTCCCCGGGTCTCCCAAATGGCAGAGCCAGGGTTTGAACCCTTGCTTCTACAGGCTGTGTGTCTCTGGTATGCCAGAAAGAACTTTTTGTGAGGCCTACTGCACTGCATGCCCTACTGCCCCCAACTCAGTGGTGTATTATAGTACAGCAGAGGTTTTATTAAGCTCAGGGTTTCTGTGGGTCGGGACTTGAGGAAGGCCACTGTAGGGATGGCTTCTCTCTGCTCCATAAGGTCTGGGCCTTTGCAGGGACGACTTGAAGCCTGAAGGCTCCCTTACCAGTCTGGTGGTTGATGCTGGCTGTCTCTCTCAATCTGGAGGCATGTTGAATTTCAGTTATTTTGCTTGGCTTGGGGGAAAACTCAAGTCTTTGAAAAACTCAAATTTATTTTAAGGAAACAGTTTAGCAGATAGTTTAATTTGGAGGAAAATGATACGTTTTGTTTTGAAGGGATGAACCAAAGGAGTTGGTTTTCCACAGTGGCACCAAGACTTCTTGGGTTCTTCACAAAATCTGAAGTGGCCATTTCTCTGGACTTCAGTTATTTATTCCTTTGAAGGCACAGAAAACAAATTAAATGTGGTAAGGCAAACCCTACTGCAGAATTTGTATCAAAATCTTTATGCATACTCAAATCCTTCTCGGGTCACTTCTGATCTTACAGAACATCCAGGTTCTGCTTTCTTCTACCTAATAATCCCTCAAGGTAGTCGTTCCTAATTGAATCAGACCTGGAATAGGGTCCAAGTAAGGTCCCAGGCCAGGGGAATAGGGTGTTTGAGCCACATTCGTATTTTCCTGGGGTTCTGGGACTAAAGTAACTTACCCATGAACAATAGGAGAAAGCCTATAGAAAAATTCAGTCCTAGGGGTTTTTTTTTTTAGCCAGATTGTGAAAAGTATTGGGTTTTCTTGGTTTTTGTTGGCTGGTTTGTTTGTTTCTTTGCGAAGCATTGGGTTTTCCGATGTGTGTTTTTTCTACACCATCAAGCAGTTAGCTCAGTGCTCAGCAGACACCAACTGGAGGCCCTGCAAATTAATCCTACTCTGATACTACCTGGAGATAGCATCAGATCCACTGGCTAAGGGCTCGCTTCCACAAGACCGTCTCCACTTCAGGTTATCACCTGTGCTCCTAACCGACTGACCATAAAGCAGAGGTTTGCTAGACTAGCTCACAAAACTCAGGAAACGAGTGCACTTATGTTTACCAGTTTATTACAAAGAATGTTGTAGAGAGTACAGGTGAGCAGCCAGGTGAGAGGTTCATAGAGCAAGGCCCTGGAGGGCAGAACTTCCCTGCCCTCCCGGGGCACCACTCCCAGCACCTTCACGTGGTCACCAACCCAGAAGCTCTCCGAGAACATCTCTAGCCTCTCACTTCCCCTGGAGGGCGAGACTGAAAGTTCCAACCCTCTGATCCCATGATTGGTTCCTCTAGCAACCAACCCCCCACCCTTAGGCTACCCAGACGGGTTCGAAAGGTCACCACATATTAGCATCGTTTGCTCTGCTCATCGTGCCAGGAATGGGGACAAAAAACAAATATACGTTTCTTGTTAGAAATCATAATATCACAGGTTTCTCCACTGGCTTTCTTTTGGTTGCCAAAATAGTTTTCTTGCATTGGGAAGAGATCTCATTTTTCATATAGATATGGATGGGACTTTATTGGTTGACAGAGAAATAGCGTTCATTCTGGCATTCCAAAACTTCCGTCCAGCCTTATGTAGAGACTACACGAGGAAGCCAGCAGTCGATCTGTTAGGATGCTCACTTGTTTCCTTACGTCACACATATACTTTGCCTTGATAGGTTTGAATAATGGAAGTACCAAATGGGATTGTCACCGGAGCATCTGGCAGTTTCATTAAAAAAGCAAAACGGGGTGCCTGGGTGGCTCAGTCAATTGAGTGTCCAACTTCAGCTCAGGTCATGATCTCGCAGTTCGTGAGTTCAAGCCCCACGTCAGGCTCAGACGCTGTCAGCACAGAGCCCAGAGCCTGGTTCAGATTTTGTGTCCCCCTTGCTCTCTCTGCCCCTTCCCTGCTTGTGCCTCTGTCTCTCTCTCTCTCTCTCTCTCTCTCTCTTAAAAATAAGTAAACGTTAAAAAATATTTTTTTTAAAAGCAAAGGAAAATTGTGACAGGCGATGTTCTATAAATGCTGCTGCTGCTATTCTTATATCACTAAGGTTAGTTTTTGTTTACTTTTAGGGTTTTACTCTCTTTTTTTGCCCAGCGTATGGGGTGTTGGAAATAGGGATATTGATGGTCTGCTGGTAACATGGTCGGAAATGACGTTAGATACAGCCCTCTGCTTTGAAACATTTTTTATGCTTTTTCTAGGTACTACGTTACATGTGTTTTGGTCAGGTTGGTGTAGGGTTACCTGTTCATTTTCTGATTCATGCCATGTATTCTGTGAAGATTAATAAAGGGAGGCCTCACGAGAATGCAGCTGGAGGTTCAGCAAGGGGAGCTCTCCTGCCCTACCACTCACTGTCAGTTCCACACCCCAGCAGGAAGAGGAGGACCTCGCAGGTGGAGAAAGAAAGGCTCACCTCCTCCCCTCACCCCCAGACCCCCAGCAGCGCAGCCAGTGAGAGACTGTCATAACTCAGCCAATGACAATCCACTATGCTTCCAGCTCCCAGTTTACCCCAATGGATTTTTTGTTTATAACAGCCCTCCTAACCTCTTGCTTTCCTCTGTAAAAGAACATTCCTATCCTTTGTTCGGAACACTCGCCAGTGATTTTCCCAGACTTCTTGTCTCAGATTGCAATTCTCTGTTATTCCTGAATAAACTCATTTTTCTTTGATAATAAAATAACTAGCAGCTTTGTTTCTTTTAGGTTAACAATACCTTCATGAAAGAAGATAGACAGTAAGTAAACAATAATTTCAGAAAATAAGTGTATAGTAAAGTGAATAAAACAAGGTGATGGTACCATAATAGTTCTCTCTCATTTTTTAAATTAAGAGAATTTGGTTTGCTCCATGGAATTGTATAGAGAAAGTGCGGAGGCAATGGAAAGAGAATAATGCTTTAGCTAAAGGAAACTTACTCTGAAAGAGGAAGTAGAAATACATATAAGCTGCCTTTACATAACTTTGAAGTTGAATTTCTCCTATGGTGTCTCTTGTCCTCTAATCAGTCGAAAATCATTTTAATAAGTGCTTAACCTTATCAATTTTTTCCCACTGTTTTCACACTTAGATCTTTTAATGAATAACTTCCATTGCAAGTGTCCCTTCAGAATAATAACCTTTTCTAAGAGAGGAAGATAAAGAAACTTTTCTACCAGGCTAAGTTTGGTGCTCCTAGAATTAGGGCTTAGTCGTTCCATACACTGTTCTTGCTTTCTTTATCTTCCTTTCTTAGAAAAGATTTTAAGGAGTTCTTTATATTAAAAGATATTGAGTAACCAAGTCAGCAAAATTTATAGAAGTAGGTTCTTGTCCAGTAGGGTGGGAAAGAGCAATTTGAAAAGGCTACATAGAGCAAGAAAGCAAAAAGACTTCATCTATATGCATTGTTTGCATGGGGAACTAATGAAAGTGATAGACTCTAGGTGAGCTTCTAGATCACTCTGTTAGGAAAGAGCATTCCTGGGGCGCCTGGGGGGCTCAGTTGGTTAAGCGTCCGACTTCAACTCGGGTCGTGATCTCTTGGTTCGTGAGCTCAAGCCCTGCGTCAGGCTCTGTGCTGACAGCTTCAGATGCTTCGGATTCTGTGTCTCCCTCTCTCACTCTCTCTCTTTCTCAAAAATAAACATTAAAAAAAAAGGGAAAGAGCATATCTGATAATAAATAATATTTCACTGTAAGTTTAGCTATTCTCAAACTCTTCAAAGTAGCCTTGTCCTCTGCAAACTATTCTAAAAATAATTTTAGCATTTACTTCTGGATTATGTGATTCACTATTCACATAAATATCCATTATTAATTTAAATGTACTTTATCATTCCTCATTTCTACCTGGAGTAGTAAATGCTGACAGTTCAAAGCCTTAAAAATGGCTATATCCCACAGTTCAGGAATGTTCTTACCTCTGGGAGAGGAAGAGGAGGCAGTCAATGAGGGGGACACAGGGAGTTTCAAAGACGTATTCGTAATATTCTATGTCCTAACTGTGAGTGTTTATTTTTTCTTCTCTCTTAAAAGATTCCAGTGGAGGAAAATAGACTAATAGACTTTATCCTACGGAATAATCAGTGATGCATGTAGATTGTTTAAAATGTTAAAAAGCTCAAAAATGTTGTTATCAAAAAATATTCCAATTCTTTTTTTTTTTTAATGTTTATTTATGAGAGAGAGAGAGACAGAGCACGAGCAGAGGAGGAGCAGAGAGAGGAGACGCAGAATACAAAGCAGGCTTCAGGTTCTGAACTGTCAGTACAGAGCCCGATGTGGGACTCAAACTCACAAACTATGAGATCATGATCTGAGCTGAAGTCGGATGCTTAACCAACTGAGCCACTCAGGCGCCCCAAAATATTCTAATTTTTAATAATAATAGCTCAGTGATTAAATTATGGTGCTTTCATAGGATGGAACATCATGCCCCATTGAAAATATGGAACTTTTTACTTGAGAAAATACTTAAGGAACACTGTCAAAAATACGATTAAAAATCTTTAATATGATTCCACTTTTGCTTCATATCTATATACATATATTCAAAAAGACTGGGAATTTTCCAAATAATTTTTTAGAATTTGTATTTGTTCTTGCCTATACATTCCATCTTTCTGTAAGAAATATAGATTTACAGAGGCACCTGAGTGACTCAGTTGGGTAAGCATCCAACCCTTGATCGCAGCTCAGGTCATGATCTCACGGTTCATGAGATTCAGCCCCAAATTGAGCTCCATGCTCAGCATGGAGCCTGCTTGGGATTCCATATATACACCTTATTCCACTCCTTTTATATGATGAGTTTCACACACACAAAAACTTTTTTCAATCGTATGTACAAATTAAACCACATTCTATAAGAGAAGTGATATTAAGGAAAATGAAGTTAAGTGTGTGGATTTTGTAGGTAGTTCATTTTTTTATTTATTGTTTTAATTGGGTAGCACATATGAACTTCAGAGTCAACTTATCTAGTTTCCTCTAAAAATCATTATCTTGGGGCTCATAGGTGGCTCAGTTGGTTAGGTGTCTGACTCTTAATTTCAGCTCAGGTCATGACCTCACGGTTCGTGAGTTCCAGCCCTGCAACGAGCTCTGCCCTGACAGTGTGGAGCCTGCTTGGGATTCCTTCCCTCCCTCCCTCCCTCCCTCCCTCCCTCCCTCTCTCTCTCTCTCTCTCTCTCTCTCTCTCTCTCTCTCTCTCTCTCCCTCCCCCCCCCCCACTTACATGTGCAGCTCTCAAATAAACTTTAATAATAATTCTCTTATTTGTGTTGGGATCATGTTAAGCTTCTAGATTAATTTAGAAAGAATTAACAACTTGATACAAACAAGGTATGGACTTTATTCGTTTGTTCAAGTCATCTCTTGTGTTCCTCGGTAGCATTTAAAGTTTTGCCCCTGGGGCGCCTGGGTGGCTCAGTCGGTTAAGCGGCCGACTTCAGCTCAGGTCATGATCTCGCGGTCTGTGAGTTCGAGCCCCGCGTTGGGCTCTGTGCTGATGGCTCAGAGCCTGGAGCCTGCTTCAGATTCTGCGTCTGCCTCTCTCTCTCTCTGCCCTTCCCCTGCTCACGCTCTGTCTCTCGAAAATAAATAAACGTTAAAAAAAAATTTTAAGTTTTGCCCCTATATATGGTGTACATTTCCTGTTTCGTAGGTGTGTCCACACACACGTTTGTACACAGGTAGTCAATCACGGTTATTCCGTGATCCCTAATTTTTTTCTTAAAGCATTTAAAAACTCTCTTACTGTCATAAATGTGTAGGGAAATGAAAAATAATATATAGTAATACAATTTAGCACACTGTAACTTAGTGCTTAAAACCATTAAGAATTAAAGTGTTTTTTTTTTGTTTTGTTTTGTTTTTTTAAGAATTAAAGTCTTTTATTTCTTTGTAGGACATTTACCAAGAATAGTCTGCTCAGTGCTCGCTTCTCCTTACAGTATTATAGGTGAGCGTGTTTTTGGTGCCTTGGCCATTTGTCATACTCCTTTCTGGGTATGGATCAGCTTTCACGGTTTTATCCTTTGCTCTTTAAATTCAGTTTGATTAGTTTCTGTAATGGTATTTTTCACAGGCATAACTTCCTCCAGGAACCCACTTTCTTCATGCATGTCATTAAGTTCACCTTCATGTAGCTCCTCTGGCTGCATATCCAGAGTTTCATCAGTGGCGGCCGTGTCAGCATTCTGTGGTCAGCTCTTTGTTCTAGAAATGCATTTACATTTGAGCCTAATTTCACTTACAGGGTTACCACTTTTTGGTTTTTCCTGTATTTCCATTTTGTTGGCCAATTCCTTCTTTTGGAGTATACATTTTTGTAAAATGTCCCATGGGACATTTTATCACTGGGAGATTAGGAGGAACCACAAGTACACGCTTTGTTGTCTGTAGTAACCAGCCACTGACCGGCTGAAATTACATGATTGGTCACTGATCTCAAAGCACATCTGTTTGCTTAGTGGACTAAAAAGCTACCACTGAAGTCTGTACTCTACAATTACACAGTTAATATATTTTGATAACTGAAATTTGAACAGTTGTTACGGGGGAGTGGTGACATTTAACTAAACCATAATAACCAGAATCCGTGCATGGCAGAACCATACAAAGCAAGGACTGCCTGCCCACCCCACCCCCCCACACACACTGGTTGTTAGGCATGCTTATGTATTTTATTTTTTCTGTTACTGCTATAACTTGGGTCTTTTCCTTCCTTTCCAAGTTATAAATTCAATATTGTTTTTGTATAGGAAAATTGTTGATCTATACAGAACATTCACTTTATGCCCTTATTGAATTTCTTTTTTTTTTACTGAACTTCTTATTACTTTTAACAGTTATTAATTCGTGTTCAATCGTGTAGATTTATATTATCTGCAAATAATTTTCTCAACCTTTCCTATATGGTATTTACACCTCTTACTTCTTCCTCTTACCTAACTGTACTGGCTAGTGTTTCTACCACACACTAAATAATAGTGGGGATTTTGAGAATCCTTATTTTGTTCTTGGGCTGAATGGATATGCTTCTAGTGTTTTCTCATTAAACTTTAGACTAATTTTGGGGTTAAAATAGATAGACTTTATCATGAAGAAGAATAATACCTACCCTATTCTGTGGAGAAATTTTATTAAGAATGTATATGGGGGTTAGGTATTGTCGCTCTGGTGTAAGTGCCTCCTAAAATGTGGTAGGGAATACACAGCTGTCCCTGTATTTGCAAAAAAGAAAAAGTGGGGGGAAAAAACTGACCCTGAATCTAAAGAAACCTTTACCTCAGGAGTTCTCAACCAGGGAGAAGGCAGTTCTCCCTCATCCCCCCACAAAGGACATCTGGCAGTGTCTGGAGACATGATTGGTTGTCACAGTGGGGGAGAAGGTGCTGCTAAGACTTAGTGGGCAGAGGCCAGTGTTGCTGACAAACTGCCTGCAGTGCCCAGGGCAGCTCCCGCAGTGGGGCGTCGCCAAGCCCGAAATGTCAGGAGTGCCGAGGTCGAGACACGCTTTTCCAGGTCTCACTGCCAGATTGCAAGACATGTGAGGGACACAGGAACACGTACTGTAACGTCAGAAAGCTATCCGTGCAGCACATGATAGGAAACATTCTACAAGGCAGACGACCTGGTTTCTTTAGCACGTAAAGGCGTGAAGGGGATGGGGAAAAGAAAGAACTGTTACAGAGTAAAAGAGGCTTAAGCTGTATACCAACCAAATGCAATATATAGATCTCATTTTGATCCTCGTTCAAACAAAAATTTCTGCAGAAATTAAGTGGGGGATATGTGAAACAAGACTAGCAAAATGTTAGTAATAATTGAAGCTGGGTGATGGAGTTTCATTATAATTTCCTACTTTGGTCTTTGCTTAAAGATTTCCATAGTAGGGGCACCTGGGTGCCCAGTCGTTTAAGCATCCAACTCTTGATCTTAGCTCAGGTCATGATCTCACAGTTCGTGAGTTCAAGCCCCGGATCAGGCTCTGTGCTAATGGCGTGGAGCCTGCTTTGGATTCTGTCTCTCCTCTCTGCCCCTCCCCCACTTGTGCACGTGTGCTCTCTCTCCCTCTTTCTCTCTCTCTCTCTCTCTCAAAAAATATATATATATTTCCATAGTAAAAACTTTTGTTTAAATAGATATTGAATTTTAGATTATGTTTCAGCAATAGCAGTGAAAATATGACTTCTCTGATCCTTTCAAATGGTGAATCATCATGATAGATTTCCTAATACTGAATTCTCTGTGTTCCTAGAGTAAGCCTCCCTTCGTCATGGTATATTATTCTTTAATATACTGTGGGAATCTCTTTGCCAGCATTTTATTCAGGATAATCTGCATTGATATCCGTAACCGAGATTTGGTGTGTAGTTTTCTTTTTTCTGTTGCCCTTGCCAAGTTTCAGTATCCGTGTGATTCTAACTTCATAAAAAGACTTTGAACAACTTTTTCTTAAAACTCCCTGGAACTTGAAGATACAAGCTAATCTGAATACAAAGAAACTGGCTGTTTTCAATTGACTTTAAATATTACATTGATAGTCCTTTGAAAAGAACATTGGTAACTCGTTTCTTTTCCTAATTTCTACTCTAAGTGTCTTCTAAAAGAACGAACATATACTGGTGCAAATATTAGAGCTTATGGGCACTATTCTCAATGACTTTTTGTGTCAAAAGCTTTAAAGGCCTAAAATTCTTATTATATAAGATGACTGTCAACCTTTTAATAGTCTTTATTTTTTAGAGCAGTTTAGGTTCACTGCAGTGTCGAGCAGAAGTACAAGGACTTCCCAAATACTCCCTGTCCCGCCCAATTATAGCCTCTCCCACTATCCGCATTCTCCACAGAGCGGCAAGTTCATTACAGTTGTTGAACCTGCACTGACCAGTCATCATCCTCCAAAGTCCATAGTTTACATTAGGCTTCACTCTTGGTGCTGTACGTTCTGTGGGTTTGGACACATTTATGATGGCCTGGATCCACCGATACAGTAATATGGCATCTTGCAGAATAGTCCCACAGCCCAGAACTCCCCTGTGCTCCACCCGTTCCTCCCTTCCGTACGCACATCCAGACTCCTGGTGACCACCGATCTTTTTACCGATTCACTTCTTCAACTTTGTTCTTCTCCTTCAGCGTTGTGTTGGCTACTCTAGATCTTTCGCCTATCCATATAAACTTGAGAGGCAAAACAACAAAATAACTTGCCGGGATTTTTTAATGGGATCACATTGAATATATTGATGAAGTTAAGAAGAACTGACATCTTGACAATATTGAATTTTCTTAATATAGAACATCTCCATTTATTTAGTTCTTTGATTTCTTTTGTCAGAGTTTTATAGTTTTCCTCATATAGATTTTACACATATTTCCTTAAAATTATTTTATTTGGGAGTGCTAATGTAAATGAGATTGTGTTTTTAATTTCAAATGCCACCTGTTCGTTACAGGAATATAGAAAAGTGATTGACTTTTTTTATATTAACCTTGTATCCTGCAGTCTTGCTTTAATTGTTTATTGGTTCCAGGAGTTTTTTGGTCAGTTCTTTTGGATTTTCTACATAGACAATAATGTCGTCTGCAAAGACAGTTTTATTTTTTTCTTTCGCAATCTGTGTATCTTTTCTTTTTCTTACTACATTAGCTAGGACTTCAAGTAGTGTTGAAAAGGAGTGGTGAGAGGGGATATTCGTCTCTTATTCCTAAACTTAGTAGGAAAGCTTCCGGTTTCTCATCAAGTGTGATGTTAGCTGTGTATTTACTGTAGATATTCTTTATTCATTCGAAGAAGTTCCTAGTTTGCTGAAAGTTTTTAACATGAACGAGTATTGGATTTTGTCAAATGCTTTTTCAGCATCTATTGATATGATCATAAGATTTTTCTGTACTTGTTAATAAGGTATATTACATTGATTTTCAGATGTTGGATCAGG
Source organism: Paguma larvata (assembly GCA_030068075.1). Lineage (NCBI taxonomy): Eukaryota > Metazoa > Chordata > Mammalia > Carnivora > Viverridae > Paguma > Paguma larvata. The sequence goes on along the minus strand of CM057841.1, from coordinate 20,750,088 downwards.
CTGGTATGCCTGGGATAAATCTCACTTGGTTGTGGTATAGAATTTTGTTTACACATTATTGACTTCAGTTTGCTAACACTTTGTTGAGGATTTTTGCATCTATGTTCATGAGAGAGATTGGACTATCATTTTGTTCGTTTTTTCTTGTAATGTCTTTGTCTGGTTTGGGTATTAGGAGTAGGGCCGGCCTCATAGAATGAGATAGGAAGTATTTGCTCTGCTTCTACCTTCTGAAAGAAATTGTAAAGAACTGGTATAATTTTGGGGCGCCTGGGCAGCTCAGTCAGTTGGGCGTCCAACTTCGGCTCGGGTCATCATCTCACGGTGCGTGAGTTCAAGCCCCGCCTGTTAAAGCCTAGAAGACACTGAGGGTATTTGACGACTGCATGTGATGTGGCACCCGCATAGACTCCTAGAAGGGGAGAGGACGAAACTAAGGAAATTTGAATAAAGTGTGGACTTTAGTTAATAATAACATATCAACTTTGGCTCCTCATTTATATAGATATACCTTAGCAATAAAAGATTTTTATAATAGGAGAAACTCAACTTTTTAATAAAACTTTCCTGAAGTTAGTTTGCTTTAAAAAAAACTTATTTACCTGAATAATTTACTCTTACTTTGAAAAGTTTTGAGTAACATCGGAAATGTTCCGTGGGATAAATTTGCAATTTCTGACATTTATTTTTTTGACCCATTTTTCTCAGAAGTATGAAATTCTCATTGCATAAGACTGACTTTCTATTCAGAGGACCCTTTGATGTGCAGCATTGGGTGGTTAATTCTGGTACAGAGTTTTTCCGTGAGGTTTTCAGGGCAGATACTGAATCTGAAGTAGTCAAGAGATTATATTTCTCATTTCTTTAATGTAAATATAAAGGTATTCATATTGTGAATTGCCACATAGGTGTTTGACCTGCGTAAAGTACATGACTGTACCTGGTGAGAGTACTGGGAGAGACGGAACAAATGGGCATGTCTTGACCTTGACTGTTTCATTCCTACTTGCTCAGTGTAGACCTGGGTGCCAGGCCACTGTGGTGCAGAGCAGTCTCTACTTTCAAGGGACCAGTCCAGAAACACTTGAGCCAGGGACTGAACAGTCAGCACGCTCATCACACAGTGTAACTAGGACAGTCGCGTATGGACACTGAGCTGAATGACACGGAGGTGGGAGTTACCACCAACTGCTGGCTCTTTTCTAGATGTTAGTGAAACAGATTTATTGAGATAGGTCCAAAAATATATAAGTGGGCAAAATAAAATGAATTAAGATTAGTTTTCTGTGTGTGGCCAGTAATAAAATTATTATGCAAGCTTTAAAGTCTTTTTTTTAATGATTTTTTATAGTTTATTCATTTATTATTTCTGGGAGCGAGAGAGAGAGTGTGTGCACAAATGAGAAAGGGACAGAGAGAGAGAGGGAGACACAGAAGCTGAGGCAGGCTCCAGACTCCGTCCAAGCTGTCAGTACAGAGCCTGATGCGGGGCTCAAACTCATGAACCATGAGTTCATGACCTGAGCTGAAGTCAGATGCTTCGACTGAGCCACCCAGGCGCCCCCAAGCTATAAAGTTTTAAAGAGAATGGGATAACAGTTTTAAAAATATCTTTAATAATAAAACATTTCAAACCCTTGACCACATTTTGAAGAAATAAAACAGGGACAGCTAAAATTTCTTCTGCCCTTCCTTCCCGTTGTGCTGATGCTAATAGATATCATTTCCTACCATTTTTTAAAACTTTATTTTGTGTGTGTGTGTGTACATATATGTATGTATTAATAAACAGTATATACTGGTTTGGTGTTTTGACAGTTTATTTAAATGATATACCAAAGAAATATTTTTCTTTAATTTTTCTTCTCGCCATTATTGACATTGGTTCATGGTAATAAGTATACATCCAGTCCTTTTATTTTAAGCAGGGTGTAATGTTCCATTATATGAAAATAAACCATTTTATTTCCACTGTCCTATGAGAAAACAGTGGTTGTGAGTTGCATCCTTTTTTTGTCTTTTATTTATTTATTTTTTTACTGTTCACGGCTACAGTGATGATTCTCATATATGTGTCCTTGTGAACACATAGCCCCCTAGAACTAAAATCCAGGGTCACAGGTGGGTGTCTCTTCAGTCTTAACAGATGCTACCAGGGGCGCCTGGGTGGCTCAGTCGGTTGAGCGTCCGACTTCGGCTCAGGTCATGATCTCGCAGTCCGTGAGTTCGAGCCCCGCGTCGGGCTCTGTGCTGACAGCTCAGAGCCTGGAGCCTGCTTCGGATTCTGTGTCTCCCTCTCTCTCTGCCCCTCCCCTGCTCATGCTCTGTCTCTCTCTGTCTCAAAAATAATAAACATTAAAAAGAAAAAAAAATTAAAAAAAAAAACAAAACAGATGCTACCAGATTCCCCTCCAGAGTCTGCACTGCACACGTGCAGCCTGTGCACTCCCCCTGCTCACGTTGGCACTAAAATGAAGTCATCAGACTTACTCATCTTTGTCAGGCTTATGGGTGTGATGCGTTTTTCTGCTTAGTGAAAACCGTACACCCTTTTTATGCTTGAATTTATGGAAGCTCTTCGAAGAATTATACATTTATTGCCGTTAAGTAGCTTGGTGTTTGTTGAGGTAAAAGGCCCTTCCCTGGCCTTGAACCTGGTGTCTCAGGACTTGCATTAAAAGATAATACTGCTGAACCCACCATAAAGTGGAAGGTGGGTTAGAGGAAGAATTTAGTCCTTGCCATATTTAGTGGTCTTATTTATTCTCTTTTATTGTGCTATTTTCTTTGTGCTTCATTATTAGTGACCACGTCTCTTCCTGTGAAGAGTCGAAGAGTTCAGATAAGTTACCTGTCTTGTTAAACTTCTACTTAAGTATTTACAGGGCACCTGACTGGCTCATTCATTAGAGCTTGCAACTCTTGATCTCAGAGTTGTAAGTTCGAGCCCCAAGTTGGGTGTAGAGATTACCTAAAAATAAAATAAAATCTTCAAAAACATTTGCAGTTTTCTAAAAAGATAAATATAATTTTATCATACAATCCACCAGTTGTGCTTCTAGGCATTTACCCAAAAGATTAAAACTCCTAAGTGTACAAAGACCTGCACTTATATGTTTATAGCAACTTTATTCATGATTGTGAAATGTGGAAGCAGCCACGCTATCCTCAGTAGGTGAATGGATAACGAATTGTGGTGCATCTGGACGATGGCATATTACTTGGTGATAAGAAAAGAGCTCTCAAGCCATGAAAAGAGATGAAGTATGTGGTTAAATGAGAGACCGTCTAGAAAGGCTCCATACTGTATGATTCCAACTAGGGGACGTTGTGGGAGAGGCAAAGAATCAGTGGTTACCAGGGATTCAGAGCTTGGGAGGGGTGGACACGTAGAGCACAGAGGATATTTCGAGCAGGGAAATTATTCTTTATGATTTGTCATGGTGGGTACATGACGTTATGCATCTGTCAGAACACAGAACCGTGTAACACAAACAGTGAGCCCTCGTGTAAACGGTAGACTTGTTAATGACAGATGATGTTTCCGCCTTGGCTCACCATTTGTATCAAATACTCCACATTGATGCAAGATGTTACTGAGGGGGAACTGGGTGCTGGAGAAGTGGGGGGATAAACCTAAAAGTGCCCTAAAGGAGTCTATTCAGTTTTTATTTTGCTTTTTTTTTAATGTTTCATTCAGTTCAGGATTTACCAAGGGTAGCCAATTTTGTGGAAAAAAATAGAAATGTTTTTAAAATTATTAATTATTTCCCTTATGAAATTTAAATTGTTGACACTTTTCAGGACTACTGCTTCCATTTTCTATGGACCTGTGAATAAGCTGAGTTCTTGTTGAAATTATTTAATTCCTTTTTGCTTTCTTAAGAAATAGAGCGGTATAGAGGGTATTGATTTTGTGTATTTTTCTTTCTGTGATTAAATAATTTAGAGCAAAGATTTTGTGTGTTAGTATATTAGAAATCTTTCCAAATACTGTAGTAGCCAAAGTTATCTAGGATGTCTGTCATGTTCTAATAATTTTTTTATAATTCTAGGATATCTGTTCTAGGACACTTTAGCCTCTGAAATCAATATGTCACTTACGATCAGTAACATTTAGTGAAATATGATGTCTCATAAGGCTTCAGGGGAAGGAATTCCATAATTGTTACAGATTCGTTATAAGTCTTTAAACGGTGCTGGGAGACCGTGCTGACTCTCAGTCGTGTCTTTCAGATGCTCTCTGTGTGGGTATGTGTGCAGCCATCCTCCTTCTTTGAAGTCCCACATGTGGAAGCATGCGAGTGACCAGAATTACAACTACGAACAAGTCAACAAGGCCATCAATGATGCCATCTCACAGAGCGGCAGGTATCCCATCCTATCCCTTTCCTTGTTGTATGTACACCAAAGTGAGGGTGAAGTCTTCTAGGCGTACCTTATAACCAACTCAAGGTTTGGTGTGTTCTGTTTTTGTTTTTAAGAGTTCTGGGGAGATCCCCTGGAAAGATGCTCTTAAACAGCAGTGAGGAAAGAGCCGATCCTGTCACTGGAAGTTCTGAAAACTCGGTGTCAGCCTCAGAGCTGATTTCCCAGGCCCCTGGCGAAGCTGTAGGTTCCAATGACCACGAGAAACTGAGCCCCACGAGTAATACCTCATACAGTCTAGAAAAAAACTCCAGCGTGGCTCCTCCAGGCATGGAGTATTGTGTTTTACTCTTCTGTTGTTGTATTTGCGGGTTCGAATCTACCAGCAAAGAAAATCTCTTGGATCATATGAAAGAGCATGAGGGTGAGATCGTTAACATCATCCTGAGTAAGGACCACAGCACAGCCCTCAACACAAACCAGATCGAGTAGCTACTGGAAGAGGAACACGGTAGAAGAGAAATCCTTTAAACCACAGTGTCACCTTTACGCTATCAAATAACTCACTAGGCACAGAAGACATAGTTGGTGTGGGGGTTTTTTCAGTTTGTTTTGAGGAAAAGACAGATGTGACTTTGGAAACAAATTTGCAGTGTAATAAAAAGGATTCCAAATGAATAAGTGGGAATGCTATTCAAGTATTGCGAGTGAGGGGAAGTAGGTTGAGGAGGAAGCAAAGATATAACCCTGTGTCAGCCCTGTCACCTCTTCTTACCCTGTCACCTCTTCTTAGCGATGTGTGCATTTATTATTCAAAGCTTACTGTAGTGTAGAAGTGCAAACAGAAGAGTTAAGAGAGCTTTTCCGGAACTATTCTAAAACTTCTTGTTATTAAAGTGTCACAATCTTAGGCAGAACTTAGTTCTCTTCATTCTGAACTCGGACGCACCAGCCGTGGAGGGGCGGGCCTCTCGTGAGGGGCGGGAGGCAGCTCTCCGAGGGCTTTGCGCTGTGACCAGCAGAGTCTACAAAGAAAAGATGTCCAGGGGGCTGTGACACGGTCTACCCAAATCTTCTCCCAAATCAATAGGAATTAGTCATGTACTCAATCTAGGATATATTTCTCCCTAAGAAAGAAAGAGACCTCTGAATCCAAATCTAGATTGTAAATAGGCATTGAAGACGTAAATTATTGGCTTAAATTTACAGTGAATGTCTTGTGGGCAAAGGCGAAAATAGGTGAATTCCCACCAGCCTCAAACCAAGTCGCGAGGTTCGTGAAAATGGGGCTCATTTAGCACGGCACACTTCCCAGAGGCCCTTTTCAGGGCGTTCGGCAGAACACCACGGTTTTCTCCGTAGCTACACGGGCTGGTCTCTTCTAGACCAGGTGTGTCATCTCAAAGGTCTGTTCACGCAACCAAGTGTGAAGATTCGCGTTTCATCAGCAGACCTTGGAAATCCCTGGAACTCTTGAATAAAATTCATTTAGAGGACGAGGGGTGAAATTCAGAGGCCCCTTAAAATGAGTACTGCTATTGAGATTTTACTGCCTGGAGTTTATTAATCTAGTTACACTTAGCATAGGAGGTATAATCAAATGTGGCTAAACTATAGTAAAGATTCAGGTTGTTTATATTAATAACAAACAGTTTGGCGCAAGTCTGCAGGGTCTCTCCTGTCTAGGATATCCCGTTCCGTTGGTGTGCAGTGGGACATATGGACAACCAACTACAAGTGCTTCTGCGTTAAAACTCACCACCAAATACATGTAATCTTCTCATTAATCACACATCTTGTATTATAATGTATTTCGAAGTGAGGAGAACAGGGGTGGTCTTGGCTTTGCTTCTGTAGTAGCGATCATTTATTTTTGCATCGTTTTGTTGAAGTGCATTCTGCGTACAAGTCAAAAAGCCGGTGCACCGAGCAGTGCGCCATCCTCATGGTGCTCTTTCTGAACTTGATCTCTCACGTGTTCTAGAGCTGAGGCTGTGACTCTGATGAACTTAGAAGACACCGATTACTCTGTAGACACATTTTAGGAGAGAATTCCCTCCCCAAGTCCAGGTATGGACTGAATGAATTAATATTTTTAAGATAGCATCAGGAACTATTAAGTGGGGCCAGGCCATCCTGAAACATTGTTCAGGTTTTTCTACACCTTATTTTGATGATGATATTTAAACAAACAGAATCGATTGTAATTACCAGGTGTTTGATTTAGGTAGCTTTATTTATGAGAGTTAATCCATTTCTGATAGGTGGTTTTTAAAAACAAAATGAATTTATATATACTAATTATATATTCCCCAATTCACTGCATGTGCATTTATGTTCATTTTCTCCTGTTTTCAGAATTAAGACACAATTCTATTTCATTTCATGTTTAAGTAAATATTTAAATGGTTCCATTCTTACTGCTTATTCTGAAAATTAAAACCCTTATTAGCAGAATTTTGTTTTACAAAGGTTCCTTGGTTTTAATTTTATGTAAATCATTTGGAAAATACTAATAACCCAAAAAACCCCAAAAACGTTGATAGTGAGTTTTTAAATTAATCTTCAGTTTCCTAAACCATTTCCATTGATTGTTACTTAAATTTTCCATTTGGAATCATGAATTTAAAGTTTCCCTAGCTCATGGGAAAAAATTCACCCAGAAGTTCCAAACCTTTAAATGTTCATCTGATTCTGGCCTAAAATACCCTCAGAAGCTTTCTGTGGGTCTTTGGGAAGAACCATAAACCATGGGTGTTCTGTACCTTCCTGTTACCATTTTGTAGCAAGCCTGAAATTAACACTGTGTCTCTACCGAGAACAATTGAATATTTCTAAAAGTAATAATGAAGGCTAAGTATGCAATGTAATTGTAAAAGAGATAGGTATTAAATTAATCAGCAGGAATTCCCTTTATAGGAATAACTATTTATTTAGTGGTACTAGATCTTTTGCCATATAAACATAGTATTTGTTTCCCCACTCTGAACGCCTAACAGTTGTAAGATTTGATAGTAAAAATAGTTTTTAAAAGAAACTTACTGGATAAGGCAAAGTTTGGGAGGGCTGGGCGGGGGAGACGGTGCATTGCATTCTGATCATTACAAGTAATACTTCTCAAGGGTCATCATTTTCTCTCCCTCTCTAATAGTCCAGGGTGTGGTTGGTGTCCCCAGCATTCTAACAGTCCCATGCCTGTATTCCAGCTGATCCCCGGACTTTAGTTCTGTGTGCAGCCAATGCAGTGTAACGACACTGACAGAAGCTTTTGTTCTAGATCTGTCATCCTATTCGAGGTAGCTGTTGGTGGCTTCATTATTATTTTCTGTCTTTTCTCACAAAGCAGATGGTGGGCACCCATGTTTACATTGTATCTTCCCACAATGTACTTGGCTTGACAAAGACAAGCAGGCTTCTCTATTGAGACTTATTATATTTTTAGTTTTCATAGACACTTATTTAATCTTTTTTTATTGTACAGCAAGGTGCTCTAAGTAATATTCTATAAAATATATTTAATAGAAATTTGAGTTTGATATTCATGGACATGAATACATGTATTTTTTTAAGAAATAAGTATTGTGTAACACTATGGCATTGCTTCTATAGCCAAAGTCTAAAAATTTCTGGAACACTGACATGTAAAGACTGCAGTTAATTCTGACACTGTATCTTATTAAAATAGGATGATTTGCATTTCGTAAAATTATCCTGCACATCGAGCTGCATGCCTTAAAGCCTAAAACTCTAGGATCGTGTCATGGTGGAACAGTCTGTCTGTTCAACAAACAGTGAAGCAAGGTCTATAGTGCTTCTTTAACTACCTTTGGAAATACTGTACAATGTTAGAATAATTTATTTTGCTTTACAGGAGTTTGTCATGTATTGACTTTAATATTGTATTTTGGTAATAAATTTTTTGTTAAAAACACTCGCCTCTTAAGTTTTATTACCAAAAGTTTCTGTCATTTTTATCTTGGAAATGTTGATTTGATCACTTGGCAAGTGGGGTTTAAATGCTGAAGAACTTCCCCAGGGTCGAACTCACGATGGCAGCTCCCGATAACCCTTGGGTAGCTTGTTCAGCGATTGCTGGCTAGCGTGAAACTCTGTTACACAAAGGTAACCAAAAAAGCAGTCAGATTGTCTTAATCATTCAATCTGGTTTTGAAATGTTTTTCCCTTACTACTCGGTTCTTCATTTTGTCCCCCAAGTCACATTTTCCTGTGCTTTCAGTGTCACTACAGTGACAGTGCTGAAGACTGGCTATATTAATGACAATTAGCATTCTTCATCGAAGGCCCAGAATTACAATAATGTGTTCACACCTTGATCGTTTTGTGGTCTGTATCGGGTATTTTCTCCAGTTAGATTTGTTGGCTGCATTGACAGGTGAAGCCGACATCGTCTAACTGTGTCATTGGTCTGGTTATCCTGGGCCACCTCAGCTGAGAGTAGAGGCCACATACTTCTTCCCAACAGCTATAATCCCTGTCCTATCTCCCTAGAGGCAACATACTATGTCCCCTATCTTTTAAACACCAAATGCCAACACTTGGTCACTAAACTCCAGATGAGTTGCAGAAATCCCATCACCGGAAGTTCTAGAACATATGCTGCAGTTTGTTAGCTGCTAGCTGCATGTGGCTTTTGAGCACTTGAAATATGACTAGTATATGATGAGTGTACAATGCAAAACAGTTTTGAAGACTTAGTACAAAAAGTAAAGTATCTTATTAATAGTTTTATATTAATTACGTGTTGAAATGATATTTTGGGTTAAATAAAATATACTACTGAAATTAATCTTTTTCCTAATGTGGCTGCTAGAAAAATTTTAATTACGCATGTGGCTAATGTAATATTTCTGTTGGACAGGGCTAGTGTAGAATAGGGATTAGCAAACTACAGCCCTTTCTTCGATTCATGCCTGCCACTTGTTTTTGTAAATAAAGTTTTATTGGGGGCACCTGGGTGGCTCAGTCGGTTAAGTGTCCGACTTTGGCTCAGGTCATGATTTCACGGTCCGTGGGTCCGAGCCCCACATTGGTCTCTGCTGATAGCTCAGAGTCTGCAGCGTGCTTTGGATTCTGTCTTCCTCTCTCTCTGCCCTTCCCCTGCTCACACTCTCTCTCTCAAAAATAAATGAACATTAAAATAATAATAAAGTTTTATTAATACAGCTGGGCTCATTGGTTTGCATGTTGTATGTGGTTATCTTCAAAGTACAACAGCAGCAGTGAGTAGTTGTGACAGAGACCGTATGGCCCACAAGGCCCAAATTACTTACTGTTTGTTCGATAGTAAATAGTCACATAGGAAATTTCTGTCTGCTGCCCTCTGACCTGGAGGAACAGTGGTGTGATCTGTGCCTTAAAGCTACCAGAAAGAAAAAAAAGCTTTTCATATAGAAAGCTTTTTATAGCATTGTTTTCTAGCTAGGTTGTATTATTTCTCCCCCCTGTAATTTTCATAAAGTCTTCCTGTTCTTCTCCAGCCCTTATCCATAATTTATGACTTTAACCTGACTGTTTCATTGTCTCTGCTATTTAAAGCCAAACACAATTTGTTTAAAATAACAGTACACGATTGACTAACGCTGCTATAAAAAGTACTGTCTTGTTTTCCTCCTGCCAGCCTTGCGGTGTTGCAGGTGCCCTCCCTGCCTCGCCCTTTCGGTGCCGTGGGCACCATCACTGACGGTGTGGCAGTACCACAGACGTGACTCCCTGTGGTGCACAGCAACCATGGCAGCTAATCCACTCAACTGGGGTGACAACTGACTCCAGTAATCCCGGATACACAGAAAAGAGTCTTTGATGCACCGCTCTGTGACGGATAAAAGCCAGATTCCTGGAGGTGGTAGTCGGCTTAAAGTGTAGATCCGTTGACTAAACTGGCTGAGTGAGGAGACAGTCACGGTACTTTCCTACCTGGATGTCTTCCAGATCAGTCAGCAAAGACGTAAAATGAACATTTTCAGCTCCATAAATTCTTTGAAAAGTTTTTAACTGGGGCCATATGATAGGCTTACTTAGGTCATGTGTTTTGGTTTACATCTCAGAATCCAAATGACTGAGGTGCTTGAGCCATTGCCAGAGTCCTACCTGTGCAGCACAATCCACTTCTTTGCATACTGTGTCGGGGGACTGGACCCCATGTTTGTGGCGACACGTTAATATACTGTGTCTAGTTTTCTCATTGAACCATCAAGTATGATATACTTGGTTTTCTTATCCACTGAGTTATTTCTTCCAGTAATGGGTAATCACTGTTTCACTTGTGTGCCTTACAAAAGTAGATCAGAGTAGATCTTCTCTGGTATCAAAGAGTTTAATTTTAGGCATCTCCTATAAATTCTTAGGTTTATATGACAAAATTAGCAAATGTCTTTTTGCTTCCTAACCCAACCACGGTTACACCCGTTGTCACTGAATGCACACAGTAAAGGCAGCATTCTGTAACAGTTTGCAAAACTGAACGTAAAACAGAAGCTTCTGGGGTGGCACTGAAGTACGTGGGGCCTTATGACAGGTAGCTGCAGTTCGATATATACAAATCCAAAAATAACAAATCCTTGACCGTAAGCTCAGACTCAACCATTCCGTCTTCCCGGTTTCTCAGCTTTATCCTTTGTTAAGAAAAATAAAAAAAAGAACGACACCTGGGTGGCTCAGTCGGTTAAGCATCTGACTTCGGCTCAGGTCATGATCTCCCCATTCCCGAGTTCAAGCCCCGCGTCGGGCTCTGTGCTGACAGCTCAGAGCCTGGCGCCTGCTCCGGATTCTGTGTCACCTCCTCTCTCTCCGCCCCTCCCCTACTTGTTCTCTCTCTGTCTCAAAAATAAACATCAAAAAGTTTTTTAATATAAGAAAAATAAAAAGGATACTTATCCATGTCATTACCATTGGCATCAATAATAATGAAATGTGTTTTTTTTTTTTAATTATTAATCTTAAAAATTGTGACCTGAAGAGACCCCCAACAAAATAAAGTTGTTCATCCTTCGGGTCTTTTATTAGTACCGAATCACGTTATTTAAAGGCTCATTGTCACTACAGTGCACGTCTCCGGATTTTTGTATTTTCTGCTTGTCATTTTACGACTTCTCGTATCTGTATTTCAGAAATAATGTGGCAACGTTTTACTGAAATAGGCACATCGATCCACATCTTGCTCTTTCTGTTTATATCCGCGGCCCGATTTAAATTCAGTATTTCCAACCACAAAAGGTGTTAGAAAATTCTATTTCAGGCTTATGAGAAAAAGTACAGCAGGACGTGGTTCAAATCTTAAGCTGTATTTATTTCTGATCTTCTGCAGCTAATGTACAAAAAAAAGTTATGCTGGAATAATTAAATAAACCAGTGGTTTCAAGGTTACCTTCATTTTTTAAGCCCTTCGCCACCGAGAAGCCTGAGAACACAGTTGGCTCTGAGGTAGTGTCTTTCTACAATATTGGAGTCCGTGCAGAGTGGCACCAAAGAGGTCAAAAATCTAAAGTAAGGCTCTGCAGAATCGGTGGCCACCTCGTGCTCAGTGTGCAAATGCTGATTAAGAGGCCCCAGTGTACTGCCTGACAGTTTTTAAACCTGAACTTTGTAATCGCAGGAAGGAAAAATAAGTATGAATCTTCCTAATGGGAAAGGAGTCACCTCATCCCATCTGAAACAAGGGGAGGACTGTCTAGGGTACGGCGCCCCAGAACTGCGCGTGGAGCGGGTACCGCTACCTCGGGTGGCTTGGAATAGTCTGGCTTTACCCTTCGGAGTGTCTTGTAAGTTCAGTTATTCTTTTTTTCTGACCTAGAAAGCTGACAGTAATACCCACCTCTTAGAGTTACGTGGATTAAATGAGATTGTCTACAAAATACTTGGTGAGTCCTGACACGGTTCTGGAGCATACTTGGTTCCAAGCCACGTGACCTTGAGGAAGGCATTCAGCCATTTTTGAGACTCCGTTTCTTCTTCAGTAGAACAGATGAGAATACTTAAGCCCTGCAGGGCTGGTGTGAAAGTTCGTAACCATGTATATTTAGGGCCTGACCGTCTGGGGGCTCAACGGCAGTTGCTTCGGTTGATGCATTCTGTGAGCGGGATGGAAATTGCCCTTATGATAAGCATTCAAAGGTTCTTGTTACAACCTTGGAAAGGAACCTAAGAACCATGCTGGCTGGTGTCTTGAGGAAGAACACACAACAAAACATCCTGTCCCTTCAAATATAACAAAAAAGTCAAACCTATTTCTCAGGCCCTAGAATACCGTAGACAGTTCACGTTACATCTAAAAGATAGTCCGGGGGCGCCTGGATGGCTCAGTTGGTTGGATGTCTGACTTCAGCTCAGGTCAGGATCTCCCGGTCAGTGAGTTCAAGCCCCACATCAGGCTCTGTGCTGACTGCTCGGAGCCTGGAGCCTGCTTCGGTTTCTGTGTCTCCCTCTCTCTCTGCCCCTCCCTGCTCATGCTCTGTCTCTCTCTGAAAAATAAATAAATATTAAAAATTTAAAAAAAATAAATAATAATAATAAAAGATAGTCCGGCGTTCAAGATGTCAAAGTGAGGACGTGGTGGGTGGTCTGGTGGAAATTCGAATTTCCCCCGGGTCTTCCGGTAGGAGGCGCTATCAACTGTGCTGAGGACACAGAAGCCCACAATCCGTGTGTCATCTCTGTGATGGGGGATCAAGGGGCGACTGGACAGATGTCCTGCTGCTGCTGCGGGGGACGTGGTGATGGCCACAGTGAACGAAGGCAAACCAGAGTTCAGAAAGAAGGTACATCCGACAGCAGTAATTCGACAATGAGAGTCGTACTGGAGAAAAGCTGCATGTTTCTCTGAGGATATCACAGGGGTCAGAGTAAACAACGAAGGCGAAATGAAAGGTTCTGCTGTCACAGGACCAGCTGCAAAGGAGTGTGCAGACTTGTGTGCCAGGATTGCATCCGGTGCGGGCAGCATTTGCATGATTCTTTAGTATGTTTAAAAAAAAAATTTTAATGAAGCACGTGGGTGGCTCAGTCAGTTAAGCGTCTGACTTCAACTCAGGTCATGATCTCATGGGTCGTGAGTTCGAGCCCCACGTGGGGCTCTGTGCTGACAGCTCGAAGCCTGGAGCCTGCTTCGGATTCTGTGTCTCCCTCTCTCCCTGCCCCTACCCTGCTCATGCTCTGTCTCAAAAATAAAAACATTTTTTAAAATTTAATTAAAAAGTTTTAATTATTTGCTCCCCCCGCCAAATATTTCAATTCAATTAAATTTTTTTTTAATTTTTAATGTTTATTTTTGAGAGAGAGAGAGAGCACAAGCAGGGGAGGGGAAGAGAGAGAGCGAGACACAGAATCTGAAGCAGGCTCTAGGCTCTGAGCTGTCAGCACAGAGCCCGACATGGGGCTCGAACCCACGAACTGTGAGATCATGACCTGAGCTGAAGTTGGATGCTTAACCCACTGAGCCACCCAGGTGCCCCAATTAAAATTTTTAAAAAATTAAAAATAAGGGATAACAGTCCAGGAGAAAGTGTTAAAACGTTACCTTGTTACCATCATGTTGAACTCTTCTTTTCACACCAGTAAACTGCCATGAAGCATCATATAAGAATGACCCTTTCCCTAAATAAGCTGACGAGCTGGCAGCATTGGCAGAACTTTGACCCAAGGAGAGTGGACCGTATTTAGGATTGAGTGCACCAGTGTAATGACGCCAACTGTATGGGAGCAAGGACTGTGCAGTGGACTGTCTGGGGAGACAGAAGTTCTTGGTGATGAGAAGCGTCTGGTCTCAGGCCCTCACACAGATGTCAGTCTTCCAACCATCTCCTAAGGGCAGTTCCATCCGCAGGACTGTGGTGCAGAGCAGCCCCAATTCTGAAGTCCACCCTCTTCCCCCGGGGTGCCGTCCTGTGGGCCCAGGGCAGCGCATCCGTAATTCCACCAAGGGGAGTTGGGAGATCAGGTGGGAAAACAGGAGAAGTGGCAAAGAGAAAACCCAATCAACAATTGTGTCTGGCCTTTATCCAATGGCGTAACTTACTCGTGAATGAATGGAACAAGGGACTCCTGGCCGGCTTAATCAGAAGAGGGCGCAACTCTTCATCTAAGGCTTGTGAGTCTGAGCTCCACATTGAGTGAGTGTAGAGATTACTTACAAATAAAAAAAAAACTCAAGTAGCCCTATTTCCAGGTATGAGTTACACCTTACAAAACAATGGGCATGTATAGAAGTGAGATACAAAGGGCATGATTTCTTTTTTTTCTTTTTCGAGAGAGCGATCACACGCACAAGCAAGAAAGGGGCAGAGGAAGAGAGGGATTCTTAAGCAGGCTCCACGCCCAGCACGGAGCCCAAGGTGGGGGCGCTCAATCTCATGACCGTGAGAGAGTAGAATGCTTAACCCACTGAGCCACCCAGGTGCCCATCAAAGGGTATGATTTCTAATTAAAACCTTAATAACACTCATTTCGTGCAAGTAGAAAGGCAGAATCGAGTTCTACCTGCACTGATACCTTCTATTAGGTCCACTTAAGGTTGTTTTTGAGATTCAAGACACCAGATCTTATCTCTACAGTAATTTGCATTTACAAAGCACCTTTCGACTGATTTACTCCCATACTTAGCAAACATCTAAATTTTTTAAGTAATTAAAACTGTTTCTAAATGCCCCCAAGTGAGCTCTTGTGGGAAAACCTATCCGATAAAATTAAATTTCCAGTAAAAAACAAAAACAAAAACAAAAAAAGAAACCTATGATTTTCCATAAAGCAGGGCTCGGGGGTGGGGGGAGTGCTTACAACTAGGGAATCCGCCTCGAGTACCAATTAGATCATCACGTGTCAGTGTAGATGGAGTCGGGACCCTTTAGGAGACGAGTTAACTATGAATTACTCTGGCTCTGCTTCCTGCCCGGCAGCCCTTCCTGAAGACGCCGCTTCCAGGCAGACAGACTTGGGCGGTGGAATGTAGGCAGCCACCTGGCTGGATACCGAAGGGCCCATCAGGGGGCCCGCCTCGAAATATCCACGGGCCCTCACTGACCAATGGCCCGCCTAACAACCGGACACAGTTACCAAAAAATGGAGGATTCCATACAACTCGGTACCCCCTTTAAACCCCGCCCCCGCACCCACTGCCTCCTTGCCCACGGCCCCTCCTCGGCTGCCTTACCCGCTGCTCCCACTCCCTTGCGGTGTGTTTGAGAAACTTCTGTCGCCTTTGTTTTGCCTCAGGTGAATCTTTTCCACCTCCCGTGCCACCGGCTTCCCCCCGATCGTCGCCCCACATTTGGTTGTCCCCCATCTGATCGAAAGACACCCCATTTAGACCCCGTGATTCCCACACACTGGAGGAATTCTATACCGCTTGTGCTTGCAGAGTTTGTAATCGTCGCAGAGACGAAGAGACGAGACTAATGGTTCGCGTGGAACCCTTCATGTGCTTCCCGTGTGAGCTGGGGCGGGTATTCCCCAGCACCCACTCGTTCCCACAGCAAGAGGATTTTTGGGTGGGTGCACACAGCCAGCCTACTTCCCAGGCTCCCTTGCAGCTGGGTGAGGCCGTGTGACCGACCGAATTAAGGCTAATGGGACAGGAGTAGAAGTGACCTGAAGCTGTTGGGTTGTGCCCTTAAAATTCAGGGAGCTATGTCCCCTTCCCTTCTTTCTGTTTCCTGCTGTCTGTCCCGTGAACGCGGCGAAGAAGCCTGGCCGACGGCAAGAACGAGGGTGACACCCTGGGGGGAGCAGAGCAGCGATGACACAAAAGGACCCCGGGTCCCTGACACTGTGGACCTGGACAGCTTACAAGACGGAGAAATAAATGTCTTGTCGAAGCCACTGGTTTTTGAGGTATTGTTTCAGCAATCCAACCGTATTCTAACCCTGAATACTCAGCCATTATTTCTAGCCTCCCACCCTTCCCACCACCCCGCCCCCATCTACAGATAGAGAAAATCTGTTAAACGGAAAAGCACAGCGGGGCCTGGGTGGCTCAGTCGGTTTAGCGTCTAACTTTGGTTTCAACTTAGGTCGTGATCCCAGCTGGGGCAGAGCCTTGCTTCAGGCTGGGAGCTGACAGCAAGGAGCCTGTTTGGGGTTGTCTCTACCCCTCTCTGCCCTTTCCTCACTCTCTTTCTCTCTCAAAATAAATAAAAAGGGGGAAATTGTATCTCCAGGGTGTGGGCAGGGCTCCAGCCACCAAAACTTAATCCATATCAGTGTTTCAACGTTTTTTTTTTTTCAGTATCACCACCCTAAGGAGCCCTTTTTAGATAGTTTTTTTTCCTATTTAGCCCCCAACCCCTGAAATTTGAATACCTGAGATATACTGTATGTCTGTGTTTGATACATAAAAAGAGTTAAGTTTTTTTTCAAACCCCCCCTCCCCAGACCAATTTCCTCCCTGTTAGGAAATTACCATGGAGAATGCATGCTCCCGTATAAATGACCTGGTCGATGATAGTTGTGGGGAGAATAAGATAATAACCACCAACTCAGTTTTCTGCTGTCTGGTATCCGAGACGAAGAAGGCAAAAGGTCATCAAGAGATTTTAATGAAAAACCTCTCCAAGGTGGCTTTATCTGCTCCTCCATCATGTGGGGGTCACGGAAGTACTGAATCCACCCAGTACAGTCTACACAGCGGCCGGGGGGCCAGTGAGTCCCGGCCGACAGGCACACCTGTGAATTCTCACGCATAAGGGGTCCTTTGAGCTGGCTTCCCAATATTCACGGGGGGGACTCGGGAGGGTAGCAGAGAAAACACTTCGTGAAAATCCAACCCAGTGCTAGATTAGCCATAATTTAAGGCAGGATAAAATATCTTAGTTCGAGAGTGTTAGAAACATATACATTTCTGGCTCCAACTCCTGCTTCTTCCTACAGAAAAACCCAAAACTCCCAAGCCAGACAAATACGCTTTGGCATCTGTTGGGAGGAAATCTGTACTTCTAGGAGTCTGAGACACCTGTTGTGTCGTGCCTGTTGCATTGCCTGGGGGTGACTTTAGAGCAGTCCAAAGGAACACACTAGGAAGACCAGCCAAGGCCACTGGTTTGGGGACCAGAACAGCCAACATCTAGGAATCATCACGTTTGGCACGAAGCTTATGTGATAAGGCGTCACCATCTGCCTTAATTGAATAACTTGACTATTTATGTCCTCGTTTGAAATACACAAGTACAACATTGTTCTAACCATGGAAAGGAGAAGAGAAGGTGTAAGGGCAGGGGGCGCCTGGGTGGCTCAGTCGGTTAAGCATCCAACTTTGATTTCGGTTCAGATCATGATCTCACGGTTCGTGGGATCGAGTCCCCTGTTGGGCTCTGCACTGAGAGCGTGGAGCCTGCTTGGGATTCTCTCTCCCTCTCTCTGCCTTTCCCCTGCTTTGCACATGCTCTCTCTCTATCTCTCTCTCTCTCAAAATAAATAAACTTAAAAAAAAAAAAAAGGCGTAGGTGGGAATAACAGACAAGTAGAGCTAAGAGTAGCAGGTATTAAGGCAAATGAAACCAAATTGATAATGCCTAACTACTGTTAACTTTAAGGACACCTGGGTGGGTTAGTCCGTTAAATGACCGACTTCAGCTCAAGTCACCATCTCACAGCTGACAGCTCAGAGCTTGGAGCCTGCTTCAGATTCTGTGTCTCTCTCTCTCTCTCTCTGCCCCTCCCCCACTCATGCACTCACCCTGTCTCTCTCTCTCTCTCTCAAAAATAAACATTAAAAAAAAATACTGTTAACTTTAAGAGTCAGTAATTGTGCACCTAGCTAAGCTGCCTATGAATTTCACTACTTTTAATTTGATTTAATTTAATCGAAGTAGGCTCCACACCCAACGCAGGGCTTGAACTCATAACCCTGAGATCAAGAGTTACATACTTTACCAATGGAGCCAGCCAGGCAAGCATCCCTGATCCACTCTATAAACCACTACAAATCTAATTCATACAAAGTTGATCGAAGGAAGAAAAAAAAAATCAATGCTAACAATATTTCGTAGTGCCTTTTAAAAAAAATCTCGGCACAGGTTCCCTAAGATTAAGCATGCCGAGCCAGGCTCCAGAGGACGCTGAAGGCACAGCCTGTCTCTGGGGCCCCTCGTGTGGCTCTTACAACAAGGGGTGTATAGAACAATCCACTGGAATGCAGGCAGACCGTATTAGGACTTCCCTTTGTATTTACTTCAGCTAAATACACGGAGAGGACAAACATTTTTATCTGATAAAGGTATGTGATGAAAAAGTCCGCTCCTTTATCCAGACACGTGAAAAGCCAACCCTTGTGAACAAGGGGGATAAAGATGAAGTGGATGAAAGCGTGAGAAAAACATATGTGGTCGACCAACTGTCTTCAAAGAGGTGTTCCTATAATAGAATACCCAGTGTTAGAAAAATCTCGCTTCGCCCAGACGTTCCTATAAATTTTATACAACGCTAGTGAAAATCTCCATGGATTCTTTGTTGGAAACTGATAAATGGTTACCGAGTCCATCTGAGCCAATAAATGTGTAAAACTTGCCAAGACGTGGGGGTTTTTTCAATGTTTTTTTACTTATTTTTGAGAGAGAGAGAGAGAGAAAGCAGAGGAGAGGCAGAGAGAGAGGGAGAGAAATTGAATCTGTCAGCCCAGAGCCCGATGCAGGGCTCGAACTCACGAACCGTGAGATCATGACCTGAGCCAAAATCAAGAGACAGATGCTTAAGCAACTGAGCCCCCCAGATGCCCTGACATGTGTTTAAAAGAAATATAATAAAGGGGGCACTTGCTCTCACAAGTATGAAAGCCTTCTATAGGGGCGCCTGGGTGGCTCAGTCGGTTGGGCGGCCGACTTCAGCTCAGGTCATGATCTCACGGTCTGTGAGTTCGAGCCCCGCGTCGGGCTCAGTGCTGACGGCTCGGAGCCTGGAGCCTGCTTCGGATTCTGCATCTGCCTCTCTCTCACTCTGCCCTTCTCCTGCTCACGCTCTGTCTCTCAAAAATAAATAAAACATTAAGAAAAAAAATTTATAAAAAAAAATGAAAGCTTTCTATAAAGAAACAGTAGTTAGTACAAATATGTGGAACTGTTGCATAGAGTTCCTTTTTAAAATCACTTAAACGTGACAGTTAACAAATAGGCATATCCACACAGGGATTAGTATGTGATAGAGGTAATTCAAAGAATACCGGGGAAACGGCTGACCGACCAGTCAGAAAGAAATTATATCAGACCCCCATCCCACCCCATATTAAAAAGACGCCATATTTTCGAAAACCAGAAGAAAGTATTTTTAAAATTTTACAATTTTGCGGTGAGAAAGGTTTTCCTACGCATGACGGAAAAACCCAGAGGCTATAAAGGGAAAGGTGATAGATAGGACAATATAACAAATGGAAAATCGCTACATAGCAAAAGACCCCCGACGAGGCCTGCAGTAAGGAGGACACCTCTGCGGGTATATGACAAAAGGTTCATTTCTACAATCTGTGAATAATCCCTTCACATCAAGATTAAATCCATGACAGGGGCGCCTGGGTGGCTCCGTTGGTTAAGCGTCCGACTTCGGCTCAAGTCATGATCTCACGGTTCCTGGGTTTGAGCCCCACGTCGGGCTCCGTGCTGACAGCTCAGAGCCTGGAGCCTGCTTCGGATTCTGCGTCTGCCTCTCTCTCTCTGTCCCTCCCCTGCTCATGCTGTCTCTCTCACTCTCCCTCAAAAAATAAAAAAATTTAAAAAAAGATTAAATCCATGACTGGTCAAAGAACACAAAAAGAAAAATCATAGAAAAAGAAACACAAATAACCAATAAACCCCTGATACAATTGTCTCCACCTCACAAATAGCACTTAAATGATACCTTGGGGCACCTGATATGATATGGGGTGGCTCAGTCGGGTAAGTGTTCAAGTCTTGACCTCAGCTCAGTCTTGATCTCAGGGTCATGAGTTTGAGCCCCATGTTGGGCTCTGAGATGGGTGTGAAGCCTACTTAGTAATAATAATAATAATAATAATAATAATAATGTGATATCTCTCTTGTCACATAAGATTGGCAAAGACTAAAAAATATCCATCGTTGGGTTGTTGGCAAAGGCACAAAGAAATAAGCGGCGGAACACGCACTGGGGGAAGTGTAGAGTAATAGAATCGTTAACCCTTTTGGAAAGTAGTTTGCCAATGTTTACCATAAGTTTTTTAAATGTTTATTTGTGGGGCGCCTGGGTGGCTCAGTCGGTTGAGCGTCCAACTTTGGCTCAGGTCATGATCTCGCGGTCCGTGGGTTCGAGCCCCACGTCGGGCTCTGTGCCGACAGCTCAGAGCCTGGAGCCTGCTTCGGATTCTGTCTCCCTCTCTCTCTGCCCCTGCCCCACTCATGCTCTGTCTCTCTCTGTCTCAAAAATAAATAAATATTTAAAATGTTTATTTATGTATTTATTTATTTTAATAATTTTTTTTAACATTTATTCATTTTTTAAGAGAGAGAGTGAGCTGGGGAGGGGCAGAAAGAGGAGACACAGAATCCGAAGCAGGCTCCAGGATCCAGGCTGTCAGCACAGAGCCCGATGTCAGGCTTGACCTCATGAACCCTGCGATCGTGACCTGAGCTGAAGTCGGTGCTTAAGCACCCAGGCGCCCCAATGTTTGTTTATTTTTGAGAGAGAGTGAGCACAAGCAGGGGAGGGGAAGAGAGGGGGAACAGAGGATCTGAAGCCGGTTATGCGCTGACAGCAATGAGCCCGGCATGGGGCTCGAACTCACCAACCACGAGATCATGACCTGAGCCAAAGTCGGATGCTCAACTGACTGAGTTACCCAGGTGTCCTATCATAATTTAAAATATGAATTCTAGCAATTCTATTTCCAGAAATATGTCCTAAAGACTTACATAAATCCAAGGATATTCTCAACAGCATTGCTTGTAATAGGATAAAACTAAAAACAACCTAAATATCCAGAGAGAAATAGTTAAATAAAATGATGCTACATCCATACAGAGGAATATTTTTTTAAGTTTATTTATTTATTTATTTAGAGAGAGTACTTGAGTGTGCACAAGCAGGGGAGAGGCAGAGAGAGAGAGAGAGAGAGAGAGAGAATCGCAGGCGGGTTCTACACTGTCAGCACGGAGCCCAACTTGGGGCTTGATCCTATGCCCATGAGATCATGACCTGAGCCGAAATCGAATTGGACACTTAAGCGACTGACCCACCCAGGCACCCCCACACAGAAGAATTTACTGGATTGTTTACCTCTCATGGTGTAACAAAATTACCCCAAGACCAACTGGCTTAAAACAGCAAACGTTTGTTCGCCTATGATTTCCACGTCAGCTATTTGGGAGTGGCAGATGGGCATTTAGGGCCCGGGACCTCTCATGAGGCTGCAGCTATCTGAAGGCTGACCTGGAGCTGGCAGACCCTTCCTTGAAGGTGACTCACGCACATGGCTGGCAACCAGCATGGCTGCTGGTTGTTGGCCGGAGGCTAGTTGCTGCCCAAGTGGACTTCTCCACTGGCTGTTTGAACGTCTTCACAACACGGTGTCTGGGGTCCCCTCAGTGACCGATCCAAGAGGGGCTGAGGCTGAAACTGGGATGTCTTTCAAGCCCCACAATGTCATTTCCACGGTGTCCTATCGATCACACAGAACAGCTACGATTCAGTATGAGGCGAGTCTATGAGGGCATCGACACCAGGCGGCAAGGACTAAGTTGACACTTAAAGACTGAATAGTGTGTAAGTCAGGTCAAGGAGAGTGCCAGGAGACACTTGCAAAAACCGTGACGGAAATTAATGAACAGGAAGTAGAGATGAGGCTGGAGAGGTCAATGGAGGCTGATTCGTAGCAGTAATTCCAAGCTGTGTTAAGGAGCTTGATTTTTATATAAAACCAGTAAGATCACTCCGGTTATTACATGGACGGTGGAATGAGTGGACAAGGACAGGGGGCAGGGATGGAGGTCAGGCCATCAGTTAGGAGGCCATTAAAATGATCCTGACAGGGAATGGTAACTTGGAATTAGGTCGGTGGCAAGAGAGGGGGAGAAAAATCGGGCAAGTTCTGAGATATTTAGGGAAGAGTCCAAGAGGACTCCATGTTCAGATGCATGGTTTACGCGGAAGGAAGGGACCACCTTTGGCTCCTGGGGTTTTGAGTTGAGCAATTAGGTGAATGGGGCACATGGGATGAAGAGCAGGTTGGGGATTAGAAAAGTTTTGTTTTTTTTTTTAACGAGTTTGAGATGCTTGCACACATGGGAATGTTGAATAGACCGTGGCCACATAGGACCTGGGGGTTAGGAACTATGCCTGGACATAAAAACATATGAGCCGGGCACCTGGGTGGCTCAGTCGGTTAAGCATCTGACTTCGCTCAGGTCATGATCTCGCAGTTGGTGAGTTCAGGCCCCACGGTCGGGCTCTGTGCCGACAGCTCAGAGCCTGGAGCCTGCTTTGGATTCTGTGTCTCCCTCTCTCTCTGCCCCTCCCCCACTCATGCTCTGTCTCTGTCTCAAAAATAATAAACACTAAAAAAAAAAAAAAAGGATGAGCCATCAGGATACCCTTGGAAAACGGTGGTATGAGCCAGAGAACCGTTGATTTTAAAAGAGTTTACAAAAGACCGAAGAGGAATGCCAGAAAGGTTAACAGGAGGAACACCAGGAGAGTCTGTTGTCACAGAAGGTATGGCAGTGATCCAGAGGGGTCACACTACTAAGCCAAGCAATTTAAAACGGAACACTGTCTATCAGCTAGGAAAAAGAGCGCTCTCCCTTGGTCCCGAGGCAGAAATCTTTTATAGGAAGGATGTCAAGAGCAGTGATGGGGCACCTGGGTGGCTCAGTCAGTTAAGCGGCCGACTTCGGCTCAGGTCATGATCTCACCGTCTGTGAGTTCGAGCCCCGCGTCGGGCTCTGTGCTGGCGGCCCAGAGCCTGGAGCCTGCTTCAGATTCTGTGTCTCCCTCTCTCTCTGCCCTTCCCTTGTTCACGCTTTGTCTCTATGTCTCTCAAAAATAAAAATAAAAAAAGCGCTAAAAAAAAATTAAAAAAAAAAAGAAATAAACCTTTAAAAAAAAAAAAGAGCAGTGATGACCCTGGCGAGGGGCTTCTCCAAGTGTGATGTACATACGGACAAGCTGGGGATTACATTATAATGCAGACTCTGGCTCAGCAGGTCTTGGGGAGGGCTGGAGAGCCCGAGTTTCTACGAAAGTCCCAGGTGACACCGATACCCCAGCCCACAGACATTTTGAACAGCAAGGTTCCGCTGCGGCTTTCAAGCTTCACTGAGCACAGACTCACAGGGAGAACACTTTAGAACAGATTCCTGGACCCCTCCCCTACAGATTATGATTCAGCGGGTCTGGCGCAGGATCAGAAAATCTGCATTTCCAACATCCTCCCTGGAGGTGGCGACGGTGATGCCACAGGTCCCCGAGACCACAGTTTGAGTCGCACCATTCCAGAAGACCACAGCTTAACTGCTGCTGGCCACAAAGAGAAATCCATTTGGATTTCAAAACATAAGGCAGGGGCGCCTGGGTGGCTCAGTCGGTTGAGCGTCCGACTTCGGCTCGGGTCATATCTCGCGGTCTGTGAGTTCGAGCCCCGAGTCGGGCTCTGTGCTGACTGCTCAGAGCCTGGAGCCTGCTTCACATTCTGTGTCTCCCTCTCTCTCTGCCCCTCCCCCACTCATGCTCTGTCTCTCTCTGTCTCAAAAATTAAATAAACATCAAAAAAAAAAAAAAACATAAGGCAAACAGGAAGTATTCCTGTACACCCTCGCAGTCAGTCCGTGACCGTGACCGAAGCTCACTGAGGGCGGGGCCTACCTGTCCATCACCCCATGGTTACTGTATCAGAGCTAAGTACTGGATTCTTTTCTTCTTTTTAAATTTTTTTTAATGTTTATTTTTTTTAAAAAATTTTTTTAATGTTTATTTATTTTTGAGACAGAGAGAGACAGAGCATGAGTCGGGGAGGGGCATAGAGACAGGGAAACACAGAATCCGAAGCAGGCTCCAGGCTCTGAGCTGTCACCCAGAGCCCGACGCAGGGCTTGAACCCACAGACCGCGAGATCATGACCTGAGCTGAAGTCGGACGCTCAACTGACTGAGCCACCCAGGCGCCCCTAATGTTTATTTTTGACATCGCACACGCTGGCACAAGCAGGGGAGGGGCAGAGAGAGGGCGACAGAGGATCCAAAGCAGGCTCCACGCTGTCAACAGAGAGCCCAATGTGGGACTCCAACTCAAAAACTTCGAGATCATGACCTGAGCTGAAGTCAGACGCTTAACCGACTCAGCCACCCAGGTGCCCCTGTAAGGGCAAAACGAGACTGATTCCATTTTGCTTAAGGGCAAACTGGGACTGACTCCATTGTGTTTCCTGTCTTCCACCCTGAGTCCCCAGTGCCTGCTCAAAACCTGCAACTTCCCGGTTCCAAATGAACCACGCCCAGTGACCTATGGGACATGACCTTTGACCCTTCCTCAGCCAATCGGCTAGGGTCACGACCATCACCCCTCCCACTGCCCCTAGACCCCTTTAAAACTATTGTGTTTTGGGAACGGGCCTGTGTTTTGGGAACGGGCCCTCTCTCTCAACCCACCGCTGCGTCGGTGCGGTAGGAGATTGAGCTCGAGCTAGCTCGATTAAAGGCTCTTTGTTCTTGCATCGGACTCGGCTCCCTGGTGGTTCTTGGGGTCCCCGAATTCTGGGCATAACACCCCAGGACTCATTCTTAACTGATTAATCCTGAAGACTTAACTGTCAGTAGATACTGTTTAAAAATAAGTCTCAGAACTTTAAAGAAAAAAAAAAAGAGGATTAATAAACTAAGAACTTAAAAAAAAAGTCTCAAAGCTTTATCTTGCTGGAAAAACCATTTCATTGATATTAAAACAAAGAGCTGCTACTGAGTACTGTTGCCTTTACTCAAGGGAGGTACACTGCACCACACGCGTATTCTTCCCCAGAGTGGCGCGATTTTAGAAAACACCCAAATACAAGAAGAGGGGGGGAAATTCTATTTAAGGAAGGATCGAGTCACATATGTGTTTATTAAGCACCCAAAAGCGTTTTATGTAAGACATCTAAAGGCAAAAAAGAGGGATTACAAATAGAAGCTCTGCTCTCGTCTGTAACATCAAAGACACCAACAATCAAGCTACAAGATGACACATGCCATCTGAAAAAACAGCTGACATTTATTTTTCTTAAAGCCACCCAAGCGGATACCTCAATCATCCGCACGGAATGGGTGCTTGTTATTAATAGCAGCAGACACACAGGGGAGGCGAAAATATCCGACAAGGGCGACTGGGAAAGGCTTCCTGAACTAATTTCGTGATGGAATCAGACAGACGGACAGTCGTTTCACAGGTGGAGGACCCAGACGACCATTCCTTAACAGAAATCAATTAAACACGTGGCTTGAGCATCCGCTATCCTTCTATGCAGTGTGATTAAGAAAGATGGCCAGGTAGGGGCGCCGGGGAGGCTCAGTCTGTTCAAGATCCCCGTTAAAGGTCCCACTTCGGCTCAGGTCATCAGGTCAAGATCTCATGGTTCCTGAGTTCGAGACCGGCCGCAGGCTCTAAACTGACAGTGCGAGGCCTGCTTGGGAATTCTCTCTCTCTCAAAATAAATTAAAAAAGAAAAAGGAAAAGGAAAAGATACCCAGGTTAAAGCACGGTACCTCCCCTCCAAAAAGGCTTCACTCTAGTCCTGACCAAGAGAGGCATATACTTGAAGCTAAGATTAAGTAGGGGGCGCACTGCGCCCCAGCCCAACGCTAGGGCCGGGGACAGTCTCCGGAGAGGCCAAAGTGGGTCTGCGGGTGCACTCTAAGGCAGTGGAAGCGCCTTCCAAGCACACACCAGCCGCCACCGGGGCCTGGGGGGCTGCCAAGCCCCGGGAAAGGGGGCGCGACAGGCCTGCGACGCGGGAGGCGGGGAGAGCCTCGAGGGGTCAACTGCTTCGGTCCGCCGGGCCCTCACCGAGCCCTCCCCCGCATCCACCAGCACCCGGGAGCAGGAAGCTGCGGGAGCAAGCCAAAGGTTTTCGCGGTCTCTGGCCACCACACCTGAGGCGACCCTTCCTCGGAGGCGGGCCCCTCCTCCCCCGAGCGGCCACCTCCCGCTCTGGCCCGGGGCTGGCGGGCATCGACACGGCCGAGGAAGGCAGCCTCCTAGGCTCGCGGTCTGCACCGCGCGGGTCAGGGCGGTCTGTGTACTCTGTGCTCGCAGCTGGTGGACGCGGGGCAGGCGACACTGTCGCGGCGAGCGGAAGTGCACTGCTTCCTTCCGGCCGGCGCCGCACGAGACGGGGCGGGGCACCCCTGGAAAGGGCGGGGACTTGCGCTGACGGACGGCTCCCGGGACCTATGGGCGCGCCCGCGGCGGCCCGGCCTCCCTGGCGAGCCCCTTCCTCCGGGCCGCGGACGCCCCCCAGTCTCCCATTTCTCGGGTGTCGCGCAAAGCTCCGCCGCTGCCCGGTGGAGCTGCTCGGTCCTCGCTGTCCTCGCGGTGCATCGCGGGCAGTTGTGCGGCCCCGCCCCCAAGGTCCTCGGCGCCCCCCGGCCGGCCGGCCGCGTTCCCCCGCCCGGAGCTGCGCGCCAGGACGCCTGAGGCCGCAGGTCTGTGGCTGCGGGTCGGGCCGCGGGCGGCGCGAGGGGACGGGCGGGTGCGAGGCTTCGGCGCTGCACCCTGCCTTGCAATGTTCCACCGAATCAGCCGTGACGACCGGGAGCTTGAGGGTCGCCCCGCCGCGTCGCATAGTCGTGGGGGTAGGGGGCGCGGCCAGGGCCCCGCGGCGTCTTGGGGCGCCAGGGTGGGAGCCGCGGCGCTCGCCGGTCGGCGCGAACTGCGGGGCCGGGGGCGGCAGGTCGGGAGTGAGGAAGTTTGCCGAGGGCGGGGCGGCGCTCGCGGGCTACTTCTCGCTCGGGCGGCGCGGGCGGAGGGAGGGCCTGGTTGGTGCTGGCCTCCGCGGCCGCGCGACTCTGCCGAGCTGGAGCAAGTGGCTGAACTCGGTGTCCGGTGGGGTCACTCGGCGCTGTGAGGCTGGGGTGCGGCGGGAAGCTGAGTGATGTGCCCTGCAGTGCCCGGTCGGTCTGTGCGTGCAGGTCCTTCCGAGTAGAGGACGAGCATCGCTCTCACTTCCCTCTTCAGACGTTGAAGATGGCATTCTCTTTCATTATGAGGAAACTTTTGTTTCCCAGTTGGTGCGATTAGCACAGCGTCTGACACAGTTGGCACGGAAATGTTTGTTGCCCTTCTATCCTGACTTGTTAGAATGTATCCGCTGTGGGATATTTACAACTCCTCCCCGAGTCCTTAGGAAGGACACGATTCTAGGGTGAGGCACGTGGGGGATAAGCCCATCTAATGCAGCACGGCTTCGCCTAACCCTCCTTTTTCCTGCCTCGCTGCTCCAGATTCATTTTCAGTGCTTGTACTTCACTGTTTTGCGTCTCACATTTCTTTTTGTCTGAATGAATGAATAAATTGTATAATGTTGGTTGGTTGGATTGTTCTTTCTATAGAGCAAGTTTAGTTATTAGTAAACTGCGCAAACAATCGTGTCCGATAACTGGTCATATTTAATAGTAATTAGTAAAAAAAAAACCCAAAAAACAAAAAACGTTCATTATTCAGAGGAGTGAAGCAAGATGTTCCTGGGGACCGGAGCCAGCTTACTCACTGCCGCCACTCCCTCGCCTCCCACTCGCTGCTTCCAAACCAGGCTCCCGCACCCTGCCTCTACTCCCACTGTTGCTCCCTGGGATAGCAGCTGCCCTGATTGGCACACCCCCGCTGCCATCACGGCTCAGGCATGTTCGTAAAGCTTCCAGGGTGAATTGTTTTAAAGAGTGTCGGTATTAAAATTCGGGTACCTAAGACAAAACACTATTTCACTTCTTCAGCCTCAGGCTATCAACAGATTTACTACTGAATACCTCTCCCGTGGTATGGAACTGTGAACATAATATAAAACTGCATAATTATGTGACCAATTGCACGGTGACTGCAGTGGCTCAGGAAGGAGAAGGACCAGCGGCGGCTGGCACAACCAGGAGAGGAAGGTTGCTTGGAAGAAAGGCAGGGGATGCTTACCTGCAGTCTTAACTCTTAATAATAAGTATTAAGTAAATATTCACGTTGTGCCTCGACGGTAGCTTTGAAGGCTGGTTAAGATTTGATGGGAAGGTGGGAGGGCATGCGAAGCCAGGGACAAGGCTTCAGGTCACAGGGGAGCAGAGGGTGTGCTGGGGAGAGGGGACTGGCAGATGGATGGGCAGTTTACTTCTGTGTCGTCTGTAGGAGTGGTTGGAAGAACAATGCACGGAAGTCTTTGACACCATGATATCCATCAGGCAAAGAAAAGGAGTAAAATCCACAGAAGTTCCCGAGGATTCCGCGGCACAAGAAGCAAATGTGAAGCTGGAAAACAAATTGCCATCTGGTAGGTGACTTAAATTAAAGCAGCGTTTTGGATTGCTTGTATTTCTACATATTAAAATATCCCTCTCCAATAGGATAAACATTTGGTGAGCCCTAACATTTGAGGAAACTTGTTCTAATACCTGATGTGTTAGTTTGCCAGATGGTTTGACTGCAGTTTGATACTCTTGGTTTTCCAGTAGTGACCAGATAAAAGCTCCGAGAGCTCTGACTAGAACCCCTCGTGTCTCAGCTGTCTGTGCAGTGGGTTCCAGTTTTGCCGATCTTTGACTTTCTAAAGTCATGCTTCCCCCCATGGTTCAGATTTTAGTCTGTTTCCAGTTTTTCTGGTTTGTGTATGCCGTTCACTCTAGATAGCCTTAGCTTGGGCGACTTTCCCATTTCATTAAGGTATGGAAAGATGAATCAAACATTTTTTTTATTCTTTATTTGAATTCCTGAAATTTTCTCCTTTGGTTTGTGGGGTGGTGGTGGTCAGAATTCGGTAAGTCGTTTACATAATGCTGAAGATTCTTGCTAAGTGTATATTGAATGACCTTAAGTATGCACTTCCTGACTCCAGAGTTGCTTTCTTAACTAAGCGTGATCAAGGATTTTTAAAAATAAGCATGAAAAATTCCTTGTCTATCAACCATTTTGGATATCTGACAGAATTTACATTAATTGCGGCCATGTTAATTCTTTTCTTTTTTTTTTAAATTTTTTGATGTGTATTTAGTTTTGAAAGAGAGAGAGACAGAGACAGAGCGTAAGTGGAGCAGGGGCAGAGAGAGAGAGAGAGAGGGAGACACAGAATCCAAAACAGGCCCCAGGCTCTGAGCTGTCAGCACAGAGCCAGACATAGGACTCGAACTCGGGAACAGCAAGATCATGACCTGAGCCGAAGTTGGAGGCTTAACCGACTGAGCCACCTGGGCATCACTGCCATGTTAATTCTTATCAGCCAGAGCTAGTAATTTGGGGGGAGCAGTTTTATAAAATAAAAGTAACCTGTACTGAGATGTCAAGCCATCCAACTCAGCTATTAGCAGTTTTGGACAAGACAGAGCACCCTTCGAACACTTAGACAAATGCAACTTCACGTGTGCTTTTTTTGTTTTTATGTTTATGTTTAATTATTTATTTTGAAAGAGAGAGAGCACAAGTGCAAGCAGGGGAGGGGAGAGAGAAAAGAGAGGGAGAGAATCTTAAGCAGGCTCTGTACTGTCAGCATAGAGCCTGACATGGGGCTCAACCCCAAAACTGTGAGATCATGATTTGAGCCAAAATCAAGAGTCACAGACCCTTAACTGGCTGAGCCACCCAGATGCCCCCAAGTTTGCTTTTTTTTAAATTAAAACATAACTTTGAAGATTCTTCATTTTACTGAGGCAGTATTTATCCATGGCAGTAAAAAACCCTGAAAACTAAAGAAAAGCAAAAAAGAAAGAAAGAAAAGAAAGAAAGGAAAGAAAGAAAGAAAGAAAGAAAGAAAGAGAAAGAAAGAAAGAAAGAAAAAATATTCCCACAAACAAACCCATCCTGAGACTGTCACCCATGAAACTTGATCTTGCTGTTGGAATGGTGTTCTCTGCGCCTAGGCACGCCCATAGACGGTCACGTGGTTTTACAATAGTTTGGATCCTAGCTGTTTTGTAATTTGCTACATTTCTTTTATTATGTTCCAATCATACCACAAGCCAGTCAGTGTATTTTAAAAATGGTACCGACGTAGTCGTCGCTGTGTGGCTTTAGCATAACCGATGTAACGAATTCCTGGTTGAATATTTAGATGGTTTTAAACCTTTCACCTATACAAACAGAACTTGGATGAATGTCCTTGTGGCCAAATGTTTGTTTAAAACTTAATTTTGGGGTGTATGCCGAGATTTGGAATTACTGGTCCAATGGTATGCTGCTTCTGGTAGCTCTTCCTACTTCCTGCCCCATTGCGTTCCAGAGAGCTGCCATGTTATTCTTCTACGAGCAGTATTTGGAAAATACTCCTGTTTCGTACGTTTATTAAAACAGCATTAGCATTTTTAAGCTGTCGAGTTGACGAACATCTAAAACATTACAGCTCATTGTTTCGATTTGCCTTTCTTTAATACTAGTGAATGAGAATATTTTTGTCTGTCTTTTGGGCTTTTTTTCTTTTGTGCATTGTCTTTTTGTCTCTGTAATCTGTTTCCAGCGGAAATGTTTATTTTTTTAATCCTGAAAGTGTTCATCGCTTATTAAGGATACTTAGACTTTCTTATATGTACTGTGAATATATTTTTCCTAGTTTATGTGTCCTTTAACTTGAGTTGTGATGGATTTTTTCCCTCGATGGGTTTTTGAATTTTAAGTAGTCAAGCTTTTTGGTAGCTTTTAATGAATAAATCACAAACGATACATAGCCCATCTAAAAGACTTTCTATATCCTAGATATGTGGCCCACTTACTCCTCCGTTTAACAGACTTCATAGTTAAACTGCAGTTATTAAACCACACCAAACACAGACCCTAGGTATTAAGATAAATAAGGTAATGAATAAGCTTACAATTTCCGGGGCGCCTGGGTGGCTCAGTTGGTTAAGCGGCCGACTTCGGCTCAGGTCACGATCTCACGGTCTGTGAGTTCGAGCCCCGTGTCGGGCTCCGTGCTGACGGCTCAGAGCCTGGAGCCTGCTTCGGATTCTGTCTCCCTCCCTCTCTGCCCTTCCCCTGCTCATGCTCTGTCTCTATGTCTCTCAAAAATAAACAAACATTAGGGCGCCTGGGTGGCTCAGTTGGTTAAGCGGCCGACTTCGGCTCAGGTCATGATCTCACAGTCTGTGAGTTCGAGCCCCGCGTCGGGCTCCGTGCTGACGGCTCAGAGCCTGGAGCCTGCTTCAGATTCTGTGTCTCCCTCTCTCTCTGCCCTTCCCCTGCTCACTCTCTGTCTCTATGTCTCTCAAAAATAAATAAACATTAAAAAAAATTAAAAAAAAAGCTTACAATTTCCAGCAAAATGGACAAGTGAGGAATTGGATATTGTCAGGGGAAACCTGTAACGAAGTATGAAAACAGGTCTCCGGAGTCACAGAAAGGAGTTCCTCACTGTCTGCTGGGAATAGGGGAAGCTTCACCAAAGACCGGCAGTTGGAACTGAGCACACGCGATAGTCTGAAGTAGAACTATTAAATTCTGCATTCTTTACTGACTTAGTTATTTGTTTTTTCTAAAAGGTTGTACCAGTAGAAGATTATGGAAGCTTCTGTCACTTATGGTTGGCGGCACCGTTGCCCTCTGCATTGGACTTCTTACATCTGTCTACCTGGCCACTTTACATGAAAACGATTTATGGTTTTCTAACATTAAGGTATGGCGCCCTGTGACTGTTGTACGATTTGCTCACCAGTATCTCCAGTGGTTAACTGTGTAGATGGATGACCAAGGTAATGCAGCTTTGCTGTGAAGAGTATAACCTCTTAAAAGGTTTGCCTGTAGCGTAGAAAGACTTTAATAACATCAGAGGTGTTGTAATCAGTGAGTTTTCTCATTTCATGAACTTGCTCTAGTGATGGTTCAGTAACTCTAAGCCGGTAGTTTTCAAACCGTCCGTTGTGAAATCGTTGCAGTAAATCACGAGTAGCATTTTTCGTAGTTAAAATAAGATACAAAAGGATATTGTCGTATACACTAGGGTTGAGAATTATTTGTGTAACTTAATTATATGTAAGTATGTACAAACTGGGTCACCGTATAATTTTTTTTTTCTATTGGGCACAATAAAAAAGTCAAAAGCTAGTGCTCTAAACCATGGAGTCTCAGTCTGGCTCCGTAGACAGTGTGTTCCTGCCTTTCCACTTGTGTACGCAGTGGGTAGAGGGTGGGAGAGGAGCCGTAACTTTCCTCACATTCTCAGGAGGGTGTGCGACTTCTTAAACGCCAATTTCCTTATTCTTTTTTTCTCTTCTTAAACATTTTAGATGTCTTTTAATTTGCCATTGTTTTCAAAACAAGCCTGTCATTAAGCAAGGAAACTTAGACATCACCAGTGTTTTTCATCCAAATATACTGTTTCTTACCCGCCTGTCATCATCTTTGACCCTGTTTACTCCCGTGGCTTCTAATGACTGGTTGTTACAAAGGTAGAATTTTCTTTCAGAGGTCAAATATTTATAGGTGAATATTCAAAAGAGTCCATGCAGAATCTAAAACAGTTCTCGGGGCACCTGGGTGAGCTCAGTCAGTTAAGCATGCAACCCTTGATTTCGGCTCAGGTCCTGATCTCACAGTTCATGAGATTGAGCCCTGTCTCAGGCGCTATAGTGACAGCACAGAGCCTGCTTGGGATTCTCTTTCTCTCTGCCCCTCCCCCGCTCATATGCATGAGCTCTCTCTCAAAATAAATAAACGTTAAAAAAAGTTTTTTAAGAAAAAAATAAAACGGTCCTCGAAGAGAGTTTCCCAGAAGATTTTGAACTTTGGTTCCATTATGGAAATGAGTCTCCACAGGGGACTACTTTAGGCACACCTGGGTGGCTCAGTCAGTTGAGCTCCAACTTCGGCTCAGGTCATGATCTCACTCATGGGTTCGAGCCCTGCGTCAGGCTCTGTGTTGACGGTTTGGATTCTGTGTCTCCCTCTTCTCACATTCTGTCTCTCTCTCTCTCAAAATAAATAAACATAAAAAAATTTTAAAAAACAACAACAAAGGGGACTACTTTGAATGACATATTTAGTTTATATGGATAACTTATAGTATGTTTATTTTAAAAACCTGTCTAGTTACTCGTATGTGTAGTATGAATCCATGTATACATTTTTATACAAAATATCATGGTAGAAAGAATAATTTTTATCTTTCAGGGACATTCTCGTCAAGAAAAATTTCACTCACCTATATCTCTCTTGTTTTTTTTTTAATGTTTATGTATTTACTTAGAGAGCATGCCCTAGCCAGGGAGAGGCAGAGGGAGAGACGAGAATCCCACACACACTCAATGCTCAGCCCTAAGCCTGAGCCAAAATCAAGAGTCAGACTCTTAACCGACTGAGCCACCCAGGCACCCTTCACCTTTTTCTCTTTAAAATGGAGTGCTTACAAACAGATTCCCTATAACTAAACAATCTAATACTTATTTATTGACACCAACAGTTTGAATAAAGACTGAAATATCCCTGTGTGGGAATATAACTAATATTAAATGTTAGTAATTGTGTAGTAAGGAAAAGACGCTAAAAGAGATCATACAACTTAATTTCAAATTGTAATTTTAGCTGTTTAAAGTTTTTAAGTGGCCTTGCTAGTAACCTTCAATGAACACACCGCATCATCAAGAAACCTGAGCACCCTTGATTTTTCTTTTTAGTCTCACCAGGCTAAAGAAGTCATTGTACTTCTACCTAGTGTTTATTGAGCACCTCTTCTGTGGGTAGCATTGATTTAAACACCGTGGGGAACATGGAAAGAGTAACAAAGACTAATGAATTTGCCAGCAGATTTTCAGTATAATAAGTGGATCCAGCAAATATGTATTGAGCACCTAGAGTATACCAGCAGGGACTGTGCTCAGTTGTAGCAGTACCTCCAACTGAGACGAGGCCCCTGCCTTCAGGGAGTTGGCACCCTCGAGGGTACAGGCAAGTCGGCAGACAGGTACAGCCATCCCAAATCAATACCTTGCTGGGGAAAATAGAGTATCGCGGGAGTAGAGAGGAAGGGTAGCCTAACCCAGTTTCGGAAGCTCAGGGAAGGTTTTCTGGAGGAAGTGATGGTTAAGGAGACCTGAAGGATGAGAAGGGTTAGCCAGACAAGTTGGGGAGGAGAGGTGAACAGCATAGGGAAGGGACACGTGCAGGAACTTCAAGAGGCAAGAACGTTGAAAGCGTTGAAGATGTTGGCAATAGTCAGCCCGGCTGGAGAACGGCTGGGGAGAGGGAGTGTGCAGGGACGGTAAACAGAGGCCAGGTCACGAAGGAACAGCAGTGACCTTGTCCCGGCCTGTTGGAAAGATGGCTCAGGCAGCAGCGTGGAGAGTGGGCCTGAGGAGGACAGCGCTGAGGGAAGCGGCAGCCACCAAGAACATCCGGCTCAGTGGGTTCCGTGATACCCGGATGTCAGGTAGCGCACGTCGCCTGTGGCCCCGAGAAAACAGCCTCCGAATGGGATCCGGAACTTAATTCTGCTGAGGAGGGAAGAAACAGGAGCTAACAAGAAATAATAAGCCCTGTGGTGGAAGCCAGACCGGGTGGGGACAGAGTTACTGGGAGCTTACTCGAGACTGGGAGGGAAAGCAGACCAGCTTGAAGACCAGACAGACATCAGCACTTAAATCCCGAGGACAGCCGAGCGCAGATCTGTGGAAACCTCCTACGCAGAGGGATTAACAGGCGAAAAAGCCCCAAGGTGGGACGCAGCTCGTCCGGTCGCGTATCGGAGAGAAGGCACGTGTGGCCAGAGCTCTGGGAGCATGAGGAGAACGGAACCGGAGAGGAGAAGACCGAATCAGCCGGGGAGAAGTGGGCGCACTCAGAGCTTATTAGAAGGTGGATTTAGAAGGATAGATCGGTTCATCGTTCGTGTGGGTGGTGATCGAGGGGGAAGAATCGTCAGTGGTGCTCTGCTTTCTCCCGTTAGTAGCCGAATAATGGGATGGACATGGCCTTCACTGTGACGATGAACGGGCGAGAGGAACAGGTCTGGGCGGTGGGGTGACTTCTGGCAGCAGCTACCCGGAGTTAAGCCAGACTGGACAGGCTAAGGGCACAGTCCGCTACAAAACCGCCCTCATTTCAGATACCAGCCACAAGTTTGGGGATCCTAGGCTACCCGACGTATGACCACAAGTAGGCTGTAAATTTTGGGATAGCCACTACCCGCTCAGGTTGAGTAATTCACTAGAATGACCCACAGAACTCAGGACTCACTTATGATGACAGCTTTAATACAGTAATGGGATGCAAATCAGAACCTTGAAGTCAAAGGCAGAGACTCATTGAGAGTCAGGGGGGAGGGGTGTGCGGGGTCCAAATTCAGACTTTCCATTGTCCTTTCCTTGTGGAGTCAGGACACGGTGTTCTCCCGGCACGTCAGCGTATGACAGTGTTGACTGTTGTCAACCAAGAAAACTCACCTGGGCTCTGGTGTCCAAAGTTTTTACTGGAGTTTTAGTATGTAGGGGTAATTGATTGAATCATTGGCCACAATGTAGAATTCAATCTCCAGCTCCCTCTCCTCCCCAGAGGTTGGGCCAGTGTCAGCTGGCTCCAAGCCCCAACCCTCTAATCACACATCCCTGGTCTTTCTGACTTGGCCAGCCCCCATCCTGAGTCATCTCCTCAGAACACGCTGTCAGAGGTGGTCCTGAGGAACCAACCGTGGACAACAAAGACGCTGTTACCACTTGGGAAGTTCAAGGATTTATTGGCTACCTCCCAGGAACCGGGGACAAAGGCCAGTCAAATTCTTTACAGGGGACGGTGAGACAGCAAATGATAATCCGTGTTTGGATACGTTATGAGTTACTTTCGAAACCGTCCAGGGAGAGAGCTGGAGTAGAGGCAGCCAGATCCATGGGTCTGGAGGCAGGAGTTCCGTCTGTGTTGGAAATGGACATTTTCATGTTCCCAGCTTGTAGATGTGTGGGCAAGATTGTTTGAGGAGTGTGCAGAGCGAGGAGGAGACCCGAGGCTAGTTTCTGTCTCTGTCTCAGATACCATCTGGAAGATGCCATGTAACAGGAACATACTCGAATCTAACAGGTTTCTTTCCACCGACACCCCCATCCCCTGAAACGTACGGCTGAGCTCAGGCTTACCGCATCTTCTTCTTCTTTAACCAGTAGCTCGTAGCACAGACTTTTCCCCTCTGTATCACAAGGGGAATCCTCAGATGTTTCAACTCTTTCTCAAACCCGATGATACCTCCGCATGGGCATTTGGTTTATTTTTCACCTTAGATTACATAGACCCAGTGCTGTCCAGTGGAACTTTGTGCAGTGAAGGAAATGACCTATTTCTGCACCATTCAGCACAGTAGCCACTAGCCAGATGTAGCTGCTGTACACTTGATATGTGGCTATTGCAACTGAGCAACTAAATTTTACGTTTTACATGATTTTAAAATGTGTAAACATTTTCTGTGAATCAACCATGAAAATGCTAGCCATTAATGATCAAAGACATTACTCAAAGGAAAAGCACCTTTTCAGAGTTTATATATGCCTTCATAAATTTCCTCCTGTAATTTACACCATTTTCATGTTGGGGAATTATAGGAATGTTTGAGAAGTGTAAATCTGTTTTCCTTTTGTGCTTGTGAGTTACAACTTAAAATTGCTATGCTATTTTTTTTAAGTTTATTTACTTACTTTGGGAGCGAGAATCCCAAGCAGACTCTGCGCTGACATATGGCTTGAAACCACAAACCAACTGCGAAATCATGACCTGAGCTGAAATAAAAAGTCGAATACTTAACCGACTGAGCCACCCAGGTGCCCTGGCTAGGCTATTTTTTATGAAGATACTTTGCTCTCTGAATACTTTGAATTCGTTGTAATTATTCAGAGAGTAAAAACATTGCTTGTAAAATAAGGGCACCTGCGTGGCTGAGTCAGTTAAGCAGCTGGCCCTTGATTTAGGCTCAGGTTATGATCTCATAGTTGTGAGATTGAGCCCTGTGTCAGGCTCTGCGCTAAGTGAGCATGGAGCCAGCTTTCTCCTCCCCCCCCCTCCGAAAATAAATAAATAAACATTTAAAAACATTGAAATAGACAAATTCTAGAGTTTATGTGTTCAGAATGATATTTTTTTAAGTTTATTTATTTTGAGAGAGAGAAAAAGTGCAATGGGGGAGGGGCAGAGAGAGAGGGAGAGAATGAGAATCCCAAGCAGGCTTTTCACTGTTG
The DNA here is from genome assembly GCA_030068075.1 of Paguma larvata. Classification (NCBI taxonomy): domain Eukaryota; kingdom Metazoa; phylum Chordata; class Mammalia; order Carnivora; family Viverridae; genus Paguma; species Paguma larvata. The sequence continues at coordinate 20,712,421 of CM057841.1, read as the reverse complement.
GTGCAGAGCGTGTTGCGGGTCTCGAACCCATGAATCACGAGATCATGACCTGAGCCAAAGTCAGATGCGTAACTGACTTAGCCACCCAGGCGCCCCCCCAAATATTATAAATGTTAGTCGCTGGTCATAACAGTGTTAATATTTGAACGTGGCAACTCTGGACCAGAGCAACTTGAAAATTGAAGAAGATGTTGGTTTTAAGTGGTCATAGAAAATATATATATACTATTCTTTCTTGGCATATTTTTTATTTTAGTTTTAGTTTTTATTTAAATTCCAGTTAGTTAACAGACAGCATAAGATTAGTTTCAGGTGTACCATATAGTGATTCAGCACTTCCGTACCAACCCCTGGTACTCCTCACAACAAATGTGCTCCTTAATCCCCATCACCTATTTCATCTGTGTCCTGCCCTCCCCTCCCCCTCCCCTCCCCTCCCCTCCGGTAACCATCAGCTTCTTCTCCATAGTTAAGAGTCTGTTTCTTGGTTTGCCTCTCTCTTTTTTACCCCTACGATCATTGGTTTTGTTTCTTAAATTCCACATATGACTGAAATTATAGGGTATTTGTGTTTCTGTGACTGACTTATTTCACTTAGCATAATACCCTGTAGCTCCATTCCTGTCATTGGAAATGGCAAGATTCATTCCTTTTTATGGCTGAGGGATATTCCATTGTATCTGAGTACCACATCTTCTTTGTCCATTCATCAGTCGATGGACATTTGGGCTCTTTCCATAATTTGGCTATTGTCGATAGTGCTGCTGTAAACAACGGAGTGCGTGTATCCCTTTGAATTAGTATTTTTGTATTATCTGGGTAAATCGCTGATAGTGAAATTGCTGGATCATAGGGTAGTCCCATTCTTAATTTTTAGGAACGTCCATACTGGTTTCCAGAGCGGCTGCACCAGTTTGCATTCCGCCAGCAGCGCACAGGGTTCCGCGGTCTCCACATCCTCACCAAAGCATGTCGTTTCTTGTGTTACTGATTTTAGCCATTCTGACAGGTGTGAGGCGGCATCTCATTGCAGTTTTGATTTTCTTAGCGTATTTTTTTGTAATTAAAAAGTTCTCCTACTGTGTTAACAACTGTGTTCTATTTCCCTTGCTGGGAAATTGAAAGTATAAGGTTTTTAAAAATATCTTTTAATGAGTGTCTGCTATGTGCTTAGCACTGTTTTAGGTGCATTTTGAACATATTTAATCTGGCTGTTTCCAAGTCCCAAACATTCTAACTCTAAATTGTCATTTATTTTTGTTTTTAATTTTTTTTTTTGTTAATGTTTATTTCTTTTGGAGAGAGAAGGGGGGGCAGAGAGAGAAAGAGACATAGAATCTAAACCAGGCTCCAGACTCAGCTGTCAGCACAGAGCCCAACACGGGACTTGAACTCATGAACCATGAGATCATGACCCGAGCCGAAGTTGGACACTTAACTGAGTGAGCCACCCAGACACCCCTCTAAATTGTCTTTTAAATGCAACCTACTTTTTTGCTGCCCTTTATTATAAACAAAACAAACTAAAAGTGTTCCAAGCCAGGCCTTACTTGCTGTGCTGCCCTTACAGTGCCTAGCACATCATCAGTGCTGAGTACTAGTGGTCCGTTTGGAGTAGAGTTACCCTCTACAGGTGAGGGAAGCGGTATAGGCAGGGGGAAGGGGAGACGGGGACAAGGCTGCTGTCAGGGGTCCGGGCTGGGACTAGAGCAGGGGGCTGCGGCTTCGGGAGCCGCCTTCAGGCAGAGGGTTAGTAGCGCTGGCAGGTGGGGGCCCGTCGGGTGCGTTTCTCATGATTTGTGTTTAGTCAATGCTAAAAATACACACAGCAGTGATAGTTTTTAGTTTTTGAACATATATTGTGTTACTTATTGTACAAACTATATTGTGACAACAACAAAAACCTTTTAAGTAAAAAAAATTACTCAGTTTCCATCACCCTTAACAAAAACCAGTTTTCAGTTTTCCCTTCCATTCCGTATCCTGCGTGTGTATATATTTTACTTATTTATAACTCCAGAATAGTTTTCAAAATCAGACCTCTCTGACGTTACATCATTTGCTTTTTCCATATGTAGTTACATAGTTCTACAAACTTTTACATTTATTATCGAAATGATTATGTTTATATAACTCAAAATTTTAAAAAATTTTATACTCTTAATTATGTCGCTGAGAAACAGTGAAACTACCCAATTTTGGGGTAGTTAGATTGTTCCTAACTGTGTGGGTAAACCACTAAAATTGCTTATTACTCAACTTCTGCTTTTAAAGTGGCAGTGTAAAGATGTCAGTTCCTTCTTTTCTTTAGAATCCCCTCAAAGCAATTAAGGAAAATGAAAAAGAGATAGTTATTTTCCAGCTTTGATGAAAGTGAGAGAGGTCTCTGATCTGGAACCACAGTGTATGAGGAAGGGCCTAACCCAGTGAAGCTCGGAGGCATGGCAAGGTACAGAGAGAGGACTCTCGGAGCTGCAGGTTTTAGAGGAAGCCTCCACGGCCGGGGTCTTCGAGGTTGCTGGAGGGATGAGACCGAGGTCCCCCGTGGAGAACCATGGGGCCGCATGTGAGCAGCAATGACGGAAGCTTTCCTGGAGATGCTCTAGGGTATGAAAGAGAAGTAAGCTAGGCAGGCTGAAAGGAGTAGTCACAGACCCAGGCCGTTTCTGTAAAAGTGGAATTTAAGAAGACCAGGTGAAGAGAAAACCTGCGTGTTGAGAGCTCTGTGGCTGCCAATCTCAGTTGGCTAAAATGAGGAAAAGACTAAAGAGCTCACTGTGGTAAGCCACGTTGTATCACAGGGAAAATTCTTGCTGGCCTGACTGGTGGCCCTGGCCTCTCCCCGACATGAACTTCCTGCAAGAAGCTGGTTCGGTAAGAACTTGCCCCACACAGAAGGGAACTAGCACAGGATCCGTACGATGAAACGGGAAGGGGAAAAGGAAGAGAAAAGCCAAGAACAAGTGTTGGGGAACAACGGTCCCCAGAAAAAACTTCTAGCAGAGACATGAAAATTGTGACCAAACATGTCACATTAGAAACAGACGCAGTACGGAGCGCTGGGTAGTTCTGTCGGTTAAGCTTCTGACTCTTGACTTTAGTTCAGTACGTGATCTCACTTTCGTGAGATGGAGCCCCTCTGTCAGTGCAGAGCCTGCTTGGGATTCACTCTCTCTTCCTCTCTCTCCCTGCCTCTCCCCTGCTTATGCCAACTCCCTCCCTCCCTCCTTCTCTCTCTCTCTCTCTCTCTCAAAAATAAATAAATAAAAAATAATCGTACGCATTTGTCACCATAGAAGATGAATTCAAAGCAGGGATGTAAGAAGATATATACCATCTCCAAGGAGATACAGGAAGACGGCAGAAAGAACTGAAACATGAGCTGGCAGAACTTAGGGAAGAAGTAGAATTAAAAGATAAAACCGTAACAATCACCACGGTGTTGGAAGCAACACACAGAAGACTAGAATCTGCAGAAGGCACCGAAAGAGAAATGTTGGACAGATACAAGTAAACAACATGAAATGAAATTAGTACAGTTAAGGTGGTACAGAGAAGCTGACGGCCGAGGAAGACAGAGCAAACACACATAATTTGTGTCCCAAAAGAAAAGAACCAAAACATTGAAAAAAGGGAGAATCATGTTTAAAGATATAATTCAAGAAAATGTTTGAAAAATGAAAGATGACTTGAATCTGTAAGTCGAGGGGCACAATGGGCCTCAGGAAAACTTGGCCTAGAAAAATCATTAGCAGGGTATAATTCTGTGAAATTGCCGAGCCTCTGGACAGCCAAACAAAAGATCACCTTACCTAGAAGAGGTGACAAGTCAATCTGGCTCCCAACTTTTCCATAGTGACATTTAATGCTTAAAGATCATGAATGATGTCTGCAGAAGACTCACACAAGAGAATGTGGCTTATGTGTTTTAATGCAGTCACTCCATCTCGTGTAAAGCACCCTGCCAATGGTTTTGATTCAGAAAAACATTTTTTTTAACACCTGAAGAAATGTTAGAGGGAAAACTTTATCCAGCCAAGAGATGAAAGGCAAAACAATGGCAGAGGGCCTATCAGTGAAGTACAAACATATTTAACTGTAGGACCAGCACTAAGTATTTATAGACAAAAGATATTGATGTAAACAATGTAGTATCACCTAGCAATAACCATGAAATAACAGAATAACAAGGTAATGAAAAGAAGAGGAAGCAGAAGAGAAGGTAAAAGATGGTGGAGGTATCCATTGCTTTACTTTTTAGAGCTAGAAGTCAGGTTACATTTAAACATGATAAACAGAGGTATATAAAAGAAAATTCCATGAAAAATAATATCAAGTAAATTTGAGCAGGGGAGAAATACAAATTTCATGAGATCATCCTTACTCGTTATAGGAACTCAGTAGATACTATCCATAGAAATAAAGAATTAAGTCATCCGTCAGAGTTACAGTTCTAAGGGTAACTCCTACAATAAGAACATAAACCTTTGAAATTAAAATACACACACACAAGCAGACACAGACAATATAGTAGAGGATTTGTGCTAAAAAATAACAAAAACTGTGACATAAAATGTGTTAACACAAAAATGTCAAAATATTTTTGTATAAAATATACGTCTGCTTTACTTACCCGATGGAAACTCTGTGTGACAAAGCAAAAGCAAATAACATACCATATGTATAAGATTCTACCAGAACAGAGTGTCTTAGAAGGATTAGATTTAAGGACTTACTGAAGTAATGCAAAAAGGGGAAAGAAAGTCTCAGACAGAAAAATGAGGCAAAGAAGGGCAATTTTTAAGGATAAAGATGCCGATCACAGATACGTGTCAAATAACTTAACCTTTATAAAGCAAAAACTACAGGAAATACAAGAAGTAATAGAGAAACCTATTGCTATTGAGTTTTAATTCTTAGTTCATAAAAAACAAGTGGTCAAAAATGAGAATATAGAAGACCTAGAGAAAATAATAAGATCCAATCTATAAATATCTAATGACAGAATGAATGTCCTTTTCAAAGATCCACAGAACATTAACTAAAACATGGATACATTAAGCCCTAGAGGAAATCTCAGGCCCAGAAATGCAGTATTTCCTAATCACAATGCGATAGTGCCTAGAGTTGTCTTGTTCTTGATTTGGAGGGTAATGGTCATAGACTCACAGTATGGTCTTTTAATTTATTCATTTCATTTAAATAAAAACCGGAGATAACTAAAAAAAAAAAAAAAGCTCACTTTCTGGAAATCTGAAAAAATATTTCATAAATAACTTTGTTGAAACTGAACTTACAGCAATTATAAACAAAATCTAGAAAATGATGAAACCACGTTTCAGGATTACGGAATACAGCTAAACTAGTATTCAGAAGAGCTTGTAGCTTTAAATATCATATTATGAAATAATGAATAAACAAATGAATTCATTATTCTATTTGCGAAGTCAGAAAGTAAGCAAAATCTAGCAATGTAAGGAAGGATAAAGGTAAAAGGAGAAATTGATCACTTAGAAAGTAGGAAAATAATTAATAACTGAATGGTTATTTGGGGAGTAAAAAACAAGAAGGGTAAAGATAGGGTAAGGAGAACAAATATCCAAAATAAGAACTACCAGAAATAATTGCAGAGATGATGAAGTGTGGTAGCAGAGGAATAACTATAGAGATCATGAAAAGGAAAGAGCCACATGGTCGATTTTGTTTGATTCAGTGCAAATTAGACGAATGGATGAATGGATGCCTTTCTAGGATATAAATTGCCAACACTGGCCCCAGAAAATATAATTATTTCTGCAGATGTGATAGAGAAAACTTAGTAATGACAACCCATCCTGCACTTCCCAAAACAGCCGGCTCTGTGGATTTTATGGAGGAATTTTACCAAACTCTTAAAGAACCAAAATATGCCAGTACTGTTTCAGCCATTGTAGAACACCAAAGAGAAAGAAAGCTTCCAAATTATTTTTATGAGTCAGGCATAACACCAAAATTGAGGATCAGAATTTAACTACTGCCAATTTTTCTTATTCCCAGCATTATATTCTAAAAGTCACTGAGAACACCGAATTGTTCAGTGTTCTAAAAGTCACTGAGAATACTGAATCGTTGCTTTTGGGGAAATCGTGTGTGTGTGTGTGTGTGTACACGCGCGTGTGTGCACGTGCGTGTGTGCGTGCACACGGTCATGCGTGCTGCACATAGGTCTTGAATTCTAAGAGCTCCTTGTAGATTCTTTTTTTTTCATTTTATAAAAGAGAAAATGAGGTTCAGAATTGTTAAGTGACTTGCGTAAGGCCGTCCCACTAGCAGGTTCTAGAGTTGGATCGAAACCCCATCTACCTGGGCCCAGAGCTTCTGGCACCGGGCTGTGCTGCCCCTTACTGCAGCCGTCTTCTGACCACTTCTGAGTGAGAGCTGGGGCAAGAGGCAGGGCGCAGCCGGGAACCGTGCACGTGAGGCGACTCAGCGTCACTGCTCTGCACGTGACTGCAAAAGCACAGCAAGTACATTTCATCAATTTTGTCACAAATTTTAGTTAGGAGGCAGTTTCGCAAATCAGAAATCTGGGATATAATGTAGGTGATATAAGAAAACAAAGCTCAGAAACTAATCCCACTTATCTATGTATTGAACCAAAAATTCTAATTAATACTAATAAAGAGAATCTGGTTCCACATTGAAAGTAAAATGCACATGAAAAAGTCATTTTTATACCCAGAAACTAAAGGAAATTGTTGAGAAATCTAGTAAGATACTTGTTTGCTCTGTTAGTACTTCAAAAGATGCAAGAAAAGGTATTTGGAAAAAGTCTAATATCGTTTTCTTACAACATATGTAACTTAAAATAAGAATAGGCCAGATGAGCCCACTACGTCAATGGAAGAAAAGACAAAAACCATGCAATTATCTTAAAAAAAGTATCTTACCAGAATTCTTTAAAAAAATTTTGACAGAACATCTTTTGAAATGTATTAAACAGACTTCAGCAACTCTTCAGGTTTTTTTTTTTTTTTTAATGTTTATTTTTGAAAGAGAGAGAGTGTGAGAGGGGGAAGGACAGACAGAGGGGAAAAGAGAATCCGAAGCAGGCTCCACACTGTCAGCTCAAAGCCCAGCGCAGGGCTCAAACCCACGAACCGTAAGATCATGACCTGAGCCAAAGTTGGATGCTCAACCAACTAAGCCACCCAGATGCCCCTCACCAACTCTTCATAATAAAAAACACTAGACTAGGAAGAGAAGGGATCTTTAGCTTCAGAAAGGGCCTCTGCCAAAAATCCGACAGCTAGCATCATATTTAACGGTGATACATTGAAAGCTTTCCCCTTAAGATTAGGAAGGAGACAAGAATGTCTGCTCTAGCCATTTCTATTCGGCATGTCCTAGGCATAGGTCCTAATCAGGGAAATTAGGCAAGAAAATGAAACAAAAGGGCTCCAAATGGAAAAGAAGTAAAACTGGCTCTCCAGATAACATGATCTTCTATATAGAGCCCACTAAAAAAACTATTCGAACTAATAAACGAGTTTCTTAAGGCCGCAGGATACAAGATCAATATACAAAAACAAATTGTATTTTTATACAGTAGCAATGAGCAAACCAAAAATGAAATTAGGAAGAGTTTCTTTTACAATAGCAACAAAAGAATAAGATACTACGGAATCAATTGAACAAAAGAAATCTAAAATTTAAATCACGTTCGTGAATTGGAAGGCAGTACTGTTAAGATAGCAACACTCCCCAAGTTGGTATACACATTTGATGTGGTCCCTCTCAAAATCCCAGGTGGATGTTTTTGCAGAAATTAATAAGCTGACCCTAAAATTTGTATGGAAACTGAAAGGACAGCCAAAGCAGTTTTGAGAAAGAAGAACAAAGTTAGAAGACTCACAACAATAATCAAGACAGTGTGGTACTGGCATAAGGAGAGATGACATAGCATTGAGGGTCCAGAAATAAACCCTTACGTTTAGGACCAACTGATTTTCAACGAAGAGGCCAAGGTGATTAAATGAAGAAAGAGTCGTCTTTGCAACAAATGATCTGGGGACAATTGGGTGTTTGTGTGCAAGATAAGGAAAGAGGACCCCTTCCTCATGCATACACACACGTCGCAGGTGTAACTGTGAAGCTTCTAAGAGCACACTGTACACACTGTGTGTTAGCCAAGTTTGACAATAAATCATATTAAATAAATAAACGCATAAAAACATGAATAAATCACCATGGCTTTGGGTCAGGCCAGGCCATCCTAGATACACCAAAAGCACAAGTGACTAAAGCAAAGGAAAAGTAGTTAAATTGGACTTCTTCAGCATTAGGAAGTTTTGCGTTCCAAAGGATACAATCAAGAAAACGAAAAGACCCCACTCAGGAAGAAAATATTTACAGATCATATGCCTGATAAGGGATTTGAATCTGGACTATACGGAGAACTGTAGCAATTCGGGAATAAAAAAACAGCGCAATTGTTTTTTTATGAAGAAAGGACCCGAATAGACCTTTTTCCAAAGATGATGGTACACATGACTGAAGAGTACATGCAATAAGGATGCTCAACATCATTAGCCGGTCAGGGAAGTTCTAATCAAACCCGCAGCGAGAGAACTCTTCACATCCACTAGCGGGGCTGTGATAAGAAGACACGTATTAACAAGTGTCGACGAGGATGGAGAGAAATCGGAACCCTTCTGCGGTGCCGATGGGAATGGAAAATGATAGAACCACTTTGGTAAGCAGTCTAGCAACCCTCAAACAGTGAAACCTAGTTATTTTATGATCTTAGCTGTTCTGTTCCTAAGGAAATACCCAAGAAAATGAAAACATACCCACACACAAACTTGTATGCAAACACTCAAAGCAGCATTTTTCGTAATAGCCCAAAGAGGAAACCGCCTCAGGGTCCGCTAATGGATGAATGGATGAGGAAAATGTAGTGTGTCCGCACAGTGGAATATTATTCGGCAATTTTGCAATGAGTGATACGTGCTACGGCATCAGGGGAGCCTTGAAAACATGCTGAATGAATGACATCAGGCCCAGAAGGACCACATATTATTATCATTTCATTTAGAAGGGACTGTCCCAGATAAGCCAATCTAAAGAGACAGGAAATAGATTAGTGTTGCCCGGGGCTAGAAAGCGTGGGGGATTCGTAGGGTGATGACTCAAGAGGTAGCGTTTCTTTTTAGGGGCAATGAAATGGTCTAAAATCGGTTCTAGTGGATGCATGCGTAACTTTGTGAATACAGTAAAAGCCATTGAATTATACACTTTAAACGGGTGAATTGTATGGTATGTGAATTCTATCTCAGTAAAACTTAAAAAAATAGATGCATCCTTTTTTTTAAATATAGTGTCAATACATTTCAGACCAAACGCTAAGACCTTCTCCATTAGGGAAACGCTCGAACAGTGCCGTTTATCTAATAGAACTTTCTATAATGATGGAAGGTTCTGTATGCTGTGTTAATAGTCTAGCCATTATTAACTAAGTATGTTCAAAAACTGAGAAACTGAAAATTTAATTTTAATTAAAAATTTAATTTGACTAGAGGCATATCCCAAGCCAAAGCTATCTGTTAGTACTGCTGCTTAACATTGCTTTGGAGGTACCAGCAATATAAACAGGAGGAGTAAAAGGTATAAAAATTAGAAAGGAGGAGGTAAAATTACTTGCAGATCATGTCATTATATACCCGGAAACCACAAGAGAATCTGAAAAATTATTACAGGCAATAAGAGGACTCAGTAGCAGGGACTAAATACAAAATTAAATATACAGAAACCAAAGTATTTTATTTTAAAATTTGTCAGATTTTAAACCGTGCCTTTTTAAAAAGTGCTGCCTGGCAGTCCTGTTACAATCCTTTGTCCATTGACCCCCCAGCTCTCCTGGATGGCTGTCCTAACCTTTTCTTCCTTCCTTTTCGCCCTTGACCTTCCCCAGTATGGACCGTCTGATGTTGCATTGCTTCCTGTTTCGCTATGGAGGGGAACCCACTGCCCTCCCGTGTCCCCTGGCTGGGGTCCTGTCAGGTGAACTGACAAGACAGATTAACAAGAGAAAAGCATACATATTTACTTAAGACAAGTTTTATGTGACTCTAGAACCTTCATAAGGAAACGAAGACCTGAAGAAATGGTTAAACCTGAGCGTTTTAATACTAGATTTGATGAAGAGTAGAAAGTGGAAAATATAATAGGAAGAAAAGGGGGTGAACTTAGCAAGGCCCGGGGCTTTTCGTGCTGACTCCTGCTCGTGCTGGGCTCGCTGAGATTTGGTTATTTGAGGTCCCCCATAGCAAGGCCTTTTGTTCAAATTCCTCTCCGTGCCCCTCCATCATCAGAGATCAGGATTTCTCTTCCTCCAGGTAGAGGAGTGTGCCTTTCACAAGAGAGTCTGTGGCCGGCTTCAGGGGACCAGGGAGAGGTCAGAGGGCCCTTCCTGCACCCGCCATTTCCCACTTTCCTTCAGCTTAAGGTACTCAGTAGGTCAAGGCGCCGCGTCTGGAGGTGGCGGATTCGGAACTCTGTCGACTAGGAAAGGAGAAGCAAGCGGAAGAGACCTTCCATGTGCTTCCGCCCCCCATCTGCCTGGATCTGTGCCTGTGTACGCCGACTCGTCCCCCCGCGTGTGGCTTCTTCTCCCCTGCCTTCCGCTGAGTGACATCACGCCAGCAGCTGAGTCTCTCCTGCCTTCTCCCGTCCTGGGGTCGGGGAGGCTCTTCTGTCCCCACCTTCTCTTTCAGCTACTGTCCCCTTGCTCTGCTCACCTTAACACCCAAACTCCCCCAGAAAGTACGCGGTCCTGTAGTCTCTCTTCCTCTCTGGTTCTCTCTCTCGAGCCCAGCCCAGGCAGGCGTCAGCCATGGCACTGCTCTCTGCAAGTTCTGGTCGTTCCATTTGGTGGTCACGTCCCAGCCCTCGTTTTCCCTGGGCTGCATCCAGGACGCGTGTTCTCCGGGATTTACTCCTCCCTCTCCAGGTGGTTCTCTGGCTCCTCACAGGCCACTCTTCAGCCTCTTGTTGGCAGAGAATCCAGGACTCGGCTCTGTCTTTTTCTGTGCACTGTCATTGCTAAGAACAATCTTACCTGTAGCTTTAAATAGCTTTAAGTACGCTCATGGCCCCCAAATGTCTGTCCCCTGCTCAGACCTGTGCCCTGAACTCCAGACTTGTACACACAGCGGCCGGCCTGACCACCTGAGCTGGGACACCCAAAGGGCATTTCGAACCTAACAGGTTCCACATCAGACGCCTGGCCGTGCCTGCCCTCAGGTGTTTCTCCTCATCTCTCCATCTGTGTGTTGCAGCTTCGTGCTCCAGTGGCTCGGGGCTCCTGGCCCTGCACAGCCCTGCTTCTCTCCAGGGAAGCCCTGTCTGTTTTCCTTGAACAACGTATAGAATGTGATCACTTCTCACAACCCATATCCCCACCGAGATTAGTACAGCAGCTCAGAGCCCTTCACAGTCCAGCTCAGCAGGTCTGAAACCACACTCCTGACCTCCCTCACCTCCCCGCACGCACACCTGCCTTGAAGTACAAGCCTGGAGTCCCGTTAGCCAGCAGGACTGGGCGTCCAACCCCACATTACCTCACACCACGCTACCCTGCTGCCCCCGACCCTCCTTGCTCCCTCCACATCAAACCACACTGCCTTCCTCATTGTTCTTCGGGGTGTACCTGGGCTGTCCTGTGTGGCCCGCAGGCCCTCCTCCACAGGCTCGCCGCCCCGCCTCTTCAGATCTCTGTTCAGTAGTGGCTTCGTCTGTGCCGCCTTCTCTACCTAACTGCAGGATCACAGCACCCGCCCCCTCGCCATCCCCCTTCTCTGCTTTTTATATTTTACACGTTTATTTGGTCTCCCTCTGTTCTAGATTATAAATTCCACGAAGACAAAGATTCTGTCTCTTGTTCCCTGCTGAATCTCCCAGCAGGAGAGTGCTCGTCACTGTTTGGTCAGTAGCTGTTTGTTGAATGAATGAATGAGGAAGATAGAGGAAGAAGAGACCAGTTAGGAAAAAGAGACAGAATCCAGTGGGAGCTGGTTTAATAGTTCAGGCAGGGGTGCCTGGGTGGCTCAGTCAGTTGGGTGTTCGACTCTTGGTTTCGGCTCAGGTCATGATCTCATGGTTTGTGGGAAGGAACCCCACATCAGGCTCTGCGCTGACAGCACAGAGACTGCTTGGGATTCTCTCTCTCCTTCCTTCTCTGCCTCTCTCCGTCGTGCTTGTGCTCTCTCCCTCTCCCTCTTAAATAAATATTAAAAAAACAGTTCAGGCAAAATGCTCTTCATCCCTTCTAATTGATACCTTCCATCAATAGTCATTTTCCTTAAAAAAAAACTGCATTATTCTTTCACACTGAAACATAAGCCCCTTGGGATCAAGGACTAACGTTTTATACCTTTGTTTCCCCAGCAAAGAAATGTTCAGTGATAAGGAAATATAATTCTCATTTAGCTAAAAAATCACTCATGTCACTCAATTTTTATCAGTTTTTTTACGGTCTTTTCTTATGCTAATATTTTCCACTGTTATTCTCATATTCGTTTGATATTACAGAATTTGCATATCTTCCCACTGAATACTCTCACTCCTCAAGGACTCTCTAGAATACATAGGGTTAACCAGCCAAGTGGTTGAGTCCAGTGGTACCAAGTTGGTAGATGCTTCCGTGCAAGCCCGGTGTGTACCATGGGTGCAGGGGGCGTGCCGTCAGCAGCCCCAGCCTGCTCCTAGCTGCTCCCACACACAGCTGCCACATGCCCCGGCGCTCGCCGGCCCTGGGGCAAGATCATCCCGTTCTAACAGACGGACAGGGGCTCGCCAGACAATAAGCCGTGCATGTGCCGTAAGAACGTCTGCTGAGGGCATGGTTCCCAGTTCAAAACTTCAGGAACAGCTGTCTGCTAGTGAGCTGCCTTTCATGGGGATTTGAGTTGTTACCTACTTCCCAAACAGTCTGCATTTGTAAAGTTACTCTTTCCGTGGCTTCCCCACCACCAGCGGCCTGCTCAGTTTGGACACAGTTTTTGTAAACAAGTTATTGCCATGAGAGTCTTAAAAACTAACGCGAGGTTCCCTTTGGCAGATGTGGTGTCGTTTGTCTAAAAGGGGTTGTTATATTTTGTGTACTTCTAGGGGTCCCAAATCACTAACTGTGAGCAGTCATTGTTTTAATGCTTTTTCCTTTTAGTATTTTTGTTAAATTACTATGTAACTACTATTAAATGGTTTTAGCTGTACACAGCTCCTTAAAAATAACGCCGCTTTGGTCGGTTTCTTTCTGTCATTATCTCCAGAAGAAATGTTTTCATTCTCCTGACATCGCTTTCCCTGCGGAACTGATGCAAATGAAAATATGAAGTATTTGTTCGTGTTGCATCCTTTAGAGGGGAACTTCTATTGGTGTACATGCTCATTGGCACAATCCACCAGGCAGAGTGTAAATCGCTGCAAAACTGGACAAGTGTTTGAATGAGTAACGCAGATGTTGTCTTAGCATGAAGCAGATGTAAAGCTTGCAAGTGTCTGTCTCATGAAGTATAGCATTTGGTTCCCTACAGCTGGTGCCAAGATTACCGATTAATCACGTGCGAATGCTTTTTTACTAATTAGGACCCCCTCTGTTCCTTACGCATTCTGGGTATATTAGGGAGAGGGGCGGGGCACAAAAGCTTTCTACCTTTGTACCTGGAGTGGTGGCTTTTTTCTGTTTGTCTGTCTTTAGGAAGTCAGTCGTCTTGTATTCTTGAGCCATGTTGGGTACGAAGCCCCCCTTCATGGGAGTGATTGATCCGGCTCTCCAGTTTGTTCTGGGGATGTAGGTTTGACGGTAGAGTGTTCCATCGAAGACAGCCATACTTTGAACAGTGAAAGGCAGCTGGAGAGAAGAAACGGAATGTAATTAAACTTTGTGTTTTTTTTTTTTTCCTGATTTGCATGGACAAGAGCTAACATTTTGCTCAGTTAACATCAATTCACAGCCTCCATGGCCACTTGACCAAGTAGGAGTGTGAACATTGTAGAAACAAGCAATACGAGTTTAGTTCTATGTTATGAAAAGCAGTAGAGCAGTTTTTCTCAAAATTCGAGATCAGCGGATTAACAGGACTGCTAAGAATCGCCTTTACTGCCGTGGAAGGTACCACACGATCAGGAGCAAATGCAAAAACCAAAAGAGCTCCGTCGCATATCGTCCTTTTTATAAGGCAAGTGCGCTAATGAAAGTAAATTCCAGAACCCACCTGGGCCTCGCTTTCCATGTTTGTTTTCCTCAAGATAAATTTGTTTTCTACAGAAGGAAGCTCATTAAATAAGGTTTGCTACCCCACCCCTCCTCTTGTTTTTTGAAAGAAGAGTTAACAATGATAAAGCATAAGTTTGTTTCTCAAGGTCAGTAATTGGTTATTTATACTCAGATAATTGAGTATTTATTCAATGCTGTATTCATAAATCAATTTATAATATTTTTTAAAGGATAGGGGAAATATTAAAGGGTAGAAGGAATACATTAAATAATTTTGGGTCTGAAGATAAATAGCATGAGTGGCTCTTTTCATGAAACGTTTGTTACGGATTGGAAAAATAGAGGTGGGTTAGAAGAAGCGTATCGTCTAAAACATACCACGTTTAGTGTTTATCATCTTCCCTCAGGAAAGTTGGGTTCGTGGACTAGGGACCTGCTGTGGTAGGAAAAATACATTTCAGACAGATGGAAGCGCGTTTCAGACAGTGTGTGCCAGAGCCCGGGACCTGGCTCTTAGAACACTGGAGTCAGAGAATCTATGATGACATGGATTATAATTTTCATTCACTTGTAGTGTTTTTTACACGTACGGACTGCGGTATCTAAGAACAGTAATGTGGTGATTCCAGAATGTCTCCCCATCCTCCCTTCCAGCTGCTTCCATATCTTGTTAATGATTTAAATTTTAAGTTTCATAAAAGCATCTTACAACCAAATTGACTAATACGTATCATTTAAAATTTTCAGTTTTATGAAATTGAATATTTCTTGTATCCATTTGCCTGCAAGACTGTCTTTCCACCCAGGGTACATTTGTCAAACTGAAATTCACATGTAAAAGTTGTGCCTCGTTTCACTAACAGTACCTTATGTTCTTAGAGTAAAAAGAAAATTATTAATCTTATATAATACTGCTAGTTTTTAGGTAGGTGTCTAATGCAATTATAGTTCTTTTCACTTGGGAGATTTTTTTTTTTTTACTGTCCCTATTTTGATTCTCACTGATATTACATAAGAATTGGTGGTATGTTTTTTTTTTTTAAGTTTTAATTTGCGTGAAACAAAAGGAAAACATTAATTCTGAAACATCAGTGCAAATGCAACTAGAGTCGTCTCCATGTTTTAAAATGGTTTGTTATGGGGGCGCCTGGGTGGCTCCGTCAGTTAAGCGTCAGACTTCAGCTCAGGTCATGATCTCGCGGTTGGTGGGTTCGAGCCCTGCGTCGGGCTCTGTGCCGATGGCTCAGAGCCTGGAGCCTGCTTCAGATCCTGTGTCTCTCTCTCTCCCTGTCCCTCCCCCACTTATGCTCTGTCTCTCTTTGTCTCTCAAAAATAAATAAATGTTAAAAAAAATTTTTTTAATGGTTATGGAAAATTTAAACACCCACAAAGAGAGAACTGTATAATAAACTGTAATACATACCCAGCTTCAGCAATTATCAGCCTTCTATTGTTTTTGTTTGCTAAAATTTCTTAAGACTATATTTTATATTTTGAGAGATTTTTTTTTTCTTTTAAGTTGTAGTTCTGGATCCTGTTTCTACAGTGACAATAGATTTAAAAAAAACAAACAAACTAGGTCATGTAAACCCAGTAGACCTCACTTTATTTCAGGAAGTGGAGCGAGAGATCTCATTCAGAACAGAATGTGGACTGTATTACTCCTACTACAAGCAAATGCTGCAGGCTCCGACCCTCATGCAAGGTAATTACCGCTGATGGCTTTCGTGGGATCTGCTTCACCCTTTCCAGTATTCCCGCCAAACATACTTTTGCACCAAAGCATTTTAAATGCTTTCTAGAACTTGCGCAGCTTTCCTATGAACTTGTGTCGTTGTTTGCTGCCAACATCACCAGCGCTTGGCTCCGGAAGAAATTATATAATACTTAACGTAACTCTCCTCTCCTCAGCTCTGCTCCATCTCTGAATTCATCTGTTTGTGATTTCCCGGTTTTGCTGCTGGTTTTTCTCATGATCGTTTTGGAAAAAGTCTTCGCAGGTGAAGAAGTAGTGTCTAAAAACAGGAAGCATTTTGGTAATACAAACAAAAATTACAGTTGTCCTTGTCCCCAGTGTTCCCTTCCAGTCCCTTACCTTGCAGTTGCCATTTTCCCACATTTTCACCATTTGTAAGTGGTTTAGAGCCCACAACCGTTACCTTTACTCTGTCTGATAGAAGCCCCAAAAAAGATCTCTCCTACCTAATATATGTTTGATACGCTCAACACGAGCACGCGTGACAGAGATGTTTGCTAGGTTTTACTTGGATTCGGATACATTTTGGCCAGAATTCTTCGTAGGTGATGTTTTGTACTTCTAATTTTATCACAGAGGGGGACATGAAATGTTATCTTTCTTCTTGTGCCATAAATATTAATCAGTTGGTTCCTGTGCAGTAAGGCTAATTACCCATCAGCCTTCATTGAATGCTTTTAGCAGCCATTGATTCTTCTTGCCTGTATCCACAGCCTCGGTAGTTGTTAACAAAAGTGACATTCTGCATTCCTCTTTATTCGTTAGCTGAACTCTGTTACTTAAGAAACCTTTTCCTCATCAGCCATTTGGTGACCCTGCGGTACGGTTTATACAACGAAGGCAGAATAAGTGTTGATTTGCTTTCCCTACACAGTTAATCTTCATTGCTCATGGAGTCTGTATTTCCAAACTCACTCGCTCACTAAACTGTGTTTGGGACCCCAGGATCAGTATTTGTGGTGTTTTTGCAGTTACTCACAGGCTTGCGAGAGCTGCGAAAAAATTTCGTCCCCTGACTGGCATGTTCCCAGCCGAGGTCGGACAAGGCGATGCTCCCTCGTTTCAGCTCTCCTGCCACAGCGTCCTGTTCACAGTCCACCCAGGGCCAGGTTTTTGCATTTTTGTGCTTTTTGTTGGTGATTTTGTGGTTTAAAATGGCCCCCAGCATAGTGCTGAAGTGCTGTCTGGAGTTCCTAGATGCAAGCCAGCTGTGAAGAAGACACGCTGAGAAAACATGTTTGTCAGATAAGCTTTGTTCGTTATGAGTTAGAGTGCTGTTGGCCACGTGTTCAACGTTAGTGAATCGCTAGGATGTATCGAAGATGTCTTTAAACATAAACACGTAATCAGGGTGACGTGGCGATCAGTCGATGACCAGAGGCTCGTCAGAACATAACCCCTTATTTCCTATAAGGCTCAGTATTGCTAATTCAGTTTTCCCTGCAACTTAATACAACGTAAGTACTGAGAAAAATGAGTCCGTGAGCTCTCAAAGCGTCCTCTCTCAAAGCTGCTTCTCTAGCGTCCTCTAAAGCGGCGGTTCTTACGGAAGGCCCGCTCTGTCCCTAGGAGACATCTGGAACGTGCAGATATAGTTTTGGTTGTCACAGCTGGAGTGGGTTGGGAAGGATCGTGCTATTGGAATGGACAGAGGGGTGACGGATATTGCTAAACATCCTGCAGTGTCCCTACTGCAAGAATTATCAGGCCCCAAGTGTCAAAACACCAGTGTTAAAATGGAGAAACTCTCCTCTTAAAAGTAAATAATGAGTATTTTCTTTCTGTCACCACAAACTCAATGGTTCATCTGTTGCATTTCATGTAAGTCATTTGTTAAGATCTTCCTTCTAGAAAATTTCAAACGTAAAACGGTAGAGAGAATCCTCTGATGGATCTCCACATGTCTGTCACCAGCTACCACAGTTATGAACTCACGACCAATCCTGTCTCCTCTCTACCTGCCATTTTTTGGCTGGATTATTTTGGAAAAACCGCAAGACCTCATATTCCACATTTGTAAATATATCAGTATATTTCTGTAAAGGGTGGCAACCCCTTTCATAAGTATTACCACTTAAACACAATTAGGAAATTTCTTACTGTCAAATATCCGGTCAGTGTTCTCATTTCCTTGCAGATTGTCCTGCAGATTTTTAATACAGTTTTTGAGATCCAAATAAAGTCCGCGCATTGCAATCATTTGCTCTGTCTCTTTGTTTCCTTTAATCTACAGGCTTCTTCCCATCTTTTTTTTCTTGTAATTTTTTGTTGAAAACCCAGGTCCATTTATCTTATAGTTTTTCTCTTTCCGGATATTGTTGCAGGCCCGTGGTGTCATTTCGTGATTCTCTGTTACCTGCATCTCCTATTAGTTGGTAGTTGGATCTGGAGGCTTGCTCAGGGCTAGGTTCCGTCAGACCCGTGGTGGCGCGCACTCCCACGTCGGGGGCACGTAATGGGCACTGACTCTTCCAGCGATCCGTTACCAATCCGTTACTGAGTTCTCGTTTAGCCTTTCCCCAGTAGGTTAGCACCATTGGCGATCATTGCCTAAATCTGTTGACTTCATGAGGACAGTATTATTTGAACTCTGTAATTCCTTCCATCATCATCAGATGGAATTCATCTTGAGAGAACATGATTTGTTATCACCTGTTTGGTTAACTCAGAATTTCAGTTCCTCAAGGAAAGGTTGGATTGCTCCTTTCCCTGTATTTCAGAATGAGTTGCCTGTCTTGCATCCCCTAACGGTTTTGCTTGTTATGGATCATCGGAAAACATGGGTTTTTAACATCTTAGATGTGTTTCAACCTTTCGCATTATTCTTCTTTTTAAATTGTCCAAGAGGGGCACCTGGGTGGCTCAGTCGGTTAAGTGTCCGACTTCGACTCAGGTCACGATCTCGCAGCTTGTGAGTTCGAGCCCTACGTCAGGCTCTGTGCTGACAGCTCAGAGCCTGGAGCCTGCTTTGGATTCTGTGTCTCCCTCTCGCTCTCTGCCCCTCTCCTGCTCATGCTTTGTCTCTCCTGCTCTCAAAGATAAATAAAAACATAAAAAAATTTTTTTTAAACATTTTTAATTGTCCAGGAATCTTTGGTCAATGGGATACCGTTCAGATTAGCTGCGGTCTTTTTGACATGATTCCAATAGTCGCTGAAAACGCCCTTGCTTTTTGGCATGACAAGATGTTTTGGATCCACCCTGTGTATTTCCTACCCTGACCGAGGATCCGCCCTTTCCCCAAGGAACCCGGGTCTCTCTAGCGGCTGCCTAGAGCCCACAGTCTGCATGGATGGTAGGGATACATTTTACCACTAGATCGGTCCTTATTTCCAGTCCTTTTCAGTGAGAAGAGGTAGGAGATGTGAATTTTTTTCCTAAGAGAAAATAGGAATGAATATAGTTATTTTCAGCTCAAAGTTAGTATAACAGGGCTTTTACTTTTTTGATTTTATATTTGTATCTCTTTTTCCTTTTCTTTTTTGAAAATTTTTCTTATGATATTAACGTAATCATTTAGCTGTTGTGTACAACTGTGCATATACATACAGTATGCACACACACACACAATACTTTCAGTGTGACAGTAATTCTATTGCTTCTAATATGATTACCTGAAAACAATTCAGGCTGTCTTTGTAGTTCTTTTTGTCCTTAAGATAAAACCAACTAGGTGTGTGTGTCTCTCTATATATGTGTGTATATGTATGTATATGTGTATGTGTGTGTGTATATATATATATTTTTTTCACATTCCTCTGTCTTCAAGCCATTAGAAAGTTCTTTCTTTGTGACCAAGCCACCAACTTCATAGGTTTGTTTTATCTTGCTTTTGGTTTTTCAAGGATTGCTTTGTAAAAAAATTTTATTTTTTTTTATACTTCTAAAAAAGTTTATTTTATGTGGTTCCAAAGTCAAACTGTAAACCAGGGAGCATTCAGGGAGGTGTCCTTCCATCTCTGCCCCCTCCATCCTGTTTCCTTCCTGACTCTTTAGGTAACCATTCTTTCTAGATTTTGTTTTATTCTTCTACTGTCAGTATTTTTATCCCTTAGTCTCAGTATTTTTAATATAAAATATTTTATATATTCATATATCCCCTTGATTACGGTATACACTGTTCTCTGTTTTTTGCTTTTTCACTTACCAAAAATCTTGGTCACCCTATAGTAGAAAATAAAGAGACCCTTTATTCTTTTTGCAATTGCCTAGTACTCTGTGTGCATAACCATAGCTTATTCACGTAGCTTTCATGTCTTCATCTGCTCAAGCTGCCATAACAAAATACCATAGACTGGGTGGCTTAAAAAACAAATGTAGTTTCCTCCAGTTCTGGAAGCAGGAAGTATGAGGCTAACGTTCCAATCCAGGATTTGGTGAAGAGTCTCTTCTTGGCTTGCAGTTAGCCACCTCCCACTGCACCCTCACACGGAAGACAGAGACAGAGAGCCAGCTCTCCGGCGTTTCTTCCCACAAGGGCACTAATCCCGTCACGAGGGCCCCACTGTCATGACCTTGTCTAACCCTGGTTACCTCCCAAAGGCCACAACTCCAAATACCATCACATTAGGGGTTAGGGCTTCAACTTATGAATTCTGGGGGGACCCAGACACTCAGTCTGTAGCACTCCTGTCTTAGTCTGGCAGGACTGCCATGACAGACCGGGTGGCTTAAACCACACAAATTGATTTTCTCTCAAGTCCAAAGGCTAAAGTACAGGATCAAGGTACTGCCAGGGTTGGTTTCTGGTAAAGCCTCTCTTCCTGGCTTGTAGACGGCCCCCTTCTCGCCATGACCTCACTTGGCCTTTCCTCTGTACGTGTGCATAGAGAAAGCAAAAGAGCTCTCTCTTGTCTGTTCCTTTTCTGGGGACACCAGTCCTATCATATTATGGCCCCACTTTATGACCTCTCTTAACTTTCATTACCTCCGTATAGACCCTGTCCAAATACACATCGGGTTCAGGCCTTAACATAGGAATTTGGAGGGATGCAATTTAGTCCAAAACACCTCCTAATGATGGACATTTGGTTACTTCTGATCTTTTGCTTTTAAAGATGGCACTGCAGGAATGACCTGAGGCCTATATCGTTTCGTCTTTTTGCCAGTCTGTCGTTGGTACTGATTTCTAGGCCAGATCAGAAGGTAAATGCACATGTAAGTTTGCTAGGCGGTGCTAAATTTGCTTTCCCAACTGTAGTGTAGGAGAGACCCTACTTCCTTAGAACCTAACAGAGTACTTTGTCAGACTTCTTTTTTTAAGTTTATTTTTTTGAGAGAGAGAGAGCTCAGGGGAGGGCTCCTGTTCTCGGGGGAGAACAGGAGAGAAAGAATTCCAAGCAAGGCCTGATGCAGGGCTCGATCTCGCTATTCATGAGATGAGGACCTGGTCCAAGATGAAGAGTCACATGCTTAAATGACTGAGCCACCCAGGTGCCCTGTTGTCAGACTTATTTTTTTTCCCAAGCTGATAGAGAAATGGTATCTCAGTGTAGTGTTAATTTGCACTTACAGTCGGAGCAAGGTTGTGGATCTCTTTGTATGTGTAAGGACTGTATGCATATTTTCTTCTATAAACTATCTCTTCATACCTCCTATTAATTACTCAGTGTGGTTACGTGGCATATGACCTCGATATAGCCATGGAATTTCTGTAACAACAGGCCTATTTCTTGCTTTTATTATCCAGCTCCTACTTGGAGCCTGCTGTTGTCATGACAGAGGGAAATAGCCACACTGCTGGTGGAGACAGGCATCGCCTGTTATTAAAAGATGTTACATCCTCTCACATGCCATTGGTCAGAGCAAGTCAAACGGGCAAGCCCATCTCCGGGAAGTGGGGGAGGCTACTTACACCCCCAAAAGAGGTATTGTAGGGCTCACGGCAGAGGACAGAGCGGGGATATAAAATCCTCTTGCCTAAATTTTTATAAAAGAACATATGGGTTTTTTTTTTATTATTGTACTCACAAGAATTATAATTTACCTATGTTTGCGTAAACGTGTCCGTCTAATATACGGTAAGCTCTTCGAGGGTGGGACTGTGTTTTCTGCTTCCTGGTCTATCCCCAGTCCCTAGCATATTCTCTGGCACACACTATAGCATCTATGGATAGTTTTAAATGAATGAGTAATTTGTAATTATAATTATTTTTTCCTGATCTTTCAAATATCAACCTTAGGTTTTCATGGCTTAATGTATGATAACAAAACTGAGTCTATGAGGACAATTAACCTTCTTCAACGAATGAATATTTACCAAGAAGTTTTTCTCAGTATTTTATATAGAGTTCTACCCATACAGGTATGTTACGTTCTGTGACCCTGAATTGTTAATATCACATGAAAGTCAAAATCTCCTATTTTAAGTTGAAACTTTCACATATGTTATTCTGATCTTCAGCTGGCTTGGTAAAAAGCAGCAGTATCCTAATATTCTCCAGATATGTTGTGAACTTTGCTTTTTGTTTATGTTTTTATACGATATCTTTTACATATAGACGCTTCCTGGCTTATCATATGTGTGCGCAGTCTAGAGGCTGATGCATATTTTCATTTGGAAACATGTAATCACTCCTCAGTTATCCTCGAAATTAAAAAATTGGAAATTAGCAAATCACACCGACCACTTTGTGTGAAGACGGTAATCCTGGGCAAAGGCAGACAAAAAGTTTGTCTAAAGAATGAAGCCAGAGCCCTTGAGGGCTTCCTTTTCCTCTTCTGCTCCGTGGGAGGAAGAAGGCTGCCGACACACTTTTGCACAGAAAGGACTGATGTCTGTGTATTGCTTGTAATTAACACCAAGATTCCAAATATTATATTTCCACTGTCATATATTTTTAAAATTTTTTTAAAGTAGGCTCCACGCCCAATCTGGGGCTTAGACTAGCGACCCTGAGATTAAGAGTCAACATGCTCCGGGGCGCCTGGGCCACTCAGTCGGTTAAGCAGCCAGCTCCTGATTTTGTCTCGGGTCGTGATCCCACGGTTCATGAGATCGAGCCCCACGTCGGGCTCCAAGGCTGACACACGGAGCCTGCTTGGGATTCTGTCTCTCTCCCTCTCCCTCTCTCTCAAATAAATAAACATAAAAAAAAAAAAAAAAGAAAAGAAAAAAGTCATGCGCTGTACCGACTGTGCCAGCCAGGCACCCCCTACTGTCATTTTTTAAGTGACAATGAAAAGGATTAGGGCTTCCGTAATAAATATTTTTTATTGTTCCTTTCTACAGAAATATTTAGAGCCAGTTTATTTTTATATTTACACCTTGTTTGGACTGCAGGCGATCTACGTCACAGCCCTTTACACAACCAGCTGGCTCCTTAGTGGCACGTGGCTGTCAGGACTGCTGGCGGCTTTCTGGTATGTCACGAACAGGTGAGTTGGAATCCATTTTCCCATCTCCCTTTCGAAGACATAAGTTAAAACGAAGTGACTTTGTTTCCAGTTCAAAGGCAGTTGTTCTGCCACATTTGCTTACATGACAGTATTTTCTCTTTGGTTTATGCAGTGGTGTGTACTTGTCTCGTTTAGCAAAGTAGAAAGCCCTGTCTATGTGTATTTCCGGCTGAGGAACGGAACACTGAATTACACGTCAAGAGAGTCACCGTGATAATTCCAGTCCTTTTACAGTTTGCTGTGTGATCAGTGTTTCTTCGGCCATATTCCTCATCTCTTAAAGGCATTTAATGGTACCTTAGCTATTAAGCTTAATAGGGCTGTGTGTCGCTCATAATTAACAAATTATAAAGGACTGTTCAGATGCAAGGAAGTTCTTGTGTTACTTAGTTAATATCTATTACTCTAAATACAAGAACACGAAATTGCATTTTTTAAAAAAACATAGTTAAGATACATTGATTTATTGCCTGACCTACAGTAGCAACACCAATATTCAGTACGATTTTAAAACTTGAGCACACGTTCTAATATTGATTTTATTTTATAATCCTAAACAAATTACTTTTTATTATAACCTTATTGAGTGCTTGCTGTATGCCAACCATTTTATAAAATTCTTTATATATATTCTTTTAACCACCCTGTAGGGTAGGTACTATTATCACCATTTTAGAGATGAGAAAACTAAAGCTTAAAAGGTTTACACACACACACACACACACACACACACACACACACAGTTAAGATGTGTGTATTTATATATTGATAAAGTCACACACACACCCCCAGCTAGGTCTCGGTCAGAATTCAAATGGAGGGTATGAAAACACCAAGAGTATACTGCCTCTTAACATGGTAACATATTATTCCTGCCACGAGTAAATGAAAGTCAAATTTTTTGTTGTGTTACAGTAAATAAAAGACATGTATTGAATGCCCAGTATGCGTGGGGATGCTTTCGGTACTGGGCAACCAGAGGTGAAAATTCACTGTACGTGCCCTCTGGTGGTTTATGTTCCAGAGAGACAAGAAACTTTCAGAAATTATTACCAGTGACAAATTTAAGATTCAGATTGAAGCACTAGAGAAATACAGAGAGGGAGAATGCAGAACATTGCCAGTTTGCGCTGATAAAGTTGGAGGGAGGGAGACGCTCAGGGCAGTTGGGCATGGGTGCTCCCGGCTTTGGGAATCACGTCACCATGGGTCGGACCCCAGTTCTACCGCTTAGCTAGCTGCGTACCCGGGACAGGTTCTTAAGTTTTCTCAGTGCATTTGGTATACAGGGATGATAATGAGGACAAATCATTATTGTTGAGCCCGATAACCAGAATCTGAGTATACTCAATGTCCTATATCTTTCAATTCAGGAAATCTTTCAGGTCCTTATAGTAAAAATGATTACTTTGGCCGTTTTTGTTTTCTCTGTGCAGAATAGATACTACAAGAGTTGAGTTTACCATCCCCTTGAGGGAGAATTGGGCTCTGCCCTTCTTTGCAATTCAGATAGCAGCAATTACATATTTCCTGAGACCAAACTTACAGCCTCTTTCTGAGGTAAGTTTTTGTAACATTTTATATGTTTTTTTAATTCTCCAGTTTTGTCTAAGAAGCTTCAAAAAAGGTGACACGCACAGCGCCCCATTGCACGGGAATAGTTCTTATTCTGTGACCAGTTTTTTAACTTGAGTTAAATGAAGTTTTCTTTTCCTGAGCCCTCTCCTACTTTGCAAAGAAAATGTTTTCATTTTTGATGTTAAAAATGTACTCTGCATAATCTGCCCTTAAATCGTTGCAGCAAACCCACACACAGTTTCTGCAAAACTGTCAGAATCCTTAAGCCATTGCTCTTGAGATGTGGTTTGGTGCATTATCGCCTCCGATACTGTGGCGTACACGCACCGTATGTGAATATGTCTATGCACAGTGCCGCTTCAGGAGAGGCAGAGCTGAAATAACAAATGCAAGCATTTTCAGAGCAACAGTTTATGGTGTTTCTATTTGGTTTATATAGACATTGGCTGCTTTTGAGAAAACTCGTCTGCAAGGCTTTTTATTACTAGAGGCATGCAAATGATACAAAGATTTTCTCTTTACAGAGGCTGACACTTCTGGCCATTTTCGTGTCAACTTTTCTCTTTAGTCTGACGTGGCAGTTTAATCAGTTTATGATGCTGATGCAGGCCCTGGTGCTGTTCACGCTGGACTCCTTGGACATGCTGCCAGCAGCGAAGGTGAGCGGCGCCTTCTCCGCTCGGCGGAGGGAGCGGTCGCTGAGCGCCGTGTATCAGAGCGGGCTCCGGGGACGCGCGTGCTTAGCAATGAAGTCGAAGCCGCTTCTCGGCCGCAGTACCAACCTGCTGCGGCCGGCTGCGGTGGAGTAGTCTGTGCAGCCTCGTTCGACCATCTTCACTTTTACTCTGCTCATTTTACACAAAAAGAGGGAGCGTAGATGTCCAGATCAGTTGTCCTTCATAGAGATGACTTAAATTTTAAAACAGAAGACAGCTCTTGTAAAATGTCGTGGGATGTACTGCCTGTCCTCCCAAGGAGATCAGTGGGCAGACGCCGCCTTCCTGTGGTACCTCGTGAAGTTTTCATAGTAACATTTAACAAGCGCGGGAATCCCTGTAGCCTGGCCAGAGGTCACATCGGAAACGGCGATTTTAAGGAAGCCATCGTCTGTCTCGCAGTGTGCGACAGCGGTGTGTGCGCCATCATGTAATTGCAAGGTGTTTTTCATGTGCAGAGATGTGTTTTAATGTATTGTGTATGTTTTAAAATTTGTTCATCGTTACTAAAGGGACAGGAACTGAGTATTCTACCGGCGTGATATATTCTCTCCAGTTCTCAGGCAGCAGTGTAGTTGAATGTAGAAGTCGTGTTCATTTATCCCATGTCAGAAGAGCTGCAACAGTCTTTGGAGACAGACTGAATCTGAATTAGGAAACATTAAAGTCAGCCGGCAAGTGCGCATTGTCCGTCTCCTGGGCAGCTGGGCTAGGACGGGCGCGACAGAGAACTGCCTCCCGTAGGAGATGCTGTCCCATCGGCAGGGGGTTTGCTGCAGCACAGGAGATAAAGATACAGACAACCAGAACAACTAGGTGTCCGTATGTCCGTAATGTTAATTTGTAGTAACGGGAAGTGCCGAAGTCTAGAAGAAGGTTCTTTTTAGGCCAGAAGGTTTTCACAGAAATGGGAGGCTACGGCTGGGCCACAAATGAGGAGAGTAGACTTTGGATGGAGTGTAGGGGGCAGGATATGAAGGTAAAATACAGAAGGAAAGCAGGTCGATAGAGCGAAGTAAAGCGTGTGTGTGTGCGCGTGTGTGTGTGCGCGTATGTGTGTGCGCGTGTGTGTGGAAGGTGCACGTATATGATACTAAGTCATGGTTGTAGCGCTCCAGGTGCCTCGAAAAGCCTCATGTACAAATGAAATGAGTCTGTTTGTATTTGCTTTTCCTGTTTTGTAACCTCTTTGTACTTTGGCCACGGTGACTTGTAGGCTCCGGGGAAAGGGTGCCTGGATGCCTTTGCGTTCCTCCTGGGCCGCACTCCTCGGCCAGCTGGTCTCCCTCTCTCTCTTCATATGTAATACCACGTTTCCTCCCTTTCCAGCAGGTACTTCCAAAAGAACTCTGTACATTTTCACATGAAATGAAACACGTTGAGCTATTTTGAAAACAAATACATAAACCTTTTCTGTAGTGTAATTTCACAGAAACGCCGAAAAATGCACTTTCCCTTTCACTGACCCTTTCACCTCTAGAGATTTATCCCAAGGAAATAAATCAGCCGTGTTCATTTTGGTCGTACTGTAATAAGCACAACCGAGCTGAAAAAACCTAAGTCGATAGCAATAGAGTATTGTTAACTAAACACGGTATATCAGTGCGACAGAGTGTTACATAACCATTGTTTTCCCGGTCTCTTTTTTAAAAGTAAAACACACATAGGGAAAGAGAGAAAAGTTTCTGGAAAGATGTACTTCAAAGTGTTAGCAGTCAGCTATGTGATCGGTGTTCTTAAATTCCTTTTGTCCTTTAAATCTTTTTAATTTTTCTTTTTCCGCTTTCTTTTAAAATAGAAAACAGAATAAAAGATACAGTTTTGGCAGGCACACACACACACACACACACACAAAACTTAAGACGAACGCAGTTGGTTTATGTCATATTTAGTTCTAAACTTTGTTAAACTTCTATTGTTGAAACTGTGTTAATGTTAGTGGTAGTCTTTGTAAGTATCAAAGTTTAAGGAGGAACAGCTTAGTAAGGAAAGAATCCTGAGTTATGAAAACAAGTTGCTATTATCAAGTATGAAAATAACTAGCTCTTTAAATTTCGACAAGTGGTTTAACTTCTTGGAACCTTAGTGTCTGTATAAATTGGAATCACTGATCTCTAATCATGTCAAATGAGGGAGTCAGAATAGTTGGTACAGAAAAAGGTAACGCAGTGTCAGAGTGTGTCATCTTTGCATGGTCGAGGGAAGGAAGATCTCTAACCATCAAAAGCTCAAGTTTCACTTAGGAATGTATATAGGCTTTTAAACCGCAGAGCAGAACAGTCGGTGGTGTTATAAAGCATATACTTTTACTGCATTAAAGTCCAAGAATACGGAGGCTGATAAAGTTTTATTAAGTCATTGTGGAAACAACAAGACACCTTAATGATCACTACCTAAGAGGAAATTTTAAAGTACTCCCTATGGTCCCGGACAAGGTGGAGTAAATGCACTGCCCTCTTCCTCCCACTGAGTACAACTTACTTTAAAAGCCCTGGACAATATACGTAAAACAAACAGGAGAAGATTTGGAGTGGCGAAGAAACAAAAGCAGGCTGCTCACAGCCCCGGTGACGGGAGGAAGAACATGGCAGCGAGGACCTCGGATATTTTTTTGCTTCACGTATCCCCAGAGTAGGTGCCGGAAAAGTCAGCAACCAGGAAACCCCATGGTCTCAATCAGAAGTCCCAAGATAAGCCAAAAGGACCAGAAAAGGGAAGGCAGAAAATCTCTGGCAAGATAGAAAACTTTTAGACATTAATTGTAGTCCTTTAGTCAAATACCACAGAAAACAACAGCAGCTTCACTCCCACCTCCACTGGCAGAAGTTCAGTGGGGAAGCTAGACTTCCACCCTCACCCAACTATAACGAGATACTCCTCACTTCCTGCTGGGGCGGTCAGAAGAAATCTTTTGGGGAGGCAGCGCTTTCGCTGTCTCCCAGAAGCATCAGTAAGGGCCACACGGAGAACCTTGAGCCCTCATCTAGTGGTAGTGAGATATTTTTTCCCCTCCCTGACAGCATGGTGTCAGAAAAGACCAACAGGGAAGCCGGGGTTTTAACTACCATTCAGAAATAACAAGACTTGGTCGCCTGGATGGCTCAGTTGGTTGGGCGTCTGACTCTTGATTTCTGTTCAGGTCATGATCTCACAGTTTGTGAGTTTGAGCCCCACATCGGGCTCTGTGCTGACAGTGTAGAGCCTGCTTAGGACTCTCTCTCTCGCTCTCTCTCTCCCTCTCTCTCTCTCTCTCTTTCTCTGTTTCTCCCTTGTGCTCCCTGTCTCTCCCTCTCTCTCAAATAAATAAACTTGAAAAAATTAAAAAAAAAAAGTAACAAGCCTTCTTCGCTCCCTTCACCCTACCCCGCCTCCAACAGTGTCAATGAAGGCCATGTTAGGAGCAGTAGGGAGGCATCCCTTCCCTTCTCAGCCAGGGTGGTATCAGCAGAAGCCTTGTAGGAAGCCTAAACTTTCGCCATCTCCAAGCAATGAGACACTCCTCTCCCATCTCCCAAAAGTCAACAGAGGCCAAGTGGAAAACCTAGACATCTAACCCCATCTGGAAATAATGAGACAGCATCCTTCTTCCCCCACTGGCATGGCACTGGTATAGTGTCAGAGGAGACCTCCTGACACAGAAATTTAAATAAGATCCAGAGTCCAGTAACATAATACAATGCAACTGAAGATCACTTCTTATACTAAGAACTGGGAAGCTCTCTCTTGAGTGAAAAGAGATAATCAACAGATACCAACACCAACACACAGAAGTTGGATTATCTCACAGGGTTTTTAAAGCAGCCATTATAAAAAAATTTTCCTTGAGCACATACAAACACTTGAAACAAATGAAAAATAGAAACTCACAACAAACATACAGAAGATAAAAATAAGGAGCAAATGGAAATTTTAGAACTGAGAAACTCCAGTAATGAAAATTAAAAACTCAGTAGATGGGCCCAACAGCAAAATGGAGTAGTCAGAACAAAGAACCAATGAGGGGTGCCTGGTGGCTCAGTCGGTTAAGTGCCCGACTTTGGCTCAGGTCATGACCTCATAGCTCGTGGATTCGAGCCCCACTTCAGGTTCTGTGCTGACAGCTCTGTGTCTTCCTCTCTCTCTGCTTCTCCCCAGCTCACACTCTTGTCTCTGTCTCTCAAAAATAAACAAACATTAAAAAAAATTCAAAAAAAAAAAAAGAAAGAACCAGTGAACTTGAATGTAGAACAATTTAGGAATTACCTAATTTGAATAAGAGAAAATAGACTGGAGGAAAATGAGCAGCCTCAGGTACCTGCTAATATTCTTAAAATCAAAATCTCCAAAGGCGAGAGAGAGTGTAAGACTGAAAGTAAGTATTTGAAAAAGTACTTTTTGAAGGAGTGTTTGAAAATTTCCCAGGTTTCACAAAAGATAGAAACTTCTAGAATCAAGAAGCTGAGGTAATGTCAAACAGGACAAACCCAAATAAATCCGTGCCAAGACACATGACAGTCAAACTTCTGAAGACTAAAGATAAAGAAGAGGGGCACCTGGGTGGCTAAGTCAGTTAAGCATCCAACTCTTGATCTCAGCTCAGGTCTTAATCTCAGAGTCGTTAGTTCAAGCCCGGCACTGGGTTCCACACTGGGCATGAAGCCTACTTAAAAAAAAAACAAAAACAAAAAAACAAATTTTAAAAGCAGAGGAAAAACAAACTTATCCAAAGGGGGAAACTAAGTTGAAAGCAGCAGATTTCTCATCAGAAACAATGGTCCCGAAAGAAAAGAATGGTTAGCCCAGAATCCTATGCCCAGCAAAAATATCCTTCATGGAAAGGGGGGAAATCAAAATATTCTCAGATGAAGGAAAACAGTTCGTTGCTCATGGAACTACCCTAAAACATGGCTAAAAGAAGTTCTTGCAACAGGAAATGATAAGAAATGTTGGGAATATCAGGAACAAAGAAAAGGCAAAAGAGTAAAACTATTAACATATATAACAGACTTGCCATCTCCTCTTGAGTTTTCTAATGTATGTTTGATGGCTGAAGCAAAAATTATAATGTTGAATGTGGTTCTTATTGTATGTAGAGGAAATATCTAAGACAATTGTGTCATAAATGGAAAGAAAAAAGGGATTTAAGTAAGGTTTCTATACTTGATTCAAACTGGTAAAATAGCCACACCAGTAGACTGTAGTAAGTTATGAATGTATAATGTAATAAGCCAGAACAACCATTAAAAAATCTGTACAAAAGGATAAATTCAAAAATACTGTAATTAAATAAAAATGGAATTCTAAGAATGTTCAAGTAACCAACAGGAAGGCAAGGAAAAGAAAACAGATGAAAAACAGTGAACAAACAGAAAACAAAATAAAATGGCAGGTAAGACCTAACATATCAATAATTACATTAAAGATAAATGATTTAAATACAACAATTTAAAGACAGAGATAGGTAGAGTGGGTTAAAGAAGCACAAGAACTTATTTTAAACAAACAACATTAAGTAGGTTGAAGGTAAAAGAAATTGGGAAAGGTAACACTATGCAAACATTAATCAAAAGAAAGTAGTAGTAGCTATATTAATATGAGATAAAGTACGTGTCAGAGCAGAGAAAATTACCAGGACAAAAACGGATATTATATAATAACAAAAGGGTTAATCTACCAGGAGGACATACCAATCCTAAATATGTGTGCACCAAACAATAGAGCTACAAAATATGTGAAGCAAAAGCTGGCAACTGAAAGAACTAGACAAATCCACAAATAGAGTTGAAGACCTCAACACCCTTCTTACAACAACTGATAAAACAAAATCATTAAGGATGTAGTATTAACACAATCAAGAAACAGGATCTAATCAACATTTATAGAGCACCACACCCAGTAACAGTAGAAGAGCCAATAGATTGAATCAATAGAGTTAAACTAGAAATCAGTACAGAAAGATTTTTAAAATTTTTCAATACTTAGAAACTAAACAGTAATCTGTGGGTCAAAGAGGAAGCCTTGAGAGAACACTGAACTCAATGACAATGAAAAGACAACCTTGTCATATCAAACCTTGTAGGATACAGCTAAAGCAGCGCTAAGAAGTGGATTGAGTTAGAAGAGAGGAAAAATCTGAAATCAGTAATCTAAGCTCCCACCTTAAGAAACTAGGAAAAGAAGAGCAAAATAAACCCAAGACAAGCAAAAGGAAGAAAATAATAAAAGCAAAAATCAATGAAATTGAACACAAAAAAAGCAATAGAGAAAAATCAGTGAAATAAAAAGTTAGTTCTTGGGGTGCCTGGCTGGCTCAGTTGGTGTAGTATGCAACTCTTGATCATGGGGTTGTGGGTTCGAGCCCCACGCCGGCTGTAGAGATTATTTTAAAGAAATAAAATCTTAAAAAAAAAAAAACTTTAAAAGTTCTTTCAAAAGCAAAATTACAGGGGCGCCTGGGTGGCTCCGTCGGTTGAGCATCCGACTTCAGCTCAGGTCACGATCTCACGGTTCCTGAGTTCAAGCCCTGTATCGGGCTCTGTGCTGACAGCTCAGAGCCTGGAGTCTGCTTTAGATTCTGTGTCTCCCTCTCTCTGCCCCTCCCCTGCTCATGCTCTGTCTCTCAAAAATAAATAAAAAATGTTAAAAAAATTTTTTTTAAAAAAAAAGCAAAATTACAGATCTCTAGCAAGATCTCCTAATAGCCTTGGAGCATTAAAAACTCCATCTCAACTAATTTTGATACCAAAGGGTTGAGTCTTTGTTCTAGCCAGTATTATAGCATAGTTAATTACGAGCACAGGTTCTGGAACCGGACCACCTAGGTTTGAGTGAGTTGATATGTTTGAGTCATTTAGAACAACACTGCCTGGTATTTTATGAGTGTTGTACAAATGTTAACCACGGCTAATTAAAAATGATTATGGAGCGGGGCACCTGGGTGGCTCAGTTAAACGTCCGACTTCAGCTCAGGTCATGATCTCACGGTTCGTGAGTTCTAGCTCCGCGTCAGGCTCTGTGCTGACAGCTCAGAGCCTGGAGTCTGTTTCAGATTCTGTGTGTGTGTGTGTCTCTCTCTGCCCCTCCCCTGCTCACACTCTGTCTCTCTTTTCTCTCTCAAAAATAAACATTAAAAAAAAAATGTTTTTAAATGATTATGGAGAGCATGAGCAAGATCCACTAAAGAAAATTCCAGTTACTCTACATAGAAAGAATATATTACTGCTGCCCCCTTTCTAAACTCTGCTGGACTAATAAAATCTGAGAACAAACATCAGATCTACCTCTGATAATTTAGGACTTTCTAATATGCAGTACTGCTCAACATTACATTCTGGCAACTTGCTAGCAGTGTTTCTTATGAACTTTGAATATCATTACATTTTATTTTTAATTTTTTTTTAACGTTTATTTATTTTTGAGAGACATAGAGACAGAGAGTGAGCAGGGGAAGGGCAGAGAGAGAGGGAGACACAGAATCTGAAGCAGGGACCAGGCTCTGAGCCGTCAGCACAGAGCCCGACGCGGGGCTCGAACTCACAGACTGTGAGATCATGACCTGAGCCAAAGTCGGCCGCTTAACCAACTGAGCCACCCAGGCGCCCCTGACTATCATTACATTTATAAAACTATACAATCTTGTTGTAACACAAACTGTTACATAGAAGTGTGCCTATTTGACACAAAAACTGGCAGCACCAAAAAACACCACAACTCAAAAAGGCAAACAGAAAAATTGTTTTATTTTTTTAAATGTATTCGTGAGTGATTTGTTATCCTTAAGGAGGATAATGAGAAAAATATTGACACTCCAGTAGGAAAGGGAGCAAAAATTACAAATCCTTCCTAGAAGGAAAATCATGAGAAAGCATAAAATACTTTGGTATAAATTAAACCAAAGAATTACAAACTTTATGCTGCAGACTACAAAACATTGAAAGTTTTAAAGACCTACATAAGTTGGAAGGGTACCCGTGTTTATGGACTGGAAGACTTACTGTTGTTAAGACGGCAGTACCCCTAACTTGATGTGCAGATTCAACACGAGTCCTCTCAGAATCCCGGGTGACTTTTTTGCAGAAGTTGACAAGCCAGTCTTAAAATTCATGTGAAAACTCAAGGGACCCAGAATAGCTGAAACAGCCATGAAAAAGAGGAATAAAGTTGGAAGACTCACACTTTCCAATTTCAGAACTTACTTCCAAGCTACAGGAAGCGAGACAGTGTGATACTAGTAGAGGACAGACAGAAATCCGTGGAATAAAATTGAGAGGCCAGAAATAAATCTTCACCGGAAATAAACAGTCAGTTGATTTTCAACAGGGAGCCAAGATAATTATGGAGAAAGAATGATCTTTTCACCAAATGGTACTGGAATAACTGGATATCCACACGTGGAAGAATGAAGTCGGATCCCTCCCTCCCACCCCCCACTGCCCACCCTCTGTACACAATAATTAACTCAAAGTACAGCATAGACCTACTTGTAAGAGCTAAAACTATAAATCGTGCAGAAGACAGGAATAATTCTTCATGTCCTCGGAGTAGGCCAAGCCTTCTTTCTTACAAGGATCAGCACCAAAAGCCCGAGTGACTAAAGAAGAAATGGGTGAATTCAACTTCATCAAAATGAAAAACTTTTGTGCTTCACAACAAACCATCAAAGTGAAAAGACGGCTCAGAAAATGAGAGAGAATATTTGCAAATCCTGTATCTGATAAGGCACTTCCAGGATATATAAAGAACTCTTTCAGCTCTTGGAATAATAAAATACGGGCAAAAGATTGGGTAGACACTTCTCCAGAGAAGAGACGTACATGTCCAGGGAGCACAGGAAAGGATGCTCAGCATCCTCACTCACAGGACAACAAGGCAAAGCCGAAACAAGGCACCATTTCACCCCCACTCGGATGGCTCAAAGCTAAAAACAACAGCAGCAAGAAAGAGAGATGAGAACAAGTGTTGGCAAGGATGTGACGCCGCTAGAACGGCCATTGCTGGAGGGGCCACGGAATGGCGCGGCCGCTTTGGAAACAACTTAGCAGTGGCGCACGTGGTAAACATGGAGTTACCGTGTGGTCCCGCAATTCACTGCTAGGGACATACCAAGAGAAATGAAAACCTACATCCACACAAAAATGTGTCCATGAGTGTTTATGACAGCGTGGTTCAGAATGGCCAGAAAGTGGAAACGACCCAAATGCCCACCACTTGGTGAAGAGGTAAACAAAACGTGGGACAATGGAACATTATTCAACGGCAAAAATTTAGAACGAAGTGCCGATACCTGCTACAGTGTGAAGGAACCTTGAAAAATCACTGTGCTACGAAGCCAGTCACACGAAAACAAACAGCGTGTGGTTCCATTTGTATGGCATGTCCAGAATATGCCAGGCCTTAGAGGCAGAAAGTAGATTGGTGTTGGACAGGAACGACGGGAAGGAAATAAGGAAGGCGTGAGGACTGAAAAAAAAAGGAGTTACAGCTAATGGCTGTGGAATTTGGGGGGACTGGGGAGATGATGAGAATATCTTAAAATTAGATTTGGGTGATATTTGCACAACTGTTAATTCTAAAAGTCAGGAATTGTACACTTTAAAAAGGTGAATTTTATGGCCTATGAATTACATCTCAATAAAGCTATTAAAAAAGAAAAACTATTTCTTCGCTGTCCAGTAATTGGACTTTTAGGAATCTGTCCTAAGGAAATGCATTTATTCATTCATTCATTCATTCATTCATTGAGTGTCACTGTCCTAGTGGGTGTTGTTTTAGGTGCTAGCTATACAACAGTGAACAAATTAAGGAGCTACAGTAGCTCCCCCCCCATCCATGGTTTCAGTTATGTGAGGGCAGCCACAGTCAGAAGCAGATAATCCACCTCTGACCTATAGTCACCATGTCCGTAGTAGCCTCGTCCGCCGCCACAGTGCCTCCATCACTCACCTCACTTCATCTCACCACGTAGGCATCTTATATCATCATAAGAAAAAGGGTGAGTGCAGGACAAGAGGATATTTTGGGAGCGACCACATTCACATAGATTTTGTACAGTATATTTTTACAATTGTTCTATTTTATTGTCGGTTACTATTGTTAATCTCTTACTGTGCCCACTTTACAAGTTAAACTTTATCACCGGTATGTATGTACAGGAGAAAACACAGCGTGGATCCTTCGGTGCGTTCATAGTTTCAGGCATGACTAGGCAAGAGCCGGCCGGGGTCTTGGAACAGATCCCTCACAGATAAGGGTGGGTGAGTGTAATCAGATACAATGATCCGAGGAGTTTTTCAAAAGGATGCCCATAATAACATTAATTTCAACAATAAAAAAAGCTAGAAACAAATGATCCCCTGGCAGACAGATTATGGCATATGGTCGAATGTTATGTAACCATTTAAAATTAAGTTTTCACAGAACAGTCGTGGACGTGAGAAAATGGTACAATATAATGTGAAATAAGGAAAATGCCACAAGAAATGTCCTCCCAGCACTATGACATCAATATTATTTCTGTAGGCAACGGTGTTGGGTTTTGGTTTTAGAGCCCACTTTGCTATCCATTATTGTTTCTTTTTTTATGTTTCTCTGGCTTTTCTGAGTCTCCTACAATGAAATATCGTGTCTTTATAATTCTAAAATCCACATTGCCGTGAACACGGAGCGAAGGCACCGAACCGTTGCAGATGTTGCCTTCTAAATGCCTGGTACAGGTCTGTGTCCTTTGAAGTTAAGAAAACAAAACTATGAGGGAAATCTGGTTTGCTGCGGAATAAAAGTGGAATTTTTCATATGCCGATATGAATGTGGAGTTGTCCAATCTCAAAGAGGAGAGAAAGTATCCGCTCATTATTAGAGGCTGTTGGTTTTTTCTTCGTGGCGTATTTTCTGTGTTCAAGTTGATGGGGTTTCGCTTCTTCCAATATCCACCTGTC
Organism: Paguma larvata; assembly: GCA_030068075.1. Taxonomy (NCBI): domain Eukaryota; kingdom Metazoa; phylum Chordata; class Mammalia; order Carnivora; family Viverridae; genus Paguma; species Paguma larvata. The sequence goes on along the minus strand of CM057841.1, from coordinate 20,675,803 downwards.
AACAATTCTTACACACCGAGAGCTGTCTTTAGTGAGTGCTCGTCACGTGCTAGGCATTTTAAAACATTCCCACATCCGGCCACATCCACCAGGCCTCCCGGCAACTCGGAAGAAGGGGTAAACATCCCTGTTTTGCAATGAACCAGTTCCAGCATGTTAAGGCCCCACGACTGGCTCATGTCAGAATCCGCACGCCAGCACGGGTGCTGTTGACCCTAGTCGTGGTTTGTTTTTTTTGTTTCTGTTTTTTTAAATGTTTGTTTATTTTTTGAGAGGGGGCACAGAATCCGAAGCAGGCTCCAGGCTCTGAACTGTCAGCACAGGGCCCAACGCGGGGCTCAGACTTGCCGACTGCGAGATCATGACCTGAGCCGAAGTCAGACACTTAACCGACTGAGCCACCCAGGCGCCCCGACCCCAGTTGTGCTCGTGACTGTTGCACTGTGCCACCTGCTAGAGACCCCCTGAGGTGGAAAGTTGAAGGTCTTGCCCCGGGCGGGGTTCTCAGCCTAACGGAATTAGGTGCACATACAGAAAATGAAGCCAGTTAGCACAGTCCTGGAGTGTGGAAAATTCAGAAATAATGGAGTACCAGAAGATACTGTAGCTAGTCACTGTAAAAGAATTTAGAAGAAAATTGCAGACTGCATTTGCCCACTTCCAGAATATATTTATGCCATTGTCTGCTTCCTCTACTTAATATTACCTGTTTGTTTCCTCTATAATTAATGTTACAAGGTTTAAAATGCTATATATTAAAAGGTGGATAAACAGTATGTATATGATTTCATGTTGGGGTTTTTTCGATCGGATCACTTGAAGCCAGGTGTGCTTTCTGCTTTATTTGTCACTTGAAATGCATCCAGCCAGCTAGTTGCCCGTGTGTCTGCATGCGGTGGTCTTCCGATAAAGTCTTTTTAACCGTCGAATCTTCGCTCGTTGCAGGCGACGTGGCTGTATGGCATACAAATGACAGGCTTGCTCTTGGTGTGCGTTCTTCAGTTTTTTAATTCTATGATTCTCGGATCATTGCTGATCAGCTTTAATCTCTCGGTATTAATCGCAAGAAAACTTCAGGTAGGACATTCTTTTGGTCCTTTAAGCAAACTCTTTTTTAAATTGTGTGGTCGGTTGGGCCTTATCTCCATACAGCACACAAAGGAAAATTTATGACCAGATTCCCACTGAGAAGCACGAGACCCATTGTTGAGAATTGGTTTGGTTTGGTTTGGTTTTTGGTGGTTTTGTTTTTGTTGTTGTTTTTGTTTCTACGTGCATGATAGAACCTTTCTGTTTTCAGGCTTTCTGAAGTGTCGTCCTTTGTGTTGACATTTATTTTTTTCTTAGAGAATTGGAATCTCAGTTCAGGGATTAGCCAGAGATGGTTATTTGAATGCCATTGATTTAAGTTGAAAAAAAAGAAAAAAAAATTTTAACTTGTGTGTGTGTGTGTGTGTGTGTGTGTGAATTCAAGAGTAAGAAGAACCTGTTGCCTGGGGCCTGGGTTCATCCCAGTGTCTTTCAAGTTGCTGGACACCTTCTTATGGGTGATGTAGGAGCACCACCCCATCGCTCCATATCACAGTGTTGATTTTAAGTGAGTTCAGATTAACTCTGAGAATCCGAGAAATAAGGCGACATTTCCTAGGTGTCATATTCGAAAACATCGACCTGATCTTTTGGCTTTATTAAATAATTCAAAACTCTTAAAGTTACGTGAGATTTAATTTGTTTTTCTTCATATGATGTCACAAGGCCTGTTTTGTTTCTCATAAGCATATGAGAAACATTTCTCATAAGTACTCTTATATCAAGAAGCTGTTTTACTTTCTGCTTTAGGAAGAAGAAATCCTGTCACGGACAAGCTGTCACAAAGATTTTTAAAAACAGGCCTCAGTCGATGACCTAAAACAGTAGTTCTCATTCGTCTTTCTAACTTCAGTTACAAATAAACACCACACATTTTTAATTCTCCAGAATTATTAGATATTATATTAGATAATCTATAAAGTTAATGTAACAGTTGTAAGAAAACTGTTTTGGATCAGAGAGCACAGTTTATCTTTTTTTGTAATGGTGAGTCTTTAATTCGTGTCTGTGGTACACGAATTAATGGGTAAATGATCACGAGGTTTGTTCCATGAGTGTATCCTGACTGCCTCTGCCAGACTCCATATTCTGATTGCAAAGGTCTTAAAAAAAAAAAAGACGAGGATAGTTTTCTTGTGAAGCTTATTATTAAGGGATTCGTTTACAATTATATTAGAAATTCACAAATATTAAGACAGTGTAACCGCATGAAAAGTAGGTGATATTTCCCACATATTTTGCCAGGATGTTGCATGATCCGATGTTGTAAATCCTTACGTAATCTCATCTTAAATGTTTATGAAGTAATTTAAGAATTAAGACTCAGCTGTTTTCATTTCTAGAAAAATCTGAAAACCGGAAGCTTCCTTAAAAGACTTGGGAAATTATTATTACATTTATTTGCAGTTTTGTGTTTGACACTTTTCCTCAACAACATTATTAAGGTAAGTTAATAAAGTGACGTTTAATTTACGGAATTAAAGTTACCTAAAGAATGACCAGTTCTCCTTTTAACAAGCTCGGTTTTCACTTTGTTTCTGTAACCGTTATTTTCTTGACCTCAGTCATTGATTTCTGCTCATTCTTTAATATGTTCTAACTTGAACTCACTTTTCGAGTTATTAAACTTTTTAAAAGCTCAGCCTTAACGGCATTAAGCAAATATTTCTCTAAATTTAAAAAAATTCTACTTTTTAGAGAGCACTTTCTTGCACTACGGTACAAAGAAAAAGATGACATGATTTTTATTGGGTTCAAAGTTAATAGATAAACTGGCAGGGCGCCCGGCTGGCTCAGTTGGTGAAACGTGCAACGCTTGGTCTGGGGGTCGTCAATTCAAGCCCCGTGTTAGGTATAGTGGATTATTTAAAACAAAAGAAAAGAAGAGGGATAAGGAAACTAGCTTTACTGTGAGAACCACAGTGACTTATTGAAATGATTTCGCCCCTCCCGGCAGGCTGGTTTCAGGACAGGAGACATCTGCAGGTACGTGACAGGCTCCTTCTCTTCCGTAAGAGAATGCCACTCCCTCTTCCTGTCAGCTGCCGCTCAGAGACTCGCTCACCCGGCCACCTTAAACACTTCACTCCAGCTTCTTGTCGCTCTGTTCTTAAACCCCACACAGTTCAGTACGTCTCAAAAGCTTAGTTGAGCTGAGCAGTCAGCATTTCTGAAAGATCGGCTGAAGGACACGCAGGTCATCCTTCCCCCCCGTTCTAGATCTTCAGTCATCTGTGCCCGGGTGAAGCCAGCAGAGAGCCGCATGCCTGGACCATTGATTCCTGACTTCTCAAAGAGTAACAGCTATTGAATTGTACTTGATGTCTTGCCAACTACATGCAATCAGAGGAATTAGAAAAAATTCGTCTTTGAGACTCCTGCTGTTTTTACCGTTTGAGATTCCTGCTGTTTTCCCCATGGGGAAAATTCCTCTCGAGTCTCGGTTTTAGGAGTGTCAGGATGTGTGTTGAGCAACTAGTTAGTTTTACTCTTATGACCTGTGCTTTTATCTCCCTCTGCGTTTGCTAGTAGAATGTGTAAGCCCAGGTTTGCTGCCCATCTCTAGTGAACATATTTTCTGTACTAACCTCACTTCTGGATTCATCTTACTTTCTTTTCTATCTTCATTTTCCTTCTGACAGAATTTCTTGACCCATTGATGTTATATGGATTTTTGTAAGGCATATATTAAAAATAAAACAATGTGAATTAAAATTATAATCACTAATAATATACACTGGCATTTGTTCACCCTGAGGGCCACCACCGGGCCTTCAGTTATCACTGTGTGAATCAGTCTTCTATCAGTTGGGTCACCAGACAGACCCCGAAGCCAGAGGCCTCGTGGGCTCTATACCTATTTGAGGTCTCAGATCATCAAATTATTGGTTTTCTGATAAAAAAAAAAAGCCGTACTCACCCAGCTTCAGCCATCTCCTTCTCCCTGAGACCACAGAGGCTCATCTTATATCTATTTTACATGATGAACTTACATATAAGGTTGAAAAAATGATTCTGCTTAAAAAAGGGGGCGTGGGGAATGCAGGAGCGTAAAAATCCCTGTGTTAGAATTCTTCAGTTCTGACGACTATTGCGAACATTTGCTATAAACACACGCGCGCACGCACGCGCGCGCGCGCAGCCCTGTGAAACTGGACACAATGTATGTATTCATTGGGAAATTATCAGGAAATCACGCGTAAGGCATTAACAGTAATTTTCATTTCCTCCCTCCCTGATAGAAAATTCTTAACCTGAAGTCAGATGAACACATATTTAAGTTTCTGAAGGCCAAATTTGGGTTTGGAGCAACAAGGTATGGTTGAATTTAAAATTTATGTTTGCTTTTTTGTATTAAATCAGCAGGGACTTTCAAACTTCAGTTCTCATTGTGCCTTCAGCTATTAATTCCAGGCTCATTTTGAGGAAAACTGTATGGCTTACTTCTCTTGTTTCGAATTTAATACTTTGCTTTTCATTTGTTCCCTAGAGATTTTGATGCAAATCTGTATCTGTGTGAAGAAGCATTTGGCCTCTTACCTTTTAATACATTTGGAAGGCTCTCGGACACTCTGCTTTTTTATGCTTACATATTTGTTCTGTCCATCACAGTGATGGCCGCGTTAGCGGTCGCCTTCCATAATCTCAGGTATGGCGTGTTCTGGAAATGTATGCTGTGCTTTACCCAACTTGCTCTGTGTTGCAGAAAAACTGCTCAGTTGAAAATCAAACCGTCAGACACAGACGTGGCATTGGGCAGCTGAAAGGGGGAACGTAACCAGTTTAGAGTGGACTCCACTCTCAGTCGTTAAGGACGGACCAGCTAAGAGATAGCAAAAAGCAGGCGACACAGTACAGACTGTCCCCTTTGAGCCCTTTCCGTATGGCCCTTTCTGTAGACATGGGATACTCATGACTCACTCCACAGGGTTTGCGCGAAGTAATTAAGTTAAAACAATATATAGTGCTTAGAATGGTGCCTCACACCTGGAACATTCTGTACCTTTTAGCTGTCGTTAGCTGGTATGATTATTACTGACTCAGTGTCTCTTTGGTTCTCATTGTTAGTTTTCCTGTTGATTTTCTGCCTTTCTTCCCCTACCTGCCTCTTTTATTTCTCTTGAAGTATCAAGAGTTAACTGTTGTTCGTTTCGTTGCACGTTTGTTAAAGGGCTTGTAAAGTTGGAGCGGACCGTAACTGTTAGTGTCCCCCAAAGTCCTCAGCTATAATCGGCTGTTTCTAAAAGACTCAGCATATCTACTAACCTGCTAAAAGAAAGAGCCAGGGACTATAAAGACTTTTTAAAAACTTGTGGAACACCTCCCTACAAGGCTGATGGAGGTTTTTGCATTTACTCTCCGTGTTAAATTGAAAGAAAATTAAGTGTAAGAAATTGAAGCTGCTGTCATTTGTGAAAACTTAATGAGGCTCAGAAGGAAGCCCTTTTTCTCCATAGTTATCTTGCCAATTAAGGTGCTGGTGAGCTGTGGTTCGCAGCCACCGGGGAGCTGTACTGGGGAAGGGCATTAAGTGGGTCCCGCTCAGTGGAGATGTTTTATGATTATTAAGAGAGCGAAGCAACACTGAACCATGAAAATACTTCATTGACTGTAAACTATTTTAGTATCTTTCAGAAGTGCTCTTAGCCTGATCTCTAGCCCAAGATAAAATCCAGTCCTGTGAAAATAGATGGAAATTATTCTAGACAGTGTAATTTAATATTATTCCAGACACGCCAACTGTCGACAGGACTCTAGACTGCATGCAAAGCAGGAAGTCGAGTTGGCCTGCAGTAGTTTGTGAAAATGTCTGCCGTGCTCAGTGTGAGTCTCGGAGCCGTCTCTGCAGGCTGACTTGGCGTATGATTGTAGGCAAAGGCTTTAGACCATCTTCATCTACCAGGTAGGGGTATTAGAACCTTATTAGAGGAAAAGTACTACGTTAATTAAAGTAATTTAAGAATAGTGGTATCTTAATATCAACTTCTAAATAATTTGAAGGATATTTTATCAATGCCAAGTATTTAAAGTATTTCTACCATTTTAGTACTAGGAAGGATGATACTATTATGCTCACGCAACACATCTGCATTAGTGTAAAGGATACGACTGAAGAGGGATTAACTCATGGGCTCTGTTTCCATGGGATTAATGAGAGCTTTCCAGCTCGGCCAGGGAGATGGGGAGAGGTGGTGCAGAATGCTCTCAGGTGTTGAGGGAACATGAGAACATATGTTCTCCTGTCTGGAGCAATCTTTTAGTAGCCACATAGAAGCCAGGGCTTGGCTTGTAATATGTGACATCTAAGTAAAGATTATTACCAGTGGTGAAAATTACCTTAGAATACCAGTTTAATTTTCATATGAATCTAGGGTGGCCGAAAGGATTTCTAGGAAAGAATGGTTGTCTAGTTCCGTGGAAGCCTTGTACATATCCAAGTGTGTTGGATTTTATGAAGGGTACGTGGGGCCTTTATAAAGGTACCGTTTTTATCTTAAACCGATGGCCCTTCTCGTTGTTTCCTTATCCCCTTGGCAACACGTCGGATGACATCCAAGCCCCCTCGTCTATCTCCGCATCTCTAAGCAGAGACCACCGGAGAGGACAGTACGTGCCTCCCTGGTGTGACCCAGTTTAGAGGACGGCAGATCCCCCATGAAGTGTTCTTGCCAAAATAAATGAACTTGACTCTAACAATTAACCTCTAGATCTAATTACACATTTATAAGGAGCGTGGGAATAGAGAAAGGTATTAAACACCACCACAAGGAGAAAATCAGCCAAATCCAGAAGGTGGGAGTAGTTCCAGGACAAATGACATTTCCTTCAGACAATAAACAGCCTCACGGTGGAGGATACTTGTTTCGATTGAGAGAAATTTAAAGAGACGTTGACGAAATGCAGTGTGAAAGCTTAGGGGCCTAATTCAAGGAAACCACCTGAAAAAAGCAATGGCAGCAAACAGGAAATAGAATATGAACTGGGTGTTACGTGATAAGAAATTATTGTTAATATTACAGGTGTCATTATTTTAATGTACTCATATTTGATTTAAAAAAATCATGTTAGACATCTGTAATGAGGTATCGATAGGTTAAAATGTGATCATTTGTTCATAAAGGAACTGAATTCCAAGTTTATGGACACGTAATTTTATTTTTTCTTATTTATGGAAACTTGTAAAATACTAGTAAGTCACGAAATATCTTTAAAGATATCTTTATCTTTTTGATTCTAAAAGACTATTTTTTCTGTTTTCTTATAAATGGTTGAAGTACTCTAAATTTTTACTTAAAATGAAATTTGTTAAATTTTAGTTATTCATGCATTATAACACTTTGAGCCTTACAAATTCAAAATTGATTAATGCTGACTCTTTTTATCTTAAAGCAATAATACATTTCTAAATATATGAAGGGATAATTTTCTAAATACATTTGTATATATATAAAGGTATAAATCTGTAAAAAAGATTTACCTATCTTAAAGAGTGTGTATTCAACTTTAATCGTGTACGTGTGCTGTTTATTCAGTGATTCTGCAAACGAACAGTCCATGGGCCAAGTGGGAAAGTGCACGGTCGTCCTGAAACCAGAAACTGCCTACCACTTGATACATACCGTTCTGTTTGGATTCTTGGCATTGAGTACGATGAGGTATTTTGTTTTACCTGTTTGCTTGATTAAGTTTTTCATTTGACCACTCTTTACCTGACATGTTTTAGCAGTGTAACTCGGAAACTGGCAGTCCTCTTCACTGACAATTATGGTTGCCATAAGATTTTTCGTATTTACTATCTTTCCTGGTACAAAATATTATTCATAACCAGGGTTTTCCTGATTACCAGGGTTCTCTATTTTTACCTATATGATGGTTCTCAAAAGGCAGCCCTTTGGCAGGTGGTTCCTGCACAGTCGTAGGCAGGCGTTCCTGTCCCAGACGGTACAGCTGGCTCACCCCGCGGGTCTCCCCGCAGCTGGCAGTTGCCGACCTTTGCCTGTTTCTGTTCCCGCAGAATGAAGTACCTCTGGACGTCACACATGTGTGTGTTCGCATCGTTTGGCTTATGCAGCCCTGAAATATGGGAGTTACTCCTGAAGTCGATCCGTCTTTATAACCCAAAGAGGGTCAGTGCTGTCGCTTTGCCGTCTTGCTTTTATTTTTATGACTTTTAGGATTTCTCTCATACCAACTCTTGTTGTTTTCAGTAGTTGCCCATACATCAGTGACACAGACACTAAAATTTGAAGCAGAAAATAGAGAATTGACACCTTATGGTTTTCTCCCGGGTCTTACAGGCCCAGCTTCTGAGATCAGACGAGATCGGGCGCGTTCAGGGTGGTATTGGCCGTAGACCTTAGGCCAATAAGGTCTGAAATAATTTTATTCTTAATTTTATTTTTTAAATCATTTATTTTTTCCCAAAGCATAGGTTAGATATGCTTATTACACTGAATTTGGAAATGCTGTAAAGCACACAAGGAAAAATGAAAAATCACCAAGAACCCCATTATCCAGTTATCAATTATCATAATAAATTATCCTTAAAACATATTAATAATGGGGGATAGGAAAAAAACAAGTATGAATAAGCATATGGTTACGGTTAGTAGCCCACCGTTGCAGTTTCGAGTTGTTCTCCCCGTGAACTCACAAGGTGGCAATATGGTGGAAGTCCAAGTATCTCATGGGTGATGGGGACCCGTACATTGACCCACCTGTCTGGCATGCTCCATTAAGTGACATTTCTGCTGTTTCAGAAAGAAAAGGTCATATGTTTACAAAACAGAACTGTAAGGCCAAAGTGTTCAAAATACCTGTGATCTAAATGATGTCTTTCTTATATAGATATGTATAATGCGATATTCAGTACCGATATTAATCCTCCTGTATCTGTGCTGTAAGGTAAGACTGATTTTCCTCATTCTTGCCATTAACCACTTTAGCAGAATAATCGCTTTGAGTCAGCGTGCTCTGTATGTTCCTGGCAGACAGAATGGTTTGCGGAGGTTACAGACCTCTCCTTCGCTTCTTATGAAGGCACGTGGCATTGGTAGGAAACCTGATCTATTTCCCTAACAGTATTTAGCAAGTAAAAACATTGTAGCAAAAACGACCGCAGGTTAATTTTTCTAATTAAGTTTGGTTTTGACTTACTATTTACCCCATGCAAATTCCGAAAATCATTTTCAGACCTATTGAGGTGAATTAAGTAGAAAAGTAATTCCCTGTTACCTGCTTTATATAGAGTAAGAGATACTAAAATGCATCTTACTTTAACCTACATATTTTATTAGATGCTTAAAATCACCTTGTGAGAGGCGGGGCATATGTACATAAGTACAGTCCCAGACTAGCCTGGTTATCTGTCCTTCAGTTTCAATAGGAAATAATGAAATTCTTCATATTCTCAATTGACTAACTTCCGTAATAGCTTTAACTATGCTTCAGTTTCCTCCGTAAGAGACAGGGAGTCGCCTGTCAGGCTGACTGTTTGGTAACTCTTGTCACATCTTTGAGATTTGGAGACTTAAATCGGTACCTGGGCAGGGAGCCCAGACTATGCCATCCAAATGAGCTTTTCCCCTCTCTTTTTAAAAAATCTTACATATATTTTTAAGTTTAGATTTTTTCCTTCAAATTTGGTTTTATGTCAGAACGAACAATAGATTTCATACTCTACCATGTGTCGCCCCTCATTTGGGAGGGGGTCTGAAGGGAGGAGGGGGCTCACCCTCACAAGCCTCACCCCCTCAGCTCTAGGTTTTGCTTATGTTTTCATATATGTTTATTTGAAGCCAGAGATTTTAGGCTAAAAATAATATTTGATAATCATTCTATTGGATGATTCTACTGTAAATATTTCGAAAAATTATGCTCTATCATGTTCCTATCCATCAAGACATTTGTCGTTATAGGCAGAGTGCTATGCTAAGTCAGACACTGGAAACCCTAGAAATAAGTTATTTCTGCCGCCCTGCCTCTGGGAATTCTATTGCCCTAATGTAAATAAATGAAGCTTCTTTAAAACATCTGGAAAGCAACAACCGAAGATCACGTAGAATGCACAGTTAGTGAGGAATGAGGTAGCTCTCCCTCCACACGTTGGTTCTGGGCGATAAAACCCCCTCCTCCCAGAAGAGACAGCTCATCACGCTGCTTGTCTCACACTAAAGATGTACGCACATGATAGCAATCTTTTTTCCACAGTCTCTCTGTGTGTAGGCTGAGTTCTTTCATGTCTTAGCTGTGTATTTGGAATTGTGTTCATTTTTTATAGCTATTTGAGGACTTAAGTCTCTTGTTCTTGGTAAAATTGAGGAAGGACGTTATAGAAGAAATAAACTACGCTGTACGGCATTTGGGCTCAAAGTGTAGTCCCCAGACAAGCAGTATTAGCATCACTTGGGGACTTGTTAGAAATACAGATGTTTGGGCCCCTCTCCAGACCAGACCTGTCCATCAGAACCTCTGGGGGTGGAGTCCAGAAACGTGTTTTCCCCGGCCCTCTAGGTGGCGCTAGTGCACAGAACAGGGCTTCCTCGCATATGGGCATTTTGGCTAGCTAGTTCTCTGTCATAGGGGGCTGTCCTGTGTGTTGTAGGACATTTAGCAGCATCCCTGCTTTCGACCCTCTAGTTGCCAAGAGCACCTCCCTCCCGTTGGGACAATCAAAAACCTCCAGACATTGCAAAACATCCCCCTAGGGGTGGGGCAAAATCCTTCTCCCCACCCCTCTTGAAACCATTACTATAGAAAAACCAGTGATAGCACCAAAAAAGCCATCATTTCCAGGAAGTCTGTGTTGATATTCTTTGAGTAAGAGAGTTAGTAACTCAAAAGAATCCTTCCGAAGACTCGCCTAACATCGGTGTAGCCCTTCTCGGTATTGGACTTCAGGAGAAACCTTAATGCATCCAGCTTTCACTGTATATAACCATTGAGATAGTCCAGCCTCTCAACATTTAAAATCAGAGAAAATAATGTTGTTATGTATATTAAGAATTACCCTGAAACTGAATCTTTTACCCAGCTATTGGACAGATTTACCGATGAGTAAAATGAACTCAGGCATCTCAAAGCCTGATTTGAGTTTCCCAGGACAATCATAATGAGGATTTCAAGTTTTCTTGTCCATTGGAGCAATTTTGCTACGTGTCTCTTTAAGATAATCCTGTTGAAAAGGGAAAAGCATGCATTTCACTCTAAAATCAGGAGTTATTACCACCTCCTGTTGATTAATTTCTTTGCATTGCTGAATTCCCACGTTATTGCTGGTCATTTAGAACAGCATTTAGTTAATTCAACACTTATTTTCACATTGTTTAAGAAGTCTGCCACAAGACAGTGTTACTAGATTTTAACATTTTCAGAATTAACAACAGCAGCTTTCAAGCTAGAGAAATATCTACTATCCATTGAATTATAGATTTCAAAATATGTTTTACACCAAAATAATTTGGGCATATCATTAAAAAGTTGGTATTCTATGCATTTTCCAAATTACTAGGGATAATGGAAATATTACATAGGTATCATTGAATCACTGTGATTACATCGCTCCTAAAACTTTGAGCCAGTAGTGCTGATACCTGGTTTTCCATCACCAGCTATTTTCCAGATTCTCCCACCCATGACGCTAGCTAAGAACGAGCAGTAAAAATGGCCAAAGATGAGATGATGAGACAAGAAAGTAACAGGGCTGAAAACACAGCCTCCAAGCAGTCAGGTGCCGCTCTGGTTCTAGTTAGTGGTTCTTAAGTAAAACTCCTGTATTTTCAACGTTAATTGAGGCACTTTGTCATTGGCCTTCTTCCAACATCGGAGTTCTGCTGTTCACCGTAGGACGTATGTAGATTATTGAGGCTTCTTAGCTGTTTGTCATTCGATACGGCAGTGAACATTTAATTAATTGTTGGATTAAGTAGGGAATTATGTTAGGAAGTAGTAAACTCAGCGTGTGATGTTTGCATTCTGCTTCCCCTTCTCTAACCCGAGTTCACTAGGAGGCGCCAGTGGCGTAAATGTACCTGATCTTGAGTCCTGCTTTCAAACATTCTTCTCTCCCACTGTACCTGTAATCGCATTAAAATATGTCAAGCTATTTGTCCTTCAGTGAAGAGGGGCCTGGATTTGGAGTCAGGTTTCAGGTTGTAGCTCTGCCACTCCGTGAGCTGGCTCTCTCCGAGCCCGCGTCTCCTTTCTAGTGAAATGAAACGCAATAGCAGTAGGGGTGGGCCTTCCTGTGTCCACTTCCTCCCTGAGTAACCGTGGGGATGAGATGAGATGCTCAGCCCCAGAGCATTTTTGCAGCTCTGACGCGGTGCTGGCTTGTAAGGGCAGCTTCCGCCTTGAAGGGAGGATTGCATGACCTAAGTTCTATTTTTCTCCACACCGAGAACTCTCTCGCGGTTGCCGTTCCCGTCCTGTCCAAATGAATGTTTCACCAGATATTAACACCACGTCCAACAATTTTTTTATTAGAGTAAAATAAAAGCTCATTTTTAGAAGTCGACCACCCCTCTAGCCCTGATTAGCTTTGGCTCAAAATAACTCGGGGGACTTCTCTCGAACTTTGGCTCGATTCTGCTGGGAGGGCCCACTGCCGCGGCGAAGTCGTTCGGACGCCGCGGTGGCCGTGTTTATTTGGTTCACAAGCTCTCTGCCACTTCCCCCCTTCCGTTTTAATCTCAGCGATAGTTGTGGGTGTGGGGGTGGATTTTGTTTTTGTTTTGTTTTGTTTTTAATTTCAGTTCTGGCCAGGAATGATGGATGAACTCTCCGAGTTGAGAGAATTCTATGACCCAGACACAGTGGAGCTGATGCACTGGATTAAGTAAGAGGACTTTTTTAACCTTTAACATTTAAAGTGCCTTTTAAGAGTCACCATAGCCCTCATGTGGTGTTTTCTCTTTTTCCGAATCTAACTGTGAAGATACATTCATTTCCAAGTTTTCCTTTAAACTCTATATTTGGAAATAGTTTCTTCCCATTCAAGAAATACTCTCTCTAGCCACAGTCTCCGGAAGAAGGGGAAATACCTGTAAGGATAGGAGCTCAGAGCTGGAGGAGGCGCCCCAGGGCCGCTGGGAAGAAAGCTGCATAGTCGAGGCCAGTTTTCCCTTCATCGTGTCGTTCATTCTGTGCCGTTCAGATTTTCTGTTACCGCCGACACGTGAAGATCTTCTTTCCTTGTTAATCACTGGAAAGTTATACCGTAAATGACAGAGTCCTCCAGCTCGGTGGACATTTCATTGTAACGAAGCACACTGCCCGAGCCTAGGCCTAAAGAAAACTCAAACGACCACCTCCTTCTCTCTTGAACATCGTCACGTTTGGCGTTCCGTTGGTGCCTACTGTCGCCTGCGTCCTGTGGCTTCGCCTCAGCACTCGGCACCAGGCTGAAATTCATGGGTCGCAAAGCTTTGGTAATGAAACCTGCCTCCCGCCCGCAGAAATCAACTTTGTTACCCAGAGCAGCGTTCCCGTGCCCTGTAGTCCCTCATTTCCCTACTCTGTAACCCAAAAGCAGCAGCGTGATCATTCACGTGTAAATAGATGTCGCAAATCTTGTGTGACACACTCTGAAGGCGTCCGAGGGACCGCCTCCATCACTTAGGATTTTAGTAGCCACATTGGCACCTGCTCATGACTGATTTTACTAACCAGTACAGTTCAGCACTGCTCGTGTATTAAGAGATGGTAAATGTTTGATAGCGTAGGTCTCTTGAGTGCAATGCATGGATTTTATAGAGATTTATGTCTAAAATATATATGTGGCTTTGGTCCCAATGTCAGACTGGCTTTGACTAGACGCAGTGAGTATAATTTGTCATGCATTTCCAGTGCCAAGATGACTAAGCAGTGCTTTGTCTTTATTTATTTATTTAACTTTAAATCATGGCAGACAATTATAGAGTAAATAATTCCTTCAGTATTTATTGTGCATGGGAAAAGAGGGTTATTCGTAGAAAGAAAAGCTAATTACTTTTGCATTAACTGTAGTCAGCCAGGAATTTATGGCACGTACCTGTGAAGGTGAGGCTGGTGGTTTCTGGTTTCAAAGTCACACCGCCGGGCGCAGCCCGCTCCTGGCGGAGCCCTGAGGCTGGCAGGTCTGCCCAGGGTCAGTCCTGTGAGCAGCCCGCCTCCGCTGCCCAGTGCCTCGGGTGAGACCGTGTCCGGCGGAGCCCGGTGGGGGGGGGGGGGTCGCCGGCAGCGTCAGGCTGGTGTGCTTACTTACTGCAGGGCCTGTGTCTCCAAGCTTGTCCTTGTCCTCATGCGCGATTGTTTATGGTGACGTGTCTGGTTCTGAGACGGCAGCTGAGAGATTATGTTCCGAGGGTCCGGAAGACAGGCTGTTGTCTGTTCCGTCTCTCCTTCGGAAAGCGATCTTTGTTCCTTACTTTATCCTCTTACTAACACGGTCCACTCCCTGAATGTAAACACATTCTTTTTCCTTTCCTAAAAGTCCTCAGCCACCGGAAAGCGTTGTGTTGTTCCAAAATATTGGTCCCATTGTGATCTAATCTTGCTTGTTTTCCCCTGAAATTCTTCAAATCTAAATGATTGTTTTTGTAAAAATAGCTGCTGGGCATGTTTGCGAAATACGCTTAAGTGATGATGAATATATGCCAAAATTGGGTCTATTTAGACTCAAAATGTATTTGTTTAAATCAACATTGAAATCTGCCTTGGTCTGTAGCCTTCAATTACAAACGCAAGGGAAAGTGTACATCGTGTTCTTTGACCTGGCCTTGATTTCTTCTGCTTCTGAAACATAGCATGTGACCTTCAGCTTGCACTTCAGTCCTCCGGTTAGTCGCCTGTGCCCGTGATACCAGCAGGTCCGAGCCGTGCTGGGAATAGGCGGTGGCCTGAGGATGGCATGGGATGCATCCGAGGGTCGGACCGAAGCTGTCTGAGGGCAGCCAGCAGAGCTCCGGCGGGGACTCGGCCCCCTTCTTTCCTCGTCGTCTGCTGCTGTTCGCGGACAGCACCACGTCCGTCTTTCGTCAGGGAGGTCATGACCTCACGTACGGGGGCGGGATGTAGCTTCCATCCCAGGATGGCTGACAGGACGAGTCAGGATGAGAAACAGTGACCTGCAGGAACTCTGGGGGACACTTCAAGTGACCCTCCATTATGGCACAGGGCCCCTCCCAGGGGAAGTGTTGAGAAGAAGCTTACCCACCACGTCCTGGGCTCCGGTCTGCGTACTTGGTGCTGGGGCAAACCACGCACGTGCCTTACGCATCACCGCTGTCCTCGGGGACGCGGAGCCTCTGTTTGGGGGTTAGGGCTGGCCAAGTATTCACTTGGGCTCCTCGGGCTTGGAGGATACATTGGGAGATTCCATCACCTCAGCAGGAGTTATTTCCTCTTCTTTTGGAGGGGCTCGGTCATGACCCTTCACCGGCTGACCAGACAGCCTCCAGGGAAGAGAAAGGGCGTGGCTTTAGGACACCGCCTATTAGGAGAGGGGCCGCTCGCAGGGCTTTGGTTTCTGAGAAACTGTTTCACACCTTAATGCATAAAGTTGTATCTGAACTTCGTATACTCACTAATATGACTTAACAGGTGCTTGTCGAGCCCCCGCGATCTGTAGGACGTGACGTTTCAATGTCGAGGGGCCGTCCGTTTTAACCACCCCCACTAGAGCAGGCGCGGAGTCTCATCTCGGCACTTCTGACTTCATTCCTTGTTCCATATTCTTATTATCGGCTCCAGTTGGAGGTTTTTAGAGCCTTCTCAGGTTTCAGTTGAAAACTCTTTTATACTTCTGATTTTTAGTAATAGAAATTTCCTGTCTTTAGTTCCTTAGAGATTTCAATGTAAGTATAAAACGAATAGAACGTTGAGAGTCAATCCCTCATTAATCAGCGAGGACACTGTTGAAATCAGCCCAGAATCTTCCCCGGGAGAACCGGGAGGCCGCGCACCCCGCTCCTCCCGCAGCCGCCTGCCCTCCGCACGGTGCTCGCGGCCGTGTGCTCGCTTCCCAGCAGATTGAGGGGCTCCCAAACAGAGATTAAAAGCACGATTCACCGATTGATTGATACTAGCTTCTGGCAGCTCTTTCAGCAGGGCCCAGGCGGTACTGTGCTGTGTGTGCGACTAGGCAGGACGGTCACTTCCACAAGGCCCGACACCACGGCGCTGGTCCTCCAGACCTGGTTCCTCCGTGACCCCCGAGTGTTTCGTTCTTGGTTCCTGAAATTATTCTTTGACGTTGTGCAGTTAAGACACTCGCGTAGTTGTGAATATTTCGAGATGTGACATTTTGACCCCGGGGCTTTAGAAGATTTTTCCCTAGCGGCAGTCCCCTCTCAGTGAGGAGGCCTGCGCGTGCAGTATGTCCTCAAGGGGACGAAGAAGATGGACCCCACTTCCTTAGCATTTTGTCAACGCAGAAAGAAATACTGTATATTTGAAACATGATGAAGGTTAAGTTCAGACCTTAAATGCCTATAAGCCTCTTTTATATTTAATGAATCATTTTGTGGTATTTGCATAATTCTATAAATTTTTGAAGGGTAGATAAAGCAAACGTTCACACATTACATTATAATGCTCAGTTTACCCATTAGTTCAACAGTAATTAACTTGTTGCAGCTTAGAGCTTCACCAGCAAATGAGATTATTTGTTCGAAATGCCATCAGGTCTTCCTGGAGTGACATTTAAATTATGTAATGTAAATCCGTTTGACCTGTGAGTCCTTGTCATTATTTGGTGACATTTCTTACAGAATAGATGGTTTGCAGGTGGGGCAGCCTGCTATAGAGCCTGGCAGAGGGCTAGAAAAACAAATTATCCTTTCATTTTATACATCATTTGTTCAAACATTGGTAAAAATTGCTTTGTTTTTCTAGAATAGAGAAGTGTCATTCAGGGGTTAAAAGCACACTAGCTGTTTTAGACACAGACCACAGACTGTGTCAGCAGAAGTGTCTGTGAAGGAAGGACGCCCAGCATTACCCCTGTCAGACCGCATACTTTAAGGACAAAGAATGCCTTTTCCCTTTGCCTGCTGAGTTCACCGCAGAAAATAGAAACCACAGCGGAGCGAGGTTTCTAAAGTCCAGAAAGCGCGTGATTGTTCTTCATTCTGTTCCACTTTGCTCGTTTGTTTTACTTTATTTTGCTTTATGGGCAGACTTGAATATTTAAAATGTGAAATGCCCCAGGTTTGCCGTGGGGCTAGCATATGAAGCCCGGTCACTAGAAGAAAGCAGATAAACATCGTCTCTGCTATGCTTGGAAGTCCCTAGCTTTCAAAGAAGTTCTATTTCTAGTTCATTTGGTAGGCGTCGGGGTACTTGTATTTGCTGCCTTAAAATAAAACCAAGGAAAGACTCTGCCAACAGGCCACGGGATTGTTGCGCCAGCGGCTGAGACAGATTCCTGTACTGTAGACTTTCTAACTCTTTGCTAATGAGGCCGAACATTAAAAGACATCACAGAAGAATGTGGTGTACCTCATTTTTCTCTCAGCGCCTCTCAGCCGTCCTGCCGCACGTCGCGCACCGCTGCAGGGGCGGGGACGCACCCAGCCGGGAGAGGCAGGGTTTGCCAGAGGGAGCCACGTCTGGTGTGGTTCGTTTCCAGGATCGCTCAGGGCCCACGGAAAGCACCAGCAAATATGTGCTAGACGAATCGCTGGTTCACTCGGAAGCGTCTGCCTGTAACGGGAGCTGAGTCTGGCTCTATTCGCTGATTAGCCAGAAGGCTCAGCCAGCTCGCCGTCACACCGTATTGGCCAGCCCAGCACACAGTAGGCCCTCAGTAATATATTTTGACTGAATAAAGAATAGCTTTAGAGCTTCCCAGCCAGCAGTTCAGGACTTTGAACACTTTAAACCTTTGCAAACTATGTAATTCCTCCAAGTCGTGTGATTACAGTGTAGGAAGGGAGACGGAACCCAGGTCATGAGCCATGGACAGACAACAGACCATCATCGATCAGCCGTCTGCGTCTGCCAGGTTATAAAACAGACGCTAGAAGCAGCTCTGTGCATCTCCCTGACGCTGGCTCCTGCTCTCGTTCCAAACGGTGACGTTAAGACAGTCTTAAGATTTGAGTGGATGTTCTCAGCTCAGCGGCCACGTTTGCCATTTGTGTAGAAAGGCCAGTTTGGCGCTCCTTCGGCAGTAAGACCGCGTGAACCAGGGCAGCTCGCCGACGGCTAGCTCTTCCCTCAGCCCTGCGCTCCGCCGGACGTGGAGATCGGGGCCCCCACGGCTGCCACTTTTCGGCATTCTTTAATATGGGACATTATTATCTTCTTTAGTGCACTGGAATGGTTTAAGCCAGTTAAGAGTACACAGAAGGAAAGAAGACTGGCTTGGAGAAACGATGGCACTTTAATATTTGTCCATACTCATTCTCTAACAATTCGTTAAGTTTTCCATTTTCCGTTTTCTTTTTTTTTTAATTTATTTATTTATTAATTTGTTTGTTTGTTTGTTTATTTCTTGAGAGAGAGAGAGGGAGGGAGAGGGAGAATCCCAAGCAGGCTTCATGCTGTCAGTGCCAGAACCCAGTGCAGGGCTCGAATTCACAAACCATGAGATCATGGCCTGAGTCGAAACCAAGAGTTGGGACATTTTAACCCTCTGAGCCACCCAGACGCCCTTTTATTTTCTTTCTAAATTTTTATTTAAATTCGTTGACACACACAGCAATGTTGGTGTCAGGAGTAGTATTCAGTGACTCTCACTCACATACAATACCCGATGCTTAGCACAGGTGCCCTTCTTAACACCCATCCCCCATCGAGCCCATCCCCCAGCCACCTCCCTCCAGCACCCCTCAGTTCGTTCTCCTTCGTTAGGAGTCTCTCATGGTTTGTTTCCGTGAGGGACTCTTGCAAGCCTGGTGCACTGTGATGCGGGCGGCGCGGGACGGGAGGCCCAGACTAAGTGCTCAGTAAGTGTCAGCTGAATTACACTAAAACCTCCCAGTAAGGAGCGCGTTGTCATGGAGACCCTCCTGTCCCGCTGACCACATGGGACGGATGTCGAGCTCCCCGTAGATCGCCGGTTCACGGGGGCAGAGCGCCCATCTCTTTGTTCTCGCGCTCTTGGGCCTGCTTGTGAGAACAGCGAGCACCCTCCCAGCGCCGTCAGGCTCACCGAACACCTCGTTCCGCGCTGGCCCACACCCTGGGCTCTGGCGTGCGGAAGGGACGACGCAGCTCACGTGTCGTTCCTGTTGCCCAGCGTCCTTCTGTCCACGTTTCATCACTTGAGGCCCATTGAAATCCAAGCGAGAGGGTCATTGTTGGAAAATCTGAGTTCTTCAAGTGAGTCGTGAGCGTCCCAGCGTGAACTGTCGGGTGTACCGTAGGCCTTTGTCGGATGGCGTCCCTACTCTGGCCTTAGCATTGCACTGACGGAGACGGGACGCCCGTGCGATACGGGAGTGTGACGGCGGCTTCTCTCAGGAACTTGGCACCAGGGCACGTTTCTGCCCTGATCTCCAGAAACGCCAAGGAGAGCGGCCCGCTCTGACTTTTTCTAGAGTATGTCGAGTTTTAATCATTTCAGTGAGGCTTCTTCTCGAAACCATCTGCATCCTTGACCTCCCCCGAGCAAGCCCAGGCCGGTCTTTTCTCAGCACAGGGGGGCGGGCGGCCCTCCGCAGGAAGCGCCGTGCTGAGGGGAGTCTAGAAGGGCGTTCGGGTTCTTTCCAGTGAACTGACGCCTCGTTGATTTGCGAGACACTCCCAGGTTTCCAAAAAATGGAAGGGAATTAAAATCAACTACTAAGATTCTTTTTTCCAGAGGGCAAAGGAAAAACGAGTTCCCTGTAATCAGGGAGTCTTCCCTGGAGCCTCCGTCCTTGTCCCTCCCACCCCAGGGGAGGCGGCGAATCGCAGCTTGGCGGTGGCACTTAGCAAGATCATGAGTTACTGACACGACAGTGCCCGTGTTCCCCCAGATCCCGCAGACTTTCCTGATCAGGGCGAGGGAGAGGAGCGTGGGAAGTGCTTGCGTTTCCACGTCAGAAACGGTGAACATCCTCACGCTGAGCAGTAAAGTATTTGCCTATTCGGAATCTTCTGTGTTCTCTTGTTTCTACTGATGCTTTTTTTTTTTTTTCTGGAAAGCTATTTATCATAATATCTGTGATCTTTTTTTCTTGTTTCAAGTAAAAACCATTGGAATTGACTCGTGATTAGCTGCAGTGTCTGGCTTTATCATTTGTTTTACTCTCGGCGGCTCTTTAGTTACGTTTAGTACAGACGGGATGACAATCTTGTAAGTTCTCGTCAGAATCTGACCCTCTGGAGCGAGAGTGGGAGGCGGTTCTGGATTTAGCCCAGAAGACCTAGAGCCAGGAGATGCCCACGCCCTAAGACCATTCCTCATAAGAGTAAACCCATCAAAACAGCAAATTAGAAGTTTCCCAGCCATTGTCACTGACAGGAGAAGTTTCGTGAAACAGTTTGCGTGCAGATGTCAAGCAGCCTCCTCTGTGTTTCGCCCAAAGTCTCAGCCCTTCCCGACGCAGCCGGGTGGTTCTGGGAGCGTGATGTTGTCTTCACTGTTGTCTCTGAGGAAATCTAGCAGTGGAGTTAATTCCGACTCTGACCCTTGTAGCTCCAACACCCCAAGAAAGGCCGTGTTCGCCGGGAGCATGCAGTTGCTGGCCGGAGTTAAGCTGTGCACGGGAAGGACCTTAACCAACCACCCGCACTACGAGGACAACAACCTGAGGGAACGGACCAAAGCGGTGAGGGCTCCTCCGCGCCTCTCCTCGCTCCTGGTAGGCCAGCAGTGGCTTCCCGTCGCGCGGCGGTTGTCAGGGGAAGTCGGACCTGAAGCCCACGGGGCCTGTGTCTCCTGAGTCTAGACTTTGCCTTCCCCCACACCCATTAAAGGCCACATTTTTTCCTCTTGGTTCGAATAACAAGAAAAACAGCTTGAGATGTACAGAAAAGAGCATTTGAGAACAAACCCCTCAGAGCTTTTGAATTAGAGAGGGAAGGAAACGGAGCAGGGGCACACTGGTCACTTATTTTATGGACTGTTTTGTGTGCGTCTGTGTGTGTGTGTGTGTGTGTGTGTGTGTTGGTAACATAGCCACATAGATCAAATTTCAGAATGAACAAAGGGGAACTTGGCGAAAAGTCTGCATCCCACCCTCTCCCAGCTACTGGCTCCCCTCGCAGGAGACCAATGCTTTGTTGTGCGTCTTTCCACAGGCATTTTGTGCGTATACAAATGTATGCACCTGCACACACACTGTATTCATGTTCTTTACCCCTCTTTTGCAAAAGAAGTCACGTACTAAATCTTGGTTTCTTGGGCACTTGATATCCTTTGCAGCTCATTCCATAGCGTTACTTTTTTTAACTAGTCACTTCCTTTTTTATTTTATTTTTTAGAGAGAGTGAGCATGAGCGGGAGAGAGGGGCAGGAGAGAGAGAGAATCTTAAGTGCAGAGCCCAGCGCAGAGCTCGATCTCATGACCGCAAGATCATAATCTGAGCCGAAATTGAGAGTCGGATGCTCAACTGACTCAGCCACCAGGCGCGCCCCCCCCATATCTGTTACTAACAGTGTTATTTTAAATCTAACAAAAATCGGGTATGCAGACATAGCATATTTTACTTAACCATTTAGGTCGTTTCCCGTCTTTTGTAAGTATGTAAACAGTGTTCCAAATGGTAAACTTGAATGTGTCCCGCTGTGCACAGATACAGGTGTTTGTCTGTGCATCGGGCTCTTGGAGATGAACTTGCAGGTCGGAAAGCACGGGCATCTGTAACGGAGCTAGACAGTAGTCCTCGGTCGCCCTCCGTACAGATTATGCCAGCTACATTCCAGTGGGCGGTGCAGACAGGTACCCGTCTCCCTCAGTCCTCTCCAGCAGGGGGCTCCAACTTTTTAATGTTTTATATCAGTCACGTCGTAATCTTAATAGCTGGAAAGTCTTGTTTTGGCATGAGGTTTAACTAGCCTAAAAGCAAATGATTTTTACTAAGTCCCCCGTTTTTTACGACAATCACCTGAACCTAGAGTCTGCTAACACGAGCATTTTTCAGTTGGTGCAAGTATTCGGGATGGCCCCAGGTCCGCTGGAGGAAGCAGGGAGGGCACCCGGCCCCGCAGCCCCAGAGTTCGGGCCGGAGGCGGCTGGCGCGGCCCGGACTCAGGAGAAGGTGCGGAAGGGCCACGTCAGGCACACGGGGCCCCTCCGCGCACCACCCCCTCCAAGGTCCAGCCCTGGTCTAGGGACTGAGTTTTGTGCTCTGACAGAACATCCTTACGGTCCTGGTGCCCTTCTTCGGTCACGACCTTCAAGTCCTGGGAGTGGCTTCGGTGTGAGGCCGCTGCTAAACTACGGCCAGGATGGCCTCGGGCTTCAAGTCGCGCCTCCCTGGCGTCTCGCCTGTCCGTACAGGCACGCCGGCCCCCGGCGCCCAGTCTCTTCAGTCAGAAACACATCATTAGACGTCAGTGTGCAGACAGGAGTCAGCCCCCCTGGCCATCCCCCTCCTCCGCGTGCACGCACGTGCGCACACGCACACACAGGACACGTAGGCTCTTCCCGATGCCGAGTCCCAGAACACAGGCGCTCGCTGTCTGTGCGACCACTTACCGTATGTGACACAGGTGAGGAACAGGAAGGCGGTGCTTCCCACGGCACTGCCGCTGGGCCTGCGGGTTGCTCTTGCTCCAGGAAGCATGCGAGAGAAGCCTGGGGCCTCCTGGTCAAGCAGGGGGCGGCCTGGCACTGAGGACCCCACGGCGGTCCTTCTCCACAACCGCCATGGTCAGAAGCCGAGGATCCTTACGAGTAAAGGAGCCCCCAAATGGTACCATCATGCCTGATGGACCTTTTCGCGCAAAGAACCCCCTTTTAAACATAGACATTGTGTCTTATTTACTCCACTGTTGACTTACCTCGGGGAAGCGTCCCTAGGATGGGCACCTCCGGAGGAGTAACTCCCGTAATACATTCTAAATCCGTATCTATGGGCGTCTAAAGCCGAATCTATTCAGCATGACTCACTCTCCCCTTCCCGAGGCCGAGTGACTACAATACGCTTTTGGCAGTTTCCCCCACACGCCCCAGGACTGCGGAGGAGCGAGTGGCCCGCACACGAAGAGGTCGGGGACCTAGGCGTCCGGGTCTGAGACGCAACCCCTGTGGGCGTCACCTCATTAGACGCTCCTCCGCCGACTTCCTGGCAGTTGAGTGAATTTTTCCCTATCGCGCTCTTGTCTCATTTTGCAGGTTTATCAGATCTACGCAAAGAGGCCTCCGGAGGACGTGCACGCCCTCCTGAGGTCCTTCGGTGCGGACTACGTCATCCTGGAGGACAGCATCTGCTACGAGCGAAGGCACCAGCGGGGCTGCCGGCTGCGGGACCTGCTGGACATCGCCAACGGGCACGTAAGCGCGTCCCCTCGCCCCGCGCGGGCCTCCCGGAGAGGGGTGGCCGGTCCGACTCCCCGTACCTTAGAGAGTGACGTTGGCAACCACACGCCCATCTTCATGGCATCCCACACGATTCCCGGCTCCGGCGCGCCAGCCACGGCCGTGGGGGCTGGGCGACGGGACAGATGAGGGGGTTGCGGAGCCCAGCTTCACGTCAGATAGAGCAGTTCTGTCTTTAGCTGATCTGTATCGTGAGGCTCTGCATAAAATTCACGTTTAAAGGTTTTCCCGTTAAAAGCAGAACCTCAGCCTCTTATCACCGCTGCCCCAGAGCATGGTTTTTGGCTGGCACGTGAGTGTGACTGTGACAGCAGGGCCCTTCCGGGCACTGCTCCCGTCAGCGTCCCCTTTGTCCACCATGCCACCAAGATGGCTTTCTGTGGCCAAGTCTACACCCCAGAGCAGAAGAACAAGCTATTTCTCCCTCCAGCCTTCTGAGGAAAATGTTCAGAGCTGTGCCGGGTCTCAGATGAGCAAAAGCAGAAGCTTTTCACCCTGCAGAGGTGGCGTGTGCTGTCATTATTCGGTATAAAAGCTGATAGATATTTAAGAAACAAGTGGGGCGGGGGGAACTCAAGTGTACAGAATTTGAGATTCAGGACCTTGAGATCTGCTCTCTCGGCAAATCTGAGGCACGCGGTACGGTGTTATGACTGTGTGCCCCCCCCGCCTTACAGTAGAGCCTCAGATCTCGTTCACCTTCTAACTGCAGGTTCGTCCCTTTAACATGCATGTTTGAATTAACTCGATTGTGGAAATCATGTCACCGTGTCCAAGTGTATCGGATCATCAGGTCCTGTACCTTACACATATACAATTCTATCTGCCAGTTATTCCTCAGTAAAGCTTGGGGCGAGGGGGCGTGGGAAGAACACGAGCGTCCGATTTTTGCCCGAGAAAAGTAACTGTCCATAACCATCTTGAATTCACAGGAGGTACAGACCAAAGACACACACTTAAATTCTGATCTGTGGGTCACTTTTTCTAACTAGGCCACCCACCGAGTCGGAGGATCTCCTCTGGTCACAGCCATTCTCAGTATTTTATTTTTGTGAGAGCCGCAGCGTGTTGCATTCCTAAGAGCGGGATCCAAGTTCTGCTTCTAGTTTTGCCCTTAAAGGGGATGATCGCATGACATTGAACCCCCTCTCCAGCCGTGGCTTACACTTCTGCGGGGGAGAGGGGTGGGCCGGGTCATCTTTAAGGAGCCACGGACACTGCAGTAGTACGACTCACACCCACCTGAGGTACCACCCTCAAGGAAGCCCAGCACCTCCTTCTCTTGTCTCTTATGAATACAATGTTTTTCCCAAACTGTATTTGGTTTTTGTCTTGGCTGTAGATGATGGACGGCCCAGGAGAGAACGATCCCGATTTGAAACTCGCGGGCCACCCTCGCTTCTGCGAGGAGGTAAAGAGAAACCTGCCGCCCTACACGGCATACTTCACTAGAGTGTTCCAGAACAAGACATTCCATGTTTACAAGCTCTCTAGAAACAAGTAACCAAGCTCTCTGTTCAATCTCTATTTTTGATACGTGAAACTCCATCCTGATGAAACTCCGCAGGTAACGTTTCATCTGTCGTTAGGTAGCCTGAACCACAAAGCTGTGATATGATTAAGTTGTAGGGATGTTTACACAGGCGTGACCGTCCTGGAGTATCTCACGTGGGCTTCAGTCTTTTTTTTAATCTCGTTTTATTAATGTTCTGGAGCCTAAGCGTTCTCAGCTTTCTAAGAGCAATCCAGAGTTT
The DNA here is from genome assembly GCA_030068075.1 of Paguma larvata. Classification (NCBI taxonomy): domain Eukaryota; kingdom Metazoa; phylum Chordata; class Mammalia; order Carnivora; family Viverridae; genus Paguma; species Paguma larvata. The sequence goes on along the minus strand of CM057841.1, from coordinate 20,650,506 downwards.
TGGGTGGTGGGGAGAACAGGAAGCGTTCCATGGGAGCCCGGACAAGACACGCGTCATGTTGGCAATCCAGAGGCTGTTCAGGATTTGACTGAGCTCATCGGCTTCAGGCAGCTATGGGCGAAGTGAATCAAATCTTCAATTATTGTTTCACTAGTGAAGAACGATTGGTGGCTTTTTACAGCCCTTTAATCGTCCTGTTTCACCTAAAAAATTTTGTAACGTTTTCTGACTGTCATGCTTTTAATATTTTTTTTAAAAAAATCACGTTAGGTCTTTGTATATATCTGAAACCTTTTGTTGTGCCGCGTCTGAAAGTGATGTTTCGCACTTCAGCGTACGCGTCCTATCTGTGTGTGTCTGTGTCTGTACGCGCATGCGGGTGCATGTTTTAATGCCGGATACAGAGAAGTGTGACAAATTCCTTACTGTGAGTCCTTAACGGAGCAAAACTGTTAACGTAGCCAGGCAGAATTTGTTACCGTTTAGTGTTATTTTAAAACCTATTGATACTACTTAACCTATCCTGCAAGTAAGAAAGTTTTTCTTCATTTCTTACTCATTTAAATTTACTGGGTTTGCAAAATTTTGTAAACTTTTTGTTTTTAGCCTTTGTATTTTCTACAGCCTAGAACCTTGCAAAGTCTGAATATTTTTAAAATGTTAGATCTTAACTAATTCACTGATACAGTATTTTTGGCAGAGAGCATTTTCATACCAAATTTGATTTGTGGTCTCCAGTCTTGCCGCGAGGGCCCAGGAAGGTGCGATTCTTTCTTACTAAAAGGTAACCAAGTGCCTTTAAGTCATGCTTATTTGTAGACAACAAAGAGATTATGTATACCTGTTCAAAAATTTTTTGATAATTGCTCTTATAATTAATTTCTAACGACGGGGACATGTAAAAGTTGCTGATAAAAGCATATTGCATGTTTAATTAAATCAAGATGGCTAATGAAATTAACTTTCTCCCCTGTACTTGCCAGTTGGAAATGATTTAAAGGTTTCTCCTTGCAGTCGTATTGAAGTAAATTACCCTAGGCATCAAGATAGATCTATCACGTGTTTAAATGATTTTCTATTCAGTTACTACTTATTAAACAGTATTCAAAAGGAAATTTTACACTGTCATGTTGGACTCACAGATACTAGGCTTGTTTAATCAAAACTTATTTAAATTAAAAAAAAAAATGACACTGGCTGGGTTACTAAATTATGCAACTGAAACATCTTGAATTATGTCTTTCCTGTATCCCTTAATAAGGTTGGAGACCACTGCGGTTTAGGATAATACAATAATAAAACACTTTAATCAGTACTAAAACTTTAATTAAGCCAGTAGTGATGCATGCCCGGTGTGGCTGGCAGCATGGGTCAGCACATGCCTCAGCCAGTGCCTTACTCTTAATTGAAACGAAGCACATGTAAGGTACATGTTAGACGATGTAGTTTCGGTTTTAAAGTCCTCTGTTACCTTCCCGATATATTTCAGTTTTATTTCTAATATTTCTGTATGCATTCATCTAAGCATTCGGGTCTGTGGAGTCTCAGTATAAGAAACACGTACTTAAATATTTATGCTTCTCCTCACCGCCGGGACGGCACACCGTAATCTTTCTCACAGTCTGGGCGCCATCGTTGCCAAAACGGAGCGTCCGGTCTTCTGCGAAAAGTATAAAGTGCCAAAAAAAAAAATAGTCTCGCAAGACAGAATCCGTCCACGCGCGCTTTCCAAGACACTGTGACCGTGTAGACTAGGCACTTCACGTCCCGATGTCCCGCTCTGCCAACGAATCGTGTCGAACATTCTTAGTGTTGACAGTTGTCTCTGTCGGGACCTTCTCGCCGGAGTCCGCGGGAGGGAGAGGAAGAGTGACTGACTCCTGGCTCTCCACCAAGCCAGAGCGCATCACCCGGGGCCGCCCTCGCTCCCGCCACGCAGCTCGCGGTGGCCGTGTTAACATTCGGGAGCAGCCGCAAACCGTGGCTGGTTTTCATGGGCAGAATAGCCGCTCGATTTCGCTTCAGAGTCAGCACGAAGGTCCACAATAAGTGCTCTTAATCACCCTCTACTTCCCGGGGCGCCCGGGCGCCCGCCCCGCCCCGCCCGGAAGCCGCCGCCCAGGCTGCTGTCCCGCGTCCGCCCACGGCGCGTGCTCCGGCCCGTGAGCTCTGGGCCCGTACGCAGCTTCTCTGCGAGCTCTGCTGCCTCCTGTGCTACGCAGTTCAACACAGACCTACGGGGTAGGGGCGTAAGAAAGAAAGGGTCATCTCTGCACGTTAACTTGAATGCTTTGGTAAGATTTGGCGAAGGTTGGGTTGCTAATAAAAATTGCTTTTAAACACATTAGGTGTGGTTGGAAAAATTTTTAAATATTGGGAAAACATAAAATTCAAGAACAGGTCTAAGCTTAGATTGCTTTATCGATTTAAGTACTTACTCCACTCCACCTTTAAAAATATCTAGACTGATCAGAAGGTATTAAAATGTACCCAGATCATATTATTGGTGTGATTTATGCAAGGATAGAAGTGCAATCATTGAACCCTTATTGCAAAGGAAAGGCCCTGGCTTCACAGCAGAAGGTTAGTAGAGGGATGGACAATTATACATTTAAAGTTATGATTTCCTGCTTAAGTCTACTTACTTCATTAAATGACTTCATTAAATGACTGACCCTCATCATAGTGGCTAACAGATTCTACGATAGTTGAAAGGTTCCAGTCACTTTTGTTATAGACTTAAACACTAGGGATTCATCAGATCTGTGAGCCAGGTGTGTCATTAGGTGTTCATCTAGGCCATTTCTTGTCCACTGGAAGATGATTCTCTCGAACTTTGTGAAATCAACCAGGTGTGCGTGCGTGTATGTGTGTTGGGCAGGTGCCGCCAAAACGTTTATTCTGATTCCGCAGGAACTTAGTTTAAGATGTACCAGTTTTAGCTCATCTTTGGCCAAAACCTCCCTGAGTTAACATAGAAATACTGCATTTTTTAAATTTCATTCAAACCTTGGGATTATTGGGAAGATATTAAACATAATCATGTCTGTTGTTAGTATTCTCCCAAAGGCTTTATGTACGACAACCTTTTGGCCTAGAAGAGAGTGCTTATCTGTTGATGGAAAAAAAGCTTTTAAGATGAGAGCGGCTTGCTGTCTTGTGGCAATTGGCAATTGATTTTCTGTATTTAAAATCCTAGGGGTAAAATATTACAAAGAGCTTTTATAATTTGTTGTACTGAATTGTACAGAGATTATATACTAAATAAAGCTCTTTGAAAAATACACAGGACAAGTGTTTTTCCTTGCTTTGAAGGTCAGAAAACAAGGAACCAGCTTATCGCGGTGTATTAAACACGTGCTCAGTGGCGTCCAGTCACCAAAGAGGGATGTGGCAAGGTCTCAACTGGACTGGCTAATGTGGAAGGGGTTTATTTTTTCATGGGATTTGGTTTGATGGCTGCTTGTTTTACTTGAGCCTCAGGGTTATAGTTTAGATTTCTAAAGAGAAGGCTACTAGCCACAGAATTTATCCTCAAAGAGATAAATGCTGTTTTCATTTTCGAATCATTTGTACTTCTTGGTTAACTTCTCAATCTTTAGTAATTCAGGGAGATGGACAGGAGCCCATTTAGGTAAGAGTTTATAGATAACAAATGTGCTTGAAGGTTTCTTTGTCCAAAGCAGATACTGAAATTCCAAACAGAAAGAGAGGCCAGTACACTTCCAAACAGAAGAAACTGGCGGTGGGGCCTCAGATGCTCTGTGCTGACTCCTAGAAAGCTCTTTAGCTGTTGAGAACACTCCGCGGGGACGGTCTCTGGCACCGGAAGTGTTGGACAATGCGGATGAGTGAGGCGTAGGATGGGGGGGGGGGGAGTGTGAAGGGGATGGGGGGGGAGTGTGAAGGGGATGGGAGGGGGGGGAGTGTGAAGGGGATGGGGGGGGGAGTGTGAAGGGGATGGGAGGGGTGGGAGTGTGAAGGGGATGGGAGGGGGGGGAGTGTGAAGGGGATGGGAGGGGGGGAGTGTGAAGGGGATGGGAGGGGGGGAGTGTGAAGGGGATGGGAGGGGGGAGTGTGAAGGGGATGGGAGGGGGGGGAGTGTGAAGGGGATGGGAGGGGGGGGAGTGTGAAGGGGATGGGAGGGGGGGAGTGTGAAGGGGGATGGGAGGGGGGAGTGTGAAGGGGATGGGAGGGGGGGAGTGTGAAGGGGATGGGAGGGGGGAGTGTGAAGGGGATGGGAGGGGGGAGTGTGAAGGGGATGGGAGGGGGGAGTGTGAAGGGGATGGGAGGGGGGAGTGTGAAGGGGATGGGAGGGGGGGAGTGTGAAGGGGATGGGAGGGGGGGGAGTGTGAAGGGGATGGGAGGGGGGGGAGTGTGAAGGGGATGGGAGGGGGGAGTGTGAAGGGGATGGGAGGGGGGAGTGTGAAGGGGATGGGAGGGGGGAGTGTGAAGGGGATGGGAGGGGGGAGTGTGAAGGGGATGGGAGGGGGGAGTGTGAAGGGGATGGGAGGGGGGAGTGTGAAGGGGATGGGAGGGGGGGAGTGTGAAGGGATGGGAGGGGGGGAGTGTGAAGGGGATGGGAGGGGGGGAGTGTGAAGGGGATGGGAGGGGGGAGTGTGAAGGGGATGGGAGGGGGGAGTGTGAAGGGGATGGGAGGGGGGAGTGTGAAGGGGATGGGAGGGGGGGAGTGTGAAGGGGATGGGAGGGGGGGAGTGTGAAGGGGATGGGAGGGGGGGGAGTGTGAACGGGACGCCAGGCACGTAGCAGTTGAAATGCTGTTTCTCTTGCCTCTTCTTTCAAAAGTGGTATCTGAAACTCACCTCAAACCCTTCCAGCTAATTTAATACTTAGAAATGTGCTTTATAGGATTGTTTTTCAAAGTGCAGATAAGAGAACTACAGTGTAATGTGAAATCAGTTTGGTGGACTGCAGCCAGCATCAGAAGACAGAGAAAGACAAGAAAGGGAGATGAGAAGGGAAGGCACAGCCCATGTGGGAAGTGTAAGGATTGTTTTGTGAAGTCATCGTTGTTTTTAATTTTTTTAATGTTTATTTTTGAGAGAGAGACTGAGACAAAGTGCAAGCAGCAGAGGGGCAGAGAGAGAGAGAGAGAGACAGAATCTGAAGCAGGCTCCAGGCTCCGAGCAGTCAGCACAGAGCCCGACACGGGGCTCGAACCCATGAACCACAAGATCATGACCTGAGCCGAAGTCGGCCACTTAACCTGACTGAGCCCCCCAGGCGCCCCAGTAGTTGTTTGTTACACATGAAGGCATTATTGTACTGAGCTGCCATTTCTTACTGGTGTATTTCTTACTGATTGAAAGCCACACCCTTAGAGCAGAGAGTAATCTGGGAGGGTGGCATCTGGAACTTGGCTCTGTCCTTGTTGCCCCAACTCTAGTAAAACTCTTTGAACGGTGATGATATTGAAGGATTATTATATGTTTTTAGGTGTGATATGGACATTGTTATTTTTTAAAAGTCCTTATTTTTTAGAATTTATACAGCCATACTGTGGGTTGGGCTCCAGACTGCCACAGTAAAGTGAACATTGCAATAAAGTGAGTCAAATAGGTTTTTTGATTTCCCAGTGCATACAGATGTTAAGTCCACGTTACACTGCAGTCTGCCACAACATTGTCTAAGAAAGCCGTGTGGTCTGAGCTTTCATCAAGTCTTGATCACAGATCCTTCTAACAAATGTAAGAAGGAAAACTTCTAAATACTGCAGGAATTATCAGCGTGACACAGACAAAGTGAGCAAGTGCTGTTGGAAAAATGGAGCCAATAAACTTGCCTAACGCAGGTTGCCACAGACCTCCAGTTTGTTAAAAAAAAAAAAAAAAAAAAAGGCAGTATCCGCAAAGCACAATAAACCAAGCGCAATGAAACGAGGTATGCCTATACTCAAATATTTGCAGATTGAAAAGACTAATAAACACCTGGTAAATCTGATTAAGAAAGATAAAAAATACACGATTTAAGAATGTGAAAGAAGGGGCGTCTGGGTGGCTCGGTCCGTTAAGCGTGTGAGACTTGGGTTCCGGCTCAGGTCATGGTCTCAAGGTTCGTGTGATCCATGAGATCGAAGCCCGCGTCGGGCCCTGTGCCGACAGTGCAGAGCCTGCTTGGGATTCTCCCTCCCTCTCTGCCCCTCGCCCGCTTTTGCTTGCACGCGCTCTCCCTCCCTCTGGAAAAATACACATCAGAAATATATATATATGAAGGAAGATGCAATCCCAGAATCAGAATTGGTTAAAGAATTATACGAAATAAAATATACAATTCCGTGGCAAAAAATAAATCGGTAGCAGAATTGAATGACTTGTGGTCGCAGGAGGCCAGTCGCTCCTGGAGGCCACTCCTCTTCATTCAGTTTATAACATGGCCGGTTGCCTCTAAGGCCTTCCACTTGAGTGAGTCCGACCCCCTCCCCCAGAGAATCCCTGTTTTCATTAACTCAAAATCAACCGACTTGGGACCTGAATTACATCATCAGCAAAGTCCCTTCGTCTTTGCCACGTAGTGTAACGTCCTCATGACAATGGCATCCATCATATTCACAGAGCCCGCTCCTCCTCAGGGGGAGGAGATTATATAGAGCATGTTCGCCAGGGGTGGGACTCTGGGGGCCATCTTAGGATACTGCCCACCAGCTACATTAGAAAGAAAACTAGGGTCTAGCCAAAGCTGAGTATTTGACAGCACCTAACCCAGGACTGCAAACTTTAAGGGAAGGGAAGCACACAGGAGGGTGCCAGTCCCACCCTGACTCTCTTCCTCGGAGTCTTCCAGACCATGGCACAGGGAAATGGCGCTCAAGCAGGGAATGGCAGCCTTACTGAAAGAAATGGATTGGAGTTCAGAGCTAAGGTGGCCGGGATTTGGGAGGAGTCGGAGGAGCAGGGCACCAGAGACGAGGGTGTTGCAGAAAAAAAAAAAAATATCTGAGAAGTTCCCTTTGGGTCCTCGGCTAATTCCTAACCTGCACATGTGTAAGGCTTAGCAGAGAGCTGAACAGAGGTTTCAGAGGTTTCACAGTGCTGAGGAAACATTAGAATCGTGGAGAGATTATGGTGAGCCTCCCTAGCCAGGGAACTGACACACCAGAAAGGCTATACCTTATCCAAGGAGTAGAAACTGTGATCCTCACTGCCTGTCAAAAGAAAGGGTAAGACTGCCTTGAAGGGTGATAACCTAATCCGTGGCCTCAAGTTATCTCTGCGCTTCCAAATATATAACATATAGCACAGAATCAAAAACACCCGGGAACCTGTGCTTTGCAGATACAGTCATGATCTCATGGTTCATGAATTCGAGCCCCACATCAGGCTCCCTAGAGACTGCTCCAGATCCTCTGTCCCCCTTTCTCTCTGCCCCTCCCCCACTAGCACTCTCTCTCTCCCAAAAATGAACATTAAATTATTAAAAAAACAAGAATAAAAAACAAGACAAACAGAATTGAAATAGAAACAGCCACAGTCTAATCAGGTATTGGAGATTCAAGCATACACTTTAAAATAACTATACATACTATATTTAAGAAAATAAATGACAAGATGGAGAATTGAGGTGAACTGAAAACCATAAAAACCAAAATGGAAATCCTAACACTGAAGAGTGTTAATGAACTGGGGTGCCTGGGTGGCTCAGTCAGTGAAGTATCCGACTTTGGCTCAGGTCATGATCTGGTTCATGAGTTCAAGCCCCATGTGGGGCTTTGCACTGACAGAGCTGAGCCTGCTGGGGATTCTCTCTCTCCCTCTCTCTCTGCCCCTTCCACACTTGTGCATGTGCACTCTCTCTCACATAAACTTAAAATGTAATAAATTAAGTAATCAGTAATGGATTAAATAGCAAATTAGACGCAGCCAAAGAGAGAATTGATCAACCGGACAACAGGTTAGAAGAAAATACCAGACCGAAGCTGGGAGGAGAAGATGAAAAAGGAAAGAGCAGGAGATATATTAGAGCATGTCACTTTATCTTGGAAGTGTAACTGAAGTCCCACAAGGAAAGGAAGGAGAATGGATCTGTAGGACTTTGGGCAAGCCACTTTTACTCAGCTTCGGTTTCTTTTTAGTGCAATAATAATCTACAGATGGAGTCAATGAGTGGATTAAATGAGATAGCATTTAAAGCACTAGGCCCAATACTTTGCACATGGCAAGTACAACAGGTGGGAGCCAAAGGAGGTCATCCTCGTCATCATCATCATCAGAATTAGAATGCCAAGGAAAAATGTCTGAAGAACAAACTTGCATGAGACAGACACTAAATAGCCCTTAGTAATTTTATGTGAACTGTTCTTGCTATAGAAAAGATACTAAAAAGTAAATAAAACCCTTTATAGGTCTAGAAGATTAACAAGAGCAGTTTGTCAGGAAACCAACTTCTTAGTAATCTTTCAGGTATAAATTTACATCACAAGGAGAGGTGTGTCTGTGTCTCTGTGCATGTGTATATTGGGTGGGGGGAACCCATGGACAAAGACTAAGAGGCTGTTGATTGCATGGTTTTGGAAGAGACATTATCTTTGTTGAAGATAAAGGTTAAAGCCCTGCCAAGATGCACATATAAAGAAAGTAGAAGCGTCTGATTGAGTATGGCTCTGCTTCAGAGAGTAAAAAGAGTAAAATAACGTGATTTCAGGGCTGGCACAGTAATTAGAGCAGCAGTGTGCTAATTAGGGTTCATACATTTAATGAAACTATTAGCATTTTCTCTTGAGAGAAAAGGTGAATTTTCTTTCCCAGGAAATGACACCTGTAAACAATTATCTCTTATCATTGCTATTAAGATTATTTACATAAGTTGAGCTCATTTAGCATTCACTGCTGTTAATTACTTTTTTTTACAACACCTGATCTCACAGTAGACTCCCTCTGGCTAGAGGGACACTTAGGGATTATTGATAATGTGTAGGACAAATAGACAAGCCCACTATTAGGGAACCTACTGTCCAATTATTTTGCTCTGTCTCTGTGGGCAGCATTTGTGTTTCTTTAATACTGTAGGTTTCAGAATCGGAGTATCTGTAAGAGCCTGGTGGATTAGGAACCTCAGGAACACAGCCCTCCCTGTGTCCTTCAGCTCAGCGATTCCTTCCCGGAGAACTGACAGAGCGCCTGCTCCACAGACGGGGAGACGGGAGGATAGAAAAGGCCCTGGCTATAAACACAAATTTTAAAATTTCCGTTATTATATTGAATAAAAATGTTACGATGACATGCTTTGACAGAGTTACAAAATTCCCTCTGGGAGAAAAAACAAAGGACGTGCCAATTAGGAATTTTCACGTGGGGAGTTACAGAATACCCAACTCAAATCGGTCGAAGTTGTAAATGGACCACGTGGGCCTCAGTAAACAGGCTGAATTTTCCTCCAAAGGCGATAGAACAACACGGGAGGATTCTGAGCAGTGTTAGTGGCATTATTTATGTTTCACAGAACATGGCTCTGGGTGCTGGTTTCATTTATCTTCGGTTGCTGCCAAATCAAATACCAAAACCCCCCGTGCTTAAGACATTACAGACACATGGGCTCTCGTCTCCTAGTCAGAAGGCAGCATGGCTCAGCTGTTTCTCTGCCCAGAGTCTCAGGAGGAGGAGCCTCCCGCAGGCTACTGGCAGAATTCAGTTCTGGGTGTTTGTGGAGCCAAGGTTCTCAGCGCTTTGCTGTCTCTCAGCTGGGGACCACCCTTAGTTCCGAGAAGCCTCCCCGGGGGTCCTCGCGCACAGCGTCCAACCTCTCAGACCAGCAACAGGACATCGGGGACCCACCTGCTGCCCCTCTTCTACCTACCCTCTGCTGTGTCTTTTTAATTTTTTTAACGTGTATTTATTTTTGAGAGACGTAGAGCAGAGCGTGAGCAGGGGAAGGGCAGAGAGAGAGAGGGAGACACAGAATCCGAAGCAGGCTCCAGGCTCCGAGCCGTCACAGAGCCCGACGCGGGGCCCGAACCCACAGACTGCGAGATCATGACCTGAGCTGAAGTCGGCCGCTTAACTGACTGAGCCTCCCAGGCGCCCCTGCTGTATCTATTATGCCCAGAATTCGGGAACCCCAAGAACCACCAGGGAGCCGAGCCCAATGCAAGAACAAAGAGCCTTCATTCGAGCTAGCTTGAGCTCAATCTCCTACCTGCACGGACGCAGCGGTGGGTCGAGAGAGAGAGAGTTCCAGAGGCGCAAGGGTTTTAAAGGAGTAGTGGGAGGGGTGATGCTCGTGGCCCTAGCTGATTGGCTGAGGAAAGGTCAGGATCCTGTTCCTTTCCAAGGCGGGAAACAGGTGTCTCTATTTGAGGGGATACAGGTGCTCTAAGGATTGGTCCCAGCTGCTCTGGTGAGAGGCGGAACCTTATTGACTGGTCCATCCTAGTCTTCTGGAGTCCCGATTTGCCCTTGCAGCATCTTTTCAACTACAACTGGGAGACGTTCTCCACTTTTAAGGGCCTGCAGCATTACATCAGACCCACCAACAAGGACAGGGTGATCTCCTCGTCTCAAGGTTTGTAACCTTTACCACATCTGCAAAGACCCTTCTCCCAAGTCACATGACATAGTCACAGGTTCTGGAGATGAGGAAGTGGAGACTGGGGACGGGGGACAGACTCAGCCTACCACAGATGCTGTGTGGAAAGCAGACTTGGTGGGCAGATTGCATTAAGGGTATCGCAGTCATCCAAGTAAAAGGTTATGGTGATGGTTTGGGGAGCAGGATGGTAGTGGCGGACGAGGAAGAGAACCAGGGTTGACAGAACTTGCTAGCAGATCGCGCACTGGGAATAAGGGAGAGTGAGATCAAGGGTAACACCCAGCCTTTTTTATCTTGGCTAACTGTGTATATGAGGGTAGTGCCTTTTCTTGAGATGGAGAAGATTCGTCTGGTAGCCATTATTGGTGTTCAACAAATATTTCTGGTTCTCCCTTCTTCCTGTCCTCCTTTTGGTTGGATGTGGACTTAGGACTAGTTCTGGCCAATGAGATGTGTCCCTTCCGGGTCAGAACATTTAACTGCCGGCGTAAAATCCTCAAGATCCTTTCTCTCCCAGACGGTGGCTGCTTCCCCATCAGCCGGGGTCCTGGAGGAAGGGTGACGTGGAACAGAGAGCTGGCTGCTCACTTGCATTCGACATGCAGTTTAAAAATTAACCTCTGTTGTTTTCAGTCACTGAGACTCAGGGCTCTTTGTTACAATACCACAACCTTGCTTATCCTGACGTAACACATTGAGGAGGAGCAGGCTTTTACAGGAACAGGAATCAAGTGTTACAGATTTGCCGTGTTAAAATTGGGGCACCTGCATGGCTCAGTCGGTTGGTTCCATCAAGTACCCCCTGTTACCTTTCCAAAAAATTACTTTTTTGGCTCAGGTCACGATCTCACAGTTTGTGAGTTCAAGCCCTGTGTCGGGCTCCATGCTGACAGTGCAAAAGCTTGGGATTCTCTTTCTCCCTCTCTCTTGCCCTCTTCCTGCTCGTGCTCTCTCTCCCTCTCTCAAAATAAAATAAAATTGAGGCGCCCGGGTGGTTCAGTTGGTTAAGTGTTTGACTTCAGCTCAGGTCATGATCTCATGGTTCACGGATTCAAGGCCTGCGTCAGGCTCCGTGCTGACAGCTCAGAGCCTGGAGCCTGCTTCAAATTCTGTGTCTCCATCTCGCTCTCTGCCCCTCCCCCGCTCATGCTCTGTCGGTCTCTCTCTCAAAAGTAAATAAACATTAAAAAATTTTTAATTTAATAAAATTAAAAAAAAGAAATGAGTTATCAAACCACAAAAAAAAAAAAACCATGGAGGAACCTTAAGGCACATCACTAAGAGAAAGAAGCCAGTCTCCAAAGGCTACATACTGTATGATTCCAACTATACGACATTCTGGAAAAAGTGAAACTATGGAAACAGCACAAAGGATCAGTGTTTGCCAGAAAGTAGGTGGGGAGGAAGGGTGAATAGGGGCACACTTACCTAAACAGAGAATGTTTAGGGCAGCGAGAGTCCATGACGCCGTAACGGTCATTACACATCTGTCCTAACCCACAGAATACACAACCCCAAGACTCAACCCCAATGTAAGCTATGGAATCGGGGTGATCCCAGGTGGTGGTGAAGTGTCGGTATCGGCCCACCGTGTGTACAAGCGGACCCCTCCAGTGGGGGATGCTGACGGTGGAGGAAGCCAGTGGGGGTTGGGGGGTGGCCAGGGGACTTGCAAATGGGAAATCTCTGTACTTCCTGTTCAATTTCACCATGAACCTCAAACTGCTTAAAAAAGTGAAGTCTGGGGCGCCTGGGTGGCTCAGTCGGTTAGGCGGCCGACTTCAGCTCAGGTCATGATCTCACGGTCTGTAAGTTCGAGCCCCGCGTCGGGCTCTGTGCTGATGGCTCAGAGCCTGGAGCCTGCTTCAAATTCTGTGTCTCCCACTCTCTCTGCCCTTTCTCTGCTCATGCTCTGTCTCTTTGTCTCTCAAAAATAAATAAACGTTTAAAAAAAAAAAGTGAAGTCTGTTTTTTTTTTTTAAGTTAAATGAAAACCAGTCATTAACAGACTGAGCTCAAAACTAAAAGAAACTAAAACGCAGAGTACCTGATATGTAAGAGCAAAAACTGTAACACATGAAGAATTACTGCCATCCACGCTCAGTTTGAGTTTTTCTGGATTGGCAATATTTTAAAGGATTCAGCATATTAGCTGAGATTTCGACATAAATCATTAGCCCATTAATAACCTAATCTTTTAGGTTAATATGGAAACTCGCTGTGTGACATTTTAAGAATTCTAACACAAAACAAGTAGTGAGTCATCTGGAAAATCGAAGCTGCCTTCTGACTACCGAGAATCTAGTAGTACTTGTTACATTAAGATATTTGAAATTAGGTTTCCCTTCACACATAGAATGCCCTCCATTAAAGTTATAATGCACATTATTTGCTAATATTTTCTAATATTATTCCAAGAGGTTTGGAGGAAGGCAACGCAATGGTGAAAGATTGTGCCCTGCCCGTTCCTTGCCAGCAGTGTGACCTTGTGTCTCCATTTCCTGCACTATAAGCAGATTAAATCAATAGTCTCATCCCATAAGGTTTTTGAAAGGATTAAATTAGTTAATAATTTAAAGCTCCTAGAACAGTGCCAGGCACGGACTAAGCACCTAATAAATATTTATTGCTGTTATTAACGCAATTTTGACACTTCTTAAAAGGTAGGCTGGATTGTGTGATGATTCTCTCTACACTGTGGTATAAAATGTTTACCCCGATGTGGCCGAACCATCTATTCATAGACGCTTCTGCCCCCCCTCTTCCTACTCCATGACCGCTCGGAAGTGCTTTGTGCCGTTAGCGCAAAGCAAATCTGACTTCCCAGCGCACCGGCCCACCGGCCGCTACGGGAACCTTCCAAGCATGGCCCCACCCAAGAGCATTTCCATGTGCCAGCCCCTCATCCCGTGATTGTCTTCCCTCTCACTTGATGGCTCTTTCCCCCGCTGCACTCAGCTCTGCTCAGACACTGCCTTCGGGGAGAGGCCCGCCCCCCTCACCCCAGGTCGGCCCCCTGCCGTGGCTCGGCACCCACGAGTCCACCTGGCTTGTTCCATCTTCCACCTCCTCTCCTAGAATGTAAGTCTCAGCAGGGCAAGGGCTGCATCCTGTTCAGTGCTCTCTTGTCCGTTTCCAGTTCCCGCTGCGAGCTGCCCTGGCCCCCCGTACGCGAGACCACCCGTTCGCTCTATCCCTTAGTCTCCGTTTCTTTTTAGCATCCATGACCATCTCGTTTCCTGATCTAGTTCCCATGCCCCATGCTAGAATGGTGTCCGGAATGGGGGCACCGGTTAGACACTCCATAATATTTCTTGATGAATAAAGAGGGTCTGGCCCATAACAGATCCTCAGCGAATGTGCTGAATGGATAAATGTCGCTGATGATGTCACGGGAGGACTAAGGGGGGATATATTTCCCGTGGCCCACCAAAACACAATAGAAGTTTCCATTAGGAAAAACTTAATAGCAACCCATGGTGTCTGACATATGGCGAGCTGGGTCGACCCTAAAGCCACGACGGCTAAGCGCACGTGGGCTCTCGTTACAGCCCGGAAATCCGACCGTGTTACACTTTGTCTCTCTTTGCACAACCATTTCATTTTTAAACTTAATTTTCCTTTAAATAAACTCTACCCCCAACGTGAGGCTCGAACTCACGACCCTGAAATCAAGAGCAGCAAGCCCTATCGACTGAGCCAGCCAGGCACCCTTCAGGTCTCCCCTCTCTAAACTTCTAGCCACCACCACCCCCCGATCCTACACTCTCAGAGATAGAACTGCGTATTAGTTATCTACTGCTGTGTAACCAACCACCCTGAAACTTAGTGACTTAACACATAAAAAGCGTCTTGTCATCTCACAGTTTCTGTCGTTCAGGAGTCCAGGCCTGGATTTGCTGGAAGCCCCTGGCCAAGGGGTCCGGGTCTCCTCCGAAGGTCTCTTCTGGGGTAGGGTCCTCTCTCACCCTCGAGCCCACGGTGTTTGGCAGTCTTGCATTCGCGGAGGGCTGCTGGCAAGAGGCCTCCCACAGTTCCTCGCCATGTGAGCCTTTCCACGGGGCAGCACATGACAGGACAGCTGGCTTTCCCAAGCGCACGTGCACGTGACAGAGCCCGAGACAGAAGCCACTGCCTTTTCGACTGCCCGCTGTCCGAAGTGGCACCATTACTCTGCCATACTGGATTTGGTGGGAGCAAGTCACCAGGTGCGGCCCACGCTCTAGGGAGGGATCGGACGGGCCCACGAGCACCTGGCGGCCGCCTCCCACACCTCACTTCCTATGTCCCAGAGAAGACAGGAGCCTTGGCACGAGAACGTTCTCATCTCTGACTTGCTCATCTGCTCCACCAACCCACTGTCCTTTCCTCGCGCGCAGGAGCTGCCCTCCTTCCACCTGTGGTTCGGTTCCTGTTTGGATCCTCCCTCTCGGGATGCCTTGCCTGATGGATGATCCGTCTTTTGTTACACAGTCAGCCCCTCGGGTCAGCTGGGATCTTCTCCGTCGGCTTTTCCGTGTACTCACGACTCTTCCCACAGAAACGAACAAAAAATGCAAACCAGTCTAAACCCTCACTTATCCTCTGTCTCCAACCTCTCTCTCTCTCAAACCTTCATTTAATGGTCCAGATGTCCTCTCTAATGTCCTCTCTCTCCCCCAAAAGAGCTGCCTGTTGTCACTTTCAGTCCACTCCAAGATGGCAGGATTACTGGACCGGCAGAGAGCTTGCCGGTGTCACCGATGACTTCGTGGGATCTAGGGAACGGTTTTAATCCTGTGTTCTCTTGTGTTTTGTTTCGAGACAGAAAGACAGAGCGTGAGCGGGGGAGGAACAGAGAGAGAGGGAGACACAGAATCCGAAGCAGGCTCCAGGCTCTGAGCTGCCAGCACAGAGCCCAACTGGGGGCTCCAACCCATGAACCGTGAGATCATGACCTGAGCTGAAGTCGGACGCTTAACCGACGGAGCCACCCAGGCGCCCTGTGTTCTCTTCATTTAAAATGCTGGTACCGCCCATCCTTTCGGAAACGCCCTCTTCCCTTATATTTCTGAGACGATGTTGTCCTAATTCTTACCTCCCTGGCCTCCCCTCTCTGGCTCGTGTGCGGGTGTATTTTCTATGACTCATCATCCCTTTACATGTCGGAGTCCTTCAGGCCGTGGTCCTGGGACTTCCCTTCTCGCTCTGTTTCCTCTCCCTTGGTGACCTTCCCCACCCTGGCTTCCAGTACCATCTAAATGCACGTGACTCACAGACCGACTTCTCCAGCCCAGACTTGCATCCATACTGGCCCATTTGACATCTCTTCCGTGATGTCTCAAAGGCAGTTCAAGTTCAGCATTTCCAAAACCAAGCTCATTTTTTCTTCCACCAACCTGTTCCTTTTTCAGCGTTCTCTAGGGTATAGTTTCTTGGACTGTTGCAGCAAACTGCCACCAACTTGGTGGCTTAAAACAATAAGAGTTTATTCCCTCATGGCTTCAGAGGACAGAAGTCCAAAGTCTAGTCTCCCTCTGCAGGCTAGATCAGGGGGAGAATCCCCCCCCTGCCTCCTCCCACTGCAGGTGGCGCCGAGGTGCTCTCGGCGTGTAGCTGCATTCCTTACATGGTCACCTGGCTTTCTCCTCTTCTCCTGACATGTCTTGAATCTCCCTCTGCCTTCCTCTTAGAAGGACCTGGAAAAATCCAGGAGGATCTCATCTCAAGATCCTAACTTAATGACACCTGCAAAGACCTTTTGTCCAAGTAAGGTCACACTCACAGGCCACCTGCAGCCCAGCACATCCAGCTCCGTGAAGGCGCCTTCATCCGTCCTGCTGTCCGAGCCAGAAACCTTATGACTGTCCTCGTTCCCAGGATCCTGTGCATCCGTAAGTCATGTTCCTTCCTCTGCATCTCCGATATCCGTCCGCTTCTCCCTCTTCAACACAACTTAGTACCCTCTCTACCAAACTAGTACCCCCTCTCACCTGGAGTCCTACAGCAGCCTTCTGTCTGTCTGCACCTACTGGGCCCACCAGCCAGCCTCCACGCTGTAGAGTTATTTCTATATGTGAATCATGCTGCCCCTCCAGCTTCTTCTCCAACCTTCCACTGCTCTTAGGAGCATGGTCTTTATTAAAAACCATGTGCAGGGGCGCCTGGGGGGCTCAGCCAGTTGGGCGTCCAACTTCGGCTCAGGTCTTGATCTCACGGCTCATGAGTTCGAGCCCCGTGTCAGAGCCTGCTGACAGCCCAGAGCCTGGAGGCTGCTTCAGATTCTGTGTCTCCTTCTCTCTCTGCCCCTCCCTCGATCATGTCTCTCTCTCCTTCGAAAATAAATACACATTAAAAAAATTTTTTAAACCACATGCAGTAAGAGCATCGACGTTACGCCGTGAAGCCGGTAGGGAGATGGCGCAGAGCAGGCAAAGAAACATTTTGTAGGGCAATTGAGAGGAGTCGTTACAAAAATTGGCGACTTTGAACTTGGCCGGCTCCATACCCAACAATTGACTACACCATGACCTTACTCAGCCCCTTCTTAGAGAAGCCTACAAGAAAACCATCCCTGGACGTTGACAGGCTAAAAAGCATCTGTCTTCCTTCGACACTCATCACGTAGTAAATACTGAGATGGCTGGGGTCCCTTCAGGGTGATGCCAGCAGAATTTAAAGTCGTTACAGCTGCTTTCCGCCCCCTCCTCCCCATCACTTCATATAACTCTTCGGCTGTAATACCTGAACGGGAAGCTGTCCAAATGGCTTCAAAATGAAGTGCCTCTAAGTTACCATCTTTTATATTTCTGTCCCCGTGAAGCAGTCTGTTCCAATTTATGTTCTAATCATAGCTAAGTGGAGACCTTCTAGGTCCAATGGAAGCAAATCTCAAGCATAAAATATATGACGTCCACCAATCATAAAGCACCTTCTGGGCATCCACAGCGCGTTCAGCACTGTGCCCGTTCCACTCTGGGGAGGGTTCGGGCCCCGAAGCCGGGGAATGGAGAGCAAGGTAATTTTATGCACGTGAAATGTTCCCTTCACCATTTCTGCGTCTTCAGGATAGAGTTGAATCTGCTGCAGAAGCAAACGACCCTAAACTCTCGGCGACTTAAAGCAATGAATGGTTATTTCCCATTCTTGCTACGTTGACTACTTTTCATCATGCTGTCCCTCCTCCTAGACCAGCTGATGAAAAGACCCTGTGGGGGTGTGCCCGGTCACTGTGGCAGACGGAGAGGGGGCTTTGGGGGGACTTGCACTAGTAGTTAAATGCTCTGTCCTGGAAGCAACGCCTGTTCCTTCCGCTCACAACTCATTGGCCAGAAGAGTGCCGTGGCCCCACTCAACCACCAGAGGGCCCCAAAGTGCACCCCACAGTGTGCCTAGAAAGGGGGAGGTGTGGACTCCAAAAGTTCCATCCAATCAAGCCCAGAACGTATGCGTGGTGCCCAGGAATTTCTAAACTGGGTCAAAGGTGGCCCTGTCTCCATCCAGAGAATTAGGAACTAAACGCCAGGTTCTCTATCTGACCTCCAAAGTCATTGCTTCACTCCAGGTGTACAAAGACAGAACAGGCAGAGGCCGACAGATATCAACACACCCTCCAGCAAAGAGAAAAATGGAGGGCGCCCAGGCACCGGCTCTATTTCCTCTTCTCTGTTGTATTTACTGCATTTAACATTCACGCGGCGTCATTTATCTGCCGGGGATCCCTCTAAGCACCGTACGTATATGCATTGATTTCATCCTCACTACAACCCCATGACAAAGGTGCTATTATAAACCCCCTTCGCAGAGGAGAAAAGTCAACCACTTCATTTGTTCGCGGTCCTGCGGCTAGTCCGTGCTGGAGCTGGGGTTCCCACTCAGGCGGCCTGACTCCGGCGTCCGCCGTTAACCATTACGCCGCCTTGCCTTCGCGGGCCATCTGCATCTTTAGAGACTCATTTACGAGCAAAAATTCCAAATTAAACTGCAACCTCTGAGCGGGAAGATGTTTGTTATAAGAAGAAGGTCTTAGCCTTGAAGGGAACGGATTTGTTGTTGGAATCACCGCTCCCTACTAGTCCTTCCTGCCCTTGTCTCCACCCGGGAGGCAGGTGGGACCCTGGGACCTCTCGCAGAGGAGTCTCGTGGTAGGCTGGAACACGGATGGAACATTCCTGCTCTTTGCTGCCGGCGAGCCTCCACGTAGGGAGCACGGCTGCACCGCCGTGCTGCAGGCAGAGGAAAACGCCTGCAAAGGCGCACGCGCTGGCATGAGGAGAAACAGAAATGGAACTTCTGGATCCAAACCAGAAATTCATTTTTTGAAGACGGACCTCGTATGTAGCCCTTCAGTGCGGCCTGAGCCTGAAGGCAGCTCTCCTCCAAGGTAAGGAAGCCAGGGAGAAGACGGAGCCGGCATGCAGAGAGGAGGTGGATTCCTGCATTCGGACCCAGGTTCCAGTCCTTCCTGGGGATCCCCACGGGGTGGTGAACCCTTTCCTTCTAAAGTTCCTTCAAGCGGGAATTCTTTCTCTTGCCATCAAAATGGTAGCTACGCCACAATTTAGTTAGCCCATCTCCTACTTTCAATTTTTCTCATTGTTTTGCTAATGCAAATAATGCCAAAAGACTTTCCTATTCTTTGAGCATGCTGGAATATGTCAAGAACATGATCCTAAAAATAGAATTGCTTTCTACTTTAAAATTTTTTTAGGGGCACCTGGGTGGCTCAGTCAGTTGGGCCTCCGACTTCGGCTCAGGTCATGATCTCTCGGTCCATGAGTTCGAGCCCCGCGTCGCGCTCTGTGCTGACAGCTCAGAGCCCGGAGCCTGCTATGGATTCTGTGTCTCCCTCTCTCTCTGCCCCTCCCCCACTCATGCTCTGTCTCTCTCTGTCTCAAAAATAAGTAAACATTAAAAAAAATTAAAAAAAAATTTTTTTAATGTTTATTTATTTATTTTGGGAGAGGGTGAGCAAGCAGGGGAGGGGCAGAGAGAGAAAGAGAATCCCAAGCAGGCTTGGTACCGTCAGTGGCGCGCCTGAAACGGAGCTAGATCTTACGGACTATGAGATCACGATCTGAGCTGACCAAGAGCTGCACACCTAACCGACTGAGCCACCCAGGCGCCCCTCTCCTTTTATTTATTTTTTTTAAGATTTTTTTTAATGTTTATTTTATTTTTGAGAGACAGAGACAGGGCATGAGTAGGGGACGGGCAGAGAGAGAGAGAGGGAGACACAGAATCTGAAGCAGGCTCCAGGCTCTGAGCCGTCAGCACAGAGCCCGACGCAGGGCTTGAACCCACAGACCGTGAGATCGTGACCTGAGGTGAAGTCGGACGCTTAACCGACTGAGCCACTCAGGCGCAGCACCCCCCTCTACTTTTAAAAAGTTATTGATGCTTTTAGGGTACCTGGAGAGAGAGAGGAAGGCAGAGAATCTGAAGCAGGCTCCGCATTGCCATGAACCCATGAGATCATGACCTGAGCCAAAGTCGGACGCTTAACGGACTGAGCCACCCGGGCCCCCCGCCATCATGTACTTTTGTGCACCAAATAACAGCATTGGAATGTATGAAGAAAATCTGCGAGGAGACAAGAGCGAGGGATGAGGATAGCAGCAGAGAAGGACAACTTACCTCTCTCCAAACCACTCAGGCCAAGTACATACATGCACATGAAGACGGGGAAGTGATTTTGTTATATTCTTTAAATATACGTGGAAGGAATTTCTAAAAGTTTGTGATTGTCTAAAATTAGGGTTTCAGGAGAGCCTGGCTGGCTCGGTCAGCAGAGCCTTCGGACTCTTGATCTCAGGGTCGTGGGTTCGAGACCCACATTAGGTGCAGAGATTACTTAAAAGTAAAATCTTAAAAAACTTTTTTAAATAAAATTGGGGTAGGTATGAAAAAGTCAAAGCCTACTTATTAGCTTTAAAAATCAGCTACTAGCTGTGGATTCCCTGCTATGGCGTGAAGGTTTGTGTCCTCCCAGACTCCTGTGTTGCAATCCTAGCCCCCTCAAGAGTACGGCATCAGTAGATGAGAACTTTGGGAGGCGATTCGGTCATGAGGGTAGAACCCCCATGAGTGGGATTAGGGTTCTTATCAGAGAGACATCCCTTCCACCACGTGGGGACACGGGGACACAGGGAGAAGGCAGCCTTCACCCGCCCGTGCTGGTGCGCTCACCTCGGATTCCCAGCCCCCCAGAACTGTGACCAAAACAATGTCTGTTGTTTGTAAACCAGCCGGTGTGTGGGAACTTTGCTATGACAGCCTAAACAGACAAAGACATTCCCCTTACAGAAAAAGCAAAGAGGCTAAAGCTCTTTCTCATTCTCTCTCCTTCCATTACTCTCACTGGCACCAGCAGGGAATTTTGTGATCTCTTCTGTGTCTTGAATATGCTGCATAATGTAAAAATGATAACGTTTTCATAAGCAGATGCCGGCTTATGGCCACGACCGCCAGTCATGTTAACCTAATAATTTTGTTTATTTCCATTCAAGGCTCACCACGACCTTCATTCTCCAAATTCCTAAGTTCTTTATTTTGATTCTTCTCCTAATATGTATTCCATCAACTCAAGCCCGTCGTTTAAGGAGCATTTGTGAGTTGCTAGCTCGAAGGCCCTCCCCCACCGGAGTCTGCAAACTACGGTTCCATCCTCTTGCGTCTTGAGTCTCAGAGGGAAGTCTGGAACCCTCCCCGTGACGAGCCGACCTTATCCTTCCCTGACGCTTATGAAATTTGCACTGGGCCCGATGGCTTTCTGCTGATTCGTCTCATTCCAGGAAGGGCATCTCTTCTAGTGTGCAAACTACGGACCTTCCTTCCGTCTTCTCTGTCCGTTTGGTTTTGCTCCATTTGTCCCGCTCTGTCCAGGAAAACCGAGGGCTGTTGTTTATCACGTCAGCTTCTCCGTCCGCCATCCATGCGCTTGCTCCGCCTTTGCCCCTGGCTCTTCCTGGGCTTCCCCCGCATCCCCGTGGTGGCCGCACGGATTTGATTCCGAGGTGCTCCTGGGGCGGCTTTCCTTTCGTAAAGCTCCCCGCCCCCCCTCACTCGTGCTCCAGGATCCGCTTTCCTTCCCTCTCTGCTGTTCGATGCTCTTGTACTGTTCCCTCTCTGGTTTGAACTCTTGCTACACAGACGTGTGTGCCTTGCTTAGATTCTTCGAGGGTTTGGGGAGGTTTTGTCTCAGTGCCTCTTCAATCGCGTGATCTAATTCCTGTTCGAGGGTGCATTCTCGATCGGCCCTCTCCACCCCCGTTTTCGTGCCTCCGTCCCGTGCGGGCTCCGTTCTAGCCTTCGCCCAACAGGTGGCGCCACCTGCGCCCGCCCCCGAACTGCATGACGCCATCGCCCTTCTTTCTCGATGACGTGAGCGCTGTTTTCATTCTTCCCGAAGAGAGGGGAAGAACCAGCTGTGGGCCGCTGACGGGGTCACGGCTGTTCCTTCCTTCAGCGGCCGGAGAACGGGCGAGGGGGGCGACGAGGGGGCGGGAGCCACGGCCCGCCGTGACCTGGGAGCGCCGCCTGCGGGTGTTTCCCACTGCTCTCGGGTATTTCAGGCCTTTCGCTCTCTGCGGGAAGCGGAGCAACTCTGCGGGCGTCCCCAGAGCGCGGTGAAGGCTCCCGGCCCTGGCCTGGTTATCCGCTGCGGCCTCGCGGATCCCCCCGGTACCGAAGTGCAGTGAAAGACCGTTTGTCACGATGTCGGACGGTCTGTGGGTTGACTGACTCGGCTGCCCGGCCCTCCGGCCGCACGCTGCTGCATCGGGGGATGTCCAGGGCTGGCGTCTTGGGAGGATTTCTTCACTCGCTGTCCGGCACCTGGGTCAGGATGGCTACGGCGGCCGGCGAGGCGCTGGTGGGGCGCTTCTCTCCCCAAGTGGCCGAGAGGCGCCCCGTGGCTCATTTGGGCTTTCTCACCGCATGGGGGCCTCTGAGTTCCTATGTCTGCTTACGTGCACACCAGCTCCCCGCCTGGGCAAGAGCTCTAACAAGCACGGGGTTGGCTTTTAGATCGTTTAAGGGTTCCTGTCCTTGATGTGCCGGTGACTCAAACCGGAGCGACGAGGACTGGAGGGATGTGACAGCTGACGGTTGGACAGGACCCTTCTCCCTCTGTCCTGGGGCTGCGAAAGAGGGCTGGGTGCTCCGGGGTGGGGGTGGGGGGGATGCGAGTCATGGGAAACCTGCGCTTTTGAGACTTTAAAGTGGACAGAAACCACCCGGTAGTTTGGATAAACGCAGTGTCGTGTACCATTACGGCGTCACACGGAAGAGTGTCACGCCTTAAAAATCCCCTGTGCTTCACCCATCCAAACCCCCACTCGAAGCCCTGGCGACCACTGATCTGCTCCCCGTTTCTGTAGTTTTGCTTTTTTCCGAACGTGGCGCAATTGGGGTCATCCAGTCCGTGGCCTTTGCGGACAGTCTTCTCTCATTTAGCGATCAGCGTTTAAGATCCGGCCGTAGCTGCGTGCGACCTGCGATTACCTTCCGTGCACTGGCGAACAGGAAGTATTCCGTGTGGGTGGCTTCCAGTTTTGAGTGATTGTGATTACAACTGCTCTAATATTGGTGTGCAGGCCTCTGTGCGGGCGTCCGTTCTCGGTCATCGGGGAAGCACTGAGCAGCACGATTACTGGATCATATGGCACGTCTATGTTGCTTAGTGGTTTTGTTTTTTGTAAATTCTGTAGGATTTTCTACATAGACCATCATATCATGTGTGAATAAAAATCATCTTCCTTTCCAATCTGTGTACTTTTCTCTGGGTCTTATTGCACTCACTAGGACTTCCAATATGCTGTGGAATAGAAGTGATGAGCGAGGAACCCTCGCTCTGCTCCCCGTTTTAAGGGGGCAGGGGTCCAGTTTCTCCAGCGTCATAAGTATCATGCCATCTGTAGGTTTTTTGGTAGATTTCTTTCATCGAGTTGAGGGAGTTCTCCTCTGTGCCTAGTTTGCTGAGAATTTTTATCGTGAAAGGGTGTTCGATGTTGTGAAGTGCTTTTTCTGCACCCGTGGATATGATCACATGATTTTTTCTTTCTTTAGACTCTCGATATGGTTAATACATTTACTTTCAAATGTGGAACCAGCCTTGCTTACCTGGAGTAAACCCCACTTCATTGTGCTGTATAAAAATTTTTATTATTTATCACTGAATTTGATTTGCTAATATTTGGTTGAGGATTTTAAAAAATTTTTTTTAATGTTTATTAATTTTTGAGACAGAGAGAGACAGAGCATGAGTGGGAGAGGGGCAGAAAGAGAGGGAGACACAGAATCCGAAACAGGCTCCAGGCTCTGAGCTGTCAGCACAGAGCCCGACTCGGGGCTCGAACTCACAGACCGAGAGATCATGATCAGTCGGACGCTCAACCAACTGAGCCACTCAGGCGCCCCTGGTTAAGGATTTTTAAGTCCATAAGCATGAGAGATATTGGCCTACAGTTTTCCTGTTTTGTAATGCCTCGCCTGGCTTGTTTTGTTTTGTTTTTGAAAGAGCTCAAGTGGGGGAGGGGCAGAAGGCGAGGGAGAGAGAGAATCTTAAGCAGGCTCCATGCCTATTGAAAAGCCCAATTTGGGGCTCGATTGCACGACTGTAAGATCATGACCTGAGCCAAAATCAAGAGTCGGGCACTTAATTAACTAAGCCACCCAGGCTCTGCTGACCTGGTTTTAATGTTAAGTTAATGCTGGCCTCATAGAATGAATTACAAAGCCTTTCCACTACTTCTTTTTTTTAAATTTTTTAACGTTTATTTATTTTTGAGAGACAGAGAGAGATAGAGCACGAGCAGGGGAGGGGCAGAAAGAGAGGGAGACACAGAATCTGAAGCAGGCTCCAGGCTCTGAGCTGTCAGTACAGAGCCTGACGTGGGGCTCGAACCCACAGGTCACGAGATCATGACCTGAGCCAAAGTCGAATGCTTAACCGAGTCACCCAGGCACCCCAAGTGTTTCCACTGCCTCTGTATTCTGGAACAGATTGTTGAAATTTGGTATTATTTTTTCTTTAAACGTTTGGTACACTTCCTCAGAGAAATTTTAGACCACCTGAGATTAGTGAACACATTAGTGAAGAAAGATACTAACGCATGAAACTAATTCACTAACATACATAGAGTCAAGTCTCAATTAAGTTAATGTTCCCTATGACCTTAACAGGAGAGGAAGGAGGAAGTAAAAGCTTCCGAGAGTCGTAGCTTGAACCTCTTTCGGGGTGCCTGGGTGGCTCCGTTGGTTAAGCCTGAACCTCTTTCAAGGTTCAACAAGGTTGAACAATATGGATACTGGTGAATTTAATAATTCGCTTGGATCACCGATCCCAAGAGAGCCCAGATCACCATTTCCTTGGGATCCCCCGTCCCACACCAAGGGACAGGCTGTCTGCACTAGATGTAGAGCATGCAAAGTCGTCTGTTGAACGAGACAGCCATACTGAAAGCCTGAAGTGCTACGGAGACATCGGCCCCTGGCACAAAATCTTCTTAAAGTTAAACCAAGAGTATGCACATCCGTGTGCGCAGTCATTGGGAGTGACTCAGTGTCACGCCCTCTGTTTCCAGACCACGTCCATGCTCTAAATCTTGAACTGAGCCCGGGGCAAAGCCCAGCCCTGTCCTGCCTCAGCCACCTCCCATACTGCACGTAGAAATAGCCAAGAAACCCGGAAAAACCTTCCACAAGGCTTTTTCCTAATATTTAGTGACATGGGGCCATCGTCCTCCTATCAAATCATGATTTAAAAACATATGACAAAGACTGTTTTAAACATGTCAGTAAAACCTGATAATTTGCCGAACATAGAATTTTCGGATCTCATGTATCATAAAACCTTAGCACAGCCATAAAGTAGTACAGAAGAGGGTACAGTGATGGTTAGTATCTGTCGACTTTGAATTTCCAGTTTACAAAGGGATTTATAGCTTCAAAATCGCCAAACAGGTGAAACAACACTTGTAAGACAAAAAAGTTGAAACGGTAAGATTTTAAAATTAAGTCCTTTTCTTTTGGCCAACATTCCAACGTGGCACAATAAATGGAAAAGTACTTGACTGTAAGATTTCTTTCTTTCTTTCTTTTTTTCTTTTGGCATTAAATTCTCTTAAGTCTCTTAAGTTCTTCGTCTGTATATGAGATGGACATGAATGGGCTCTATAGAGTTTTAGCTGAATAACGAACATAGAATTCAGGTTTCCTATTTGTAGTAAGATTGAAAAAGATAAGTAAATCAGGCCTGTGACCATTTTACCCCAAAACGCAATTTCTTCATTATAAGGAACCCAACACAAAGGAAGTTAAAGAAGTTCTTTAATAAAAGCACTGAACTGCCACCAGTCTAATAGACTATTAGAGCCTAGATGAAGACGGAAAATTGCCTAATAAAAATTGCAATTTGCATAGATTTGCCCCATAATTACAAAACTTATTAAGCTCCATTTTGCAGATACTATAATGGAGTTCACCTTTCATTTAATGCGATTTGTGATCGCTGACTACTGCAGGCAGCAAACGTGGGTAAAATCAAATCCATAATTACATTTTTGGTTCATATGTGAGAGACTGAAATATTCATTAGCTGAGATACATACTATTTGTTAAAATTAAGTAGAATGAAAAATTCTGAAAAGGGTTGTACCCAATCCTTTAAATACCTTTTCCTGGGCTTGTGGGCCGACGAGGGTGCAAGGTGAGGTTCTGAAGGTTACCAAACAAGAAGAAACACTCGGTTTGGGTCTAAATTCGTTCAGTCCGGTTGAGTACAGTAAATGTTTATTAAAATCCTCCCATATATGTCGCCCTGACTGAATTAAGCAGGCAGCCTCCGTGCCTAATACCTGGTTCATGCTGAAACTTATAACCACCACCTGCGGAGGGTGAGACAGGTAAGCCCCTCCCCAACCCCGTGAATCAGGCCCGCCCCCGGGGGCACGCCCCCTTTCCATGTGACTTCGTGGCTCCTCCCATCAAGAGGCGGGGCCTATTTCTCCACCACTGAGACGCAGGCTGGTTTTGCAAGTTTGGCCGATGGAATGCAGGCGCTGTGAGGTTAGGGGAGAAGATGCCTTGCGGCTTCCTCTTCAATACTCGGGACGCTCCTGCTGCCAGTGAGCA
Organism: Paguma larvata; assembly: GCA_030068075.1. Lineage (NCBI taxonomy): Eukaryota > Metazoa > Chordata > Mammalia > Carnivora > Viverridae > Paguma > Paguma larvata. The sequence continues at coordinate 20,623,851 of CM057841.1, read as the reverse complement.
AGTCTGCACTAGCCTCCCAAGTGTCGCGGGACCCAGGGGAGCGGGCCCCGGCCGACAGCCAACACCGAGGCCCCAGACGCTGCAGAGGCCATCTGGGACCCTCCGGCTGCCAGAGAACTAAAGCACATGGGAAGGCCAAGAGAAGAATCTCTCCCCTGATTGCAGCCGACCCCGGAACTATGAGAAATATAAGTCACTGTGTTTGGAGGCTGGTTTGCGAAGCCGCCCTAGTAACTGACGCCATCCCATCATGCCCAGTTTCCCTGGAGAGTCTCTGTGGTCGGAGAAACCACCATACTGGGTGTGACTAGCAAGAATAATTTCTGGGGGCGCCTGGGTGGCTCAGTCCGTTAAACATCTGACTTTAGCTCAGGTCATGATCCCACTTCCTGAGTTTGAGCCCCATATTGGGCTCTCTACTGTCAGCACAGAGCCCACTTCGGATCCTCTGTCCCCCTCTCCCTGCCCCAACTCTGCTCATTCTCTCTCAAAATAAATAAATAAACTTAAAAAAAAAAAAAAAGAATAGAGGCGCCTGGGTGGCTCAGTCGGTTGAGTGTCCCACTTTGGCTCAGGTCATGATCTCATGGTTTGTGCAGTGCTGACAGGCTCAGAGCCTGGAGCCTGCTTCCCGTTCTGCGACTCCCTCTCTCTTAGCCCCTCCCCTGCTTGAGCTTTGTGTCTCTGTCTCCCTCTCAAACGTAAACATTAAAAAATATTAAAAATAAGTAAATAAAATTTAAAAAAGAATAATCTCTGAAAACACAAATATGCCACTTTCTCATTTTTTTTTTCAAAATTTTTTTAACGTTTATTTATTTTTGAGAGACATAGAGACAGAGTGTGAGCAGGGGAAGGGCAGAGAGAGGGGGAGACACAGAATCTGAAACAGGCTCCAGGCTCTGAGCCATCAGCACAGAGCCCGACGCGGGGCTTGAACTCACAGACCACGAGATCATGACCTGAGCTGAAGTCGGCCGCTTAACCGACTGAGCCACCCAGGCGCCCCTCTCATTTTTTTGCCCTAGTAATTATTGCTGTTCCTAGTAACTACTGCTAGTTCTCATCAAGTATCCCGTTCTCTCCATAAGTTACAATAATATCTATGATTATAAAGGTTTCTAGAACAAAGTAACATATATTTTTTTTTAATGAGGTGTGTCACACGTTTATTGCTGTTCACAGATGGGGTCGTACACTGCGCTCCTGGGCGCTGGCGCCTGGCTCTGCAGTGAGTGGTCACAGCGTCGCAGGCAGCTCTTCCTTGTGGCTGGGGACACCGCTAATGCGGCCGCTTCTACTGAGGAGTCTGTAAAAGAAGCCTCTCTTTGGTTTGGGAACTGGGTGACCGTTTCTCTTGTAGATCTAAGGCCACATATTCTTCAGTGTCACTTTCGTGGATGTCCTTCCAACAACCCGGTTCAAGCATCTGGTTCTGCCAGAGGATGGAGACAGAGCCTGTAGCAAATTAGCCACAGAAAGTATCATCCGTCGACTCCTCTACCTTGGGGAACTGGTCCATACCCACAACATCCTTACGATACGCGCCTGCGGGTCGGGCGATATACGCGGAACCGATTTCAGTGTGTTCGTTTACACTGGCGGAGTCCTGCAGAGCGGTCTTAAGAGAACTGCACGTGCACACAGCTGACCCTTAACGCGGATTCGAACACCACAGGTCCCCTTGTGCTAGGATTTTTTTTTTTAATTAAAAAAACTTTTTTTAACATTATTCAGTTTTGAGAGACAGAGTGCAAGCCGGGGGGGGGAGGGGCAGAGAGAGAGGGAGACACAGAATCCGAAGCAGGCTCCAGGCTCTGAGCTGCCAGCACAGAGCCTGATGCGGGGCTCGAACTCAAACCACGAGATCATGACCTGAGCTGAGGTCAGCCGCTTAACTGACTGAGCCACCCAGGCGCCCCAGGATTTTTTTCAATAAATACAGCACAGTCCTGTGAATATACTTTCTCTTCTTTGTGATTTTCTTAATAACATTTTCTTTTCTCCAGCGTGCCTTATCTTCATCATACAGTATGTGGCACCCACAATATGTACACGTGGACTGTGTATGTCTCATCGGTAAGGCTTCCGGTCACCAGTAGGCTGTTAATAGTTGCATCCGGGGGAGCCGCAAGTCATACATGGATTTGCAGCTGCCTGAGGGTCAGAGCCCCTAACGCCCGTGTTGTTCAAGGATGTACTTCCAACCCGGCTGTAAACACAAGGCGCATTCCCAAATACACCAGTTGATTGAGCGTTTGATTGGTTAATTTAGAATGAACTGAAAACCACTGATATTTGTCTGAATGCTCTCCTGGGGCTGGTGCCGGGTCAGCTGAAAACCCCTCTCCCTTCAGGAAGTCTTCCATGCCTGGCTGCCTTGGCTGCTGGCTCCCTTTCCGTCCCACCAGACCTGTAGGCTCTGAGTACCCAAAGTCCTCTCCGGTAAGATTAAAGGGGGATTTATTTTTAAGCACTATAAAAGCTACTCAAAGCTTGAAAAAACAGATGAAAGAGATTTGCTGGGTGTCCTCCGACTGCAGTGCTGTGCTAACGCCTCTGCCTGCCTTCCTGTTGAACTTGACTATTTTACAGCTCTGCATGGACAGATGTGAACTTAGAGACATTTCTCAGATAAGCAAATAATTGCTGGCCAGTGGGAAAAATCATCCCAGGTGATATGGCTAGGCCCAGTAGGAAATTAACCAGTTAACTATCTAAACTATCTAAACAATCCTACCCTAATTCCTTTATTAAAATCGCCCAGGGGAGCCTGGGTGGCTCAGTCGGTTAAGAGTCGTCCAACTCTTGATCAGCTCAGGTTTCGATTTCAGGGTCATGAGCTCAAGCCCTACATTGGGCTCCACACTGGGCATGGAGCCTACCTTAAAAAAAAAATGCCTAAAGTATCTGGTTCCTCAACTGCACTTTGAGGCACTTTTAGCATCTTCCTGATCCCCCACATTAAGGAATTAAAGAAAATATTTGATTATGTTCTTTTTACTGTTGTTGTGTTATTGGATTTTTCATAAATGATGGGAGGAACCGCTCTGCCTCTGGAAGCAGCCCTTGTCTGGGTCGCTCTGGGACATCATGTCTGTCCGTGTGTCTCTCCCCATGGTTCCCACACCTGCTGCCATCTCCCCTGGGCAGAATGGCTCCCTCCACACCCTTATGGAAAAGGGCCACCCACGGCTCTCAAGTTTGCATGTCCTCGATTTCCAGGAAGGGCCCAGACTGACCCGAGCCGCAGAATCTTAAATCCACTTCCAGGAGGGAGGCTGTGCCCCTCTCCAGTTCTGCTCCAGCCTGTGGCCCATGGCGACTGGAAGACGAAGACCCTGCTGCCTCAGCCTGTGCATCACGAAATACGGGAATGGACCTCCGCCCGGAGCAGCGGAGGCACCCGGAGCTCGCTCGCTCTCTGCCCATGCCCCAGAGCCAGGCCCGAGAACAGGATGGGGACAGGGACGAAGACTGTGTTGAAATGCCATTCATTCCCCTTTCCTGCTCTTGCTCCACGCCCTTCACCAGTCACAGTGCTCTCCCTTTCTCTTTCTTGATTAGCATTGCCAAAACTTGAGTCCTTTTTATCTTTTCCAGAGAACCATTCCCTGTATTAAAAATCTACTCTGGGGCACCTGGCTGGCTCCGTCGCTGGAGCATGCTCTCTTGATTTCGGGGTTGTAGGCTCAAGCCCCATGTTGGGTGTGGAGACTGCTTTTAAAAAGTAAAACCTTAGGGGCGCCTGGGCGGCTCAGTCAGTTAAGTGTCCGACTCTTGATTTCAGCTCAGGTCATGATCTCACGGTTGGCGAGTTTGAGCCCCACATCGGGCTCTGTCCTGGCAGGGCAGAGCCTGCTTGGGATTCTCTCCCTCCCTCTTGCCAGAGTCCAACTCTGGCTAGTCCAGGAGTCCCCGAAAGATGAACGGTGTTGGTGAAAGGAATGAGTCGAGAGAGCTGCTTTGTCTCTGGGACCAGCAGACAACTCTCTTTGCTGGTCTCAGTATTTTATTTCTAAGTAGTGAGTTACATTACATCAGTGAACATTACTTTTTTCTTAGAAGATAGTTAAAGAAAGAAGACAGTGTGTATCATGTCAATCCCCTAGACCTTGAGGGCGAGTCTTATCTTAGCTATTTTTTTATTCTATTCCTGAGCTAATGAATACACACAGTTTTTGCCAGGAAGAAAGCAGGGTTGTTAGTGTAACCTTGAGCAAGCAGGTGGCACATACATTGTTGCCTTAAGACCCATGCCAATCATCTACAGACCCGTCAGGGGTCCCTTTGTCTAGCGTCCTAAACTACAATGGGGGAAGGGGAACTTACTTGGCAAGGACATAATTCTCTAATGCCTGCTTAAGTTCCTTTGCTTATGAGTGAGCGCATTTCCACAATAGAGGCCTAACGTCTACATAAGTTACACTAATTTTTAGCCAACTCGTAACTGCTATTCTGTATGATCAATTTGTGTAGCCTCTCCCCAAGAGGCAACTCTGAGGTTACTTCTAGCCAGGCTACTCTCATTCAGATATTATCCATCAAGGCATCATGCTCCAGGTCCCTTTTTCCATATGCCATAAAACAAAAGAGCGTTACATCCCTTGAGGCCAACCAGAGCAGTTCAAGAAGTCCAGGCCCGAAAGGTTATTAGAAGGAGATCATATTGGGGCGCCATTTGGTCAGCAGGAGACTTTGCAACATCTGCCTTATCCACACGGGGAGCCGTCTCAACCCGTGAGCCCATGATGGCTCCCGACTCTCTCTCTCTGCCCCTCCCCACTCTCACTGTCTCTGTCTCTCCCAAAATAAATAAATAAAAACATTAAAATTAAAAAAAAATAATAAATAAAATTTTTAAAAAACTCTACTCTAGTTCTTTAATCTTTTGTTCTCTCACCTTGTCTCCAAGAGTTCCCTTTGTATTCTTCGTGGCTTTATTGTTTTTCTAGCCTTTTGTTGACTCTTTCATTTATTTTCATCCTTTCTTGCCCAACAATGGGCACCTTTCATTCTCTTCCTCAGAGCGAAGCGTTGGCTGCGCTTCTCCTGGGTTTGGGGCCTCATGCTTTCCGTGTTCCCAACTCCTCTATAGGAGCCCCTCACTGCTTGCTGACAGAGGTTAACCCCTGACAGAAGCCGTGCTTGTTTAAGTTTCAGGCCTTGAATTTTTAAAACAAACTTTTTGTAATCGTTTGCTAGTTTTATTACCTCGTCGTGGGAACACGCGCCGTGTCCTGCTCTCGCCGTGTGGCGCTGGGGAGTTTCATGGGTTCCGGGGCAAGAAGGCGATTATGCCCAGGGCACAAATTCCGTGGGTTTGTAAGGTGGACTGTTATGAAGCCTTGGACTCTGTTTTTGTTTTTTTTTTTTTTTTTTTTTTTTTTTTATTATAATAGTTTATTTTCAAATTGGTTTACATATAACACCCAGTGTTCATCCCAACATGTGCCCTTTTTAATGCCCATCACCCCCTCTCCCCCCTCCCTCATCCCCCTCACCCTCAGTTTTTTCTTAGTCTTTGAGAGTCTCTTATGTTTTATCTCCCTCCCTCTCTGTGTCTTTTTTTTCTTTCCCCTCTTCCCCTCCCCCTGGTTTTTGCTTAGTTTCACAAAGTCCACCTATTCGTGGAAACATATGGTATCTGTCTTTTTCTGACTGACTTATTTCACTTAACATAATACCCTCCAGTTCCATCCATGTTGCTACACATGGCCAGATTTCATTTTTTCTCATTGCCACGTAGTAGTCCATTGTATATAAGTACCATAACTTCTTTATCCATTCGTCAGTTGATGGGCACTTGGTCTCTTTCCATGATTTGGCTATTGTCGAAAGTGCTGCTATGAACATTGGGGTACACGTGCTGTTTTGTTTTTTAAGAGAGAGAGAGAGAGCGTGAGCAGGGGAGAAGGGCAGAGAGAGTGAGAGAAAGAATCTCAAGCAGGCTCCATGCTCAGCATGGGATTGTAGGATTCCCTGGGATCGTGCCCTGAGCCAAAATCAAGTCAGATGCTCAGCGGACTGAGCCACCGGGTGCCCCGTCCGACTCTTTTGTCCTTCCTGTTTAACCTCTCACCGCCTGAGAACCTTGTTCCAGGGTCTCCTTTGATTTTCCTACGACAATTTCTTCTTGCATTTCTTGCACTTGTGCTTTCTGAGTTTCCACTCAGTGATCTGCTCCATCTGAGGGAGGGCTATGAACCGCATCCTGAATCCTACCTTCTGTATCATTCCGACACTGACCCAAATCCACGCCACATATTAACCACATAACCCCAGGTTTTTTTAGTCGCATCTGCCTGAGAGTCCCTCTTTGAAAGATCCGAGCACCTGCCGTGTGCCAGGCACCAACCCTCATGCCGGGGACAAAGGGCTGAATGCCACCAGCAGGGTCCCCGCCTCCAGTGGAGGAGAGAGACCGTGAGCAGATTTGCCAACGATGACAGACTCACACTCGCACGCACAGCCTCTCACACACACCCACGCGTGCTTCCACACATGTGTGGCACACATCCTCACACGCTCCGGTCTGCAAGAGGATTCCTGTGTTATTAGGAAGAGAGTTCGGGAGTTGACAGTCATGGGCATTTGAAACGGCCACAACCTGCCACATTGACCATCCCCAAAGATGGTAAATGCTCTAGATTTTGACATTTAAGCTGACCCAGGAGATGACAGTCATATTTTTGCTAGTTTATCCATATTTGATTCATACATGTGAGTACCTCTTCCCACACATTTGTCTTATCTATGTTCAGAAGCCCTTCGGGGCACGGGGCGGGGGGGCGGGGCTCAGTCTGTTAAGCGTCCAGCTTCAGCTGATGCCATGACCTCATAGTTCGTGAGTTCGAGCCCGTGGGGGACTCTGTGCTGACAGCTCAGAGCCTGGAGCCTGCTTCGGATTCTGTGTTTCCCTCTCTCTCTGCCCCTCCCCCACTCACACTCTGTCTCAGAAATAAATAAATATTTTTAAAAATTTTAATAAAAAAAAGAAGCCCTTCAGACATTATGGATATTACCAAGTATCCAAGTATGTTTTCAATCGAGTTGCTTGTTAACCTTATAACGTGGTTGTGTACACGAGTCTTAAAATTTGGGATCCCCCTCTTTTTATTTTTTCTATTGTTCCTCGGTTTCTTTCCAACTCTCAGATTATGAAAACAGGCTTCTAGATCTTCTTCAGCTACTTTAGTTCTTGTATGTTTAAATGTTTATTTATTTTTGATGGGGGGGAGGGGCAGAGAGAAGGAGAGAGAATCCCAGGCAGGCTCTGTGCTATCAGCACAGCAGGGATGCAGAGCTCAGACCCACAAACCATGAGATTATGGCCTGAGCCCAAACCAAAAGTCAGACGCTTAACCCGCTGAGCCGCCCAGGGGCCCCTAGTTCTCGTATGTTTAGATTTTTAATCCATCCAGACTTTGGTGAATAACATGAAAGCAGAGAAATGACTTCTCCCCAGTGGGTCACGAGCTATTCCAAGAACATGTCCTGAATAACCAATGGGCCAGTCCACCAAGAGAAGTGAAATGCTATTCCCAGAGAAGGGGAGAGGAGGAGGAGGCTGGAGAGAGAAAAACACCACTGTCTGTCCAGTGCATTATATTTTCTTTCCAGTCGAAGCGCATATAGTCCAAGGGGAAGTGGTAACTACATAATGAGCCCTACCCAGCCAACAGAGAGAAAGCTTTATTTAGGGAAGACGGCTCTCGTTTCATGGAAGACACCAGGCTTCTGGTCTGAGTCAAACATGCAAGGAGGCAGCCACCCAGTCATGAGCTGAGGCCCCCAGATCTTGGGAAAAATACACCCCAGGAGCGACGGCGGCTGACAAAGCGCCCGTGCTGCGATGAACACTGCCACGGGGACCAATTTAACACAGAGCCAAGTCCTTCATTTTGATAAAGCTCAAATGCTTACCTTGAAGAGAGAGGTTGTCATGGTAACTCTTTCAAAGACAATGTCCTCACCACGGACCAGCTGTCTAAACTCTGGAGAATAACCATTCTCCTCTGTGATGACAATTAAAAACCCAGTGGGGAGGCTGAAGCTGGCGGCCCGGGTGTACCGTGTACCGCAGAGAGCCTTGCTGACTTTCAAAACACTTCAGCAGTGGTACAACAAGACCTTAAAGTTACATGGCACCTTAAGAAAAACACAGTTGCTTAGAGCAACTGTTTTACTACACTGATATGAAGTGGTAATAGAGAAAATGGCAAAGTGAATAGTCTAATAATTGTAACAATGTTAGAACTTTTTTCTTTAATATGGGGATATTCAATATTAAGTTAAAATACACTAACCTAGGGGCACCTGGGTGGCTCAGTCGGCTAAGTGTCTGACTTTGGATTTCAGCTCAGGTCGTGATATCACAGTTCATGAGTTCAAGCCCCACATCACGCTCTGAACTGTCAGTGCAGAGCCTGTTTGAGATTCTCTCTCTCTCTCTCTCTCTCTCTTTCTCCCCCCCTTCTCTGCCTCTCCCCTGCTCATGCACTCTCTCCCCTGCCTCAATAAATAAACTTTATTTATTTTATTTTTATTTTTTTAATTTTTATCTCTGCACTGTCAGCACAGAGCCTGATAAGGCACTCGAACTCATGAACCATGAGATCATGACCTGAGCCAAAGTTGGACACTTAACAGACTGAGCCACATAGGTGTCCCTAAATAACTAAACTTTACCTATCTATCTATCTATCTATTATCTATCTATCTATCTATCTATCTATAGATATAGATATATACACCAGCCTAAACTTTCTCAATCCTCATCTTCTATGGCTTCTCAACTATTGTCTTCTAATGTCTTGAATCTATTTCTGGGTAACAGGAAGGCAGAGCCTGCCAGAAATGAGCTGAATCCATCAGTCACAATTCCTGCTGGGCGCTCAAAGGGTTTAAGGAAAGCAGTTTAATGAACTCTCGACAGAGGTGTGGGCTGGGTTGTGCGGAGCAACCGGGGGCGGTGAAAGTATGGGGGACCGGCGACACTAGGAAGCTGTTACTCCAGGGCCTGAAGAGGGCGGGGGAGGGAGTGATCTTTCTGGAACCCTGTGAGAATCGGGCTGTAGGTGAGGAAGGATCCTCGGCGGGAGCTGTGGCCTTGAGTGAAAGGTTGCCGAGTTCAGAATGCATGTCCAGGGATTCAGGTCCTGCCTGGACAAGCTACGCCCCTCACCCCTCTGTACCATGTGGGTGATCATATCACACACTTCACAGGACTAAGGATTAAATCCGATACTCATTAAAACACTTGGAACCCTGGTTAGCGCTTTTCAGATTGGAAGGACTCAAATATGAGCTCCAACGCATGGACTTTATCTGGAAACCAATTACGACGGATGAACTAAAAAAACCACTTGAATCATCTGAGCATGTGCTAATTAGATATTTGATCTTGAGAAATTGCAGAAGGGGATTAATGGAATAATGGTTCTGTGAATTTTTGTTTATAAGTCCTTTTTTTTTTCCAGAAATACATATTGAAATATTTACAGATAAAAGTATGTGTTGTCTGGGATTGCTCCCAAATCATCCAGGGAGAACAGGGTATGGATGAAACCAAACCAGCTATAAGCTAATAGGTACTGAAATGTGGGGCTCATACTATTTTCTTGATGTGTGTATGTGTGAAATTTCCCATGTTAAAGACAGACACAGACTAGGGATGTGGACACGGAGCACTGGACACATCTTAACCTTTCATACTTTTTATTAAAAATATAGGGGTGCCTGGGCGGCTCAGTCAGGTAAGTGTCCAACTTCAGCTCAGGTCATGGTCTCATAGTTCATGGGTTCAAGCCCCACATCGGGCTCTGTGCTGACAGCTCAGAGCCTGGAGCCTGTTTCAGACTCGGTCCCCCCTCTCTCTCCTCCCCTACTCATGCTCCGTCTGTCTCTCTCAAAAGTAAACACTGAAAAATAGTAATGTCTAGAGGGGGCACCTCGGTGACTCAGTTGGTTAAGCGTCCTACTCTTGATTTCTGTTCAGGTCATGATCTCACGGTCTGTGGATTTGAGCCCAGACGGCGGGCAGCTGTCAGTGCAGAGCCTGCTTGGGATTCTCTCTCCTTCTCTTTCTGCCCCTTCCCTGCTCATGCTCTGTCTCTCCCTCTCTCAAAATAAATAAATAAACATGAAAAAAAATTTTTTAAATATAATGCTTCAGAGGCTCCTGGATGGCTCAGTCAGTTAAGCATCTGAATCTTGATTTCAATTTCGGCTCAGGTCATGATCCCAGGGTCATGGGATTGAACCCTGCGTTGGGCTCTGCGCTGAGTGTGGAGCCTGCTTAAGATTCTTTCTCTCTCCCTCTGCCCCTCTCCCTCACTTGCACTATCTCCAAAATTAAAATAATAATAATAATAATAATAATAATAATAATAATAATAGGGGCACCTGGGTGGCTCAGTTGGCTGAATGTCCAAGTCCTGATTTCGGTTCAGGTCATGATCTCCGGGTTCTTGGGATCGAGCCCCCTTGATCGCACTGACAGTGCAGAGTCAGCTTGGGATTCTCTCTCTCCCTCTCTCTGCCTTTCTCCTGCTTGGACGCATTCTCTCTCTCTCTCATTCTCTCTCTCTCTCTCAAAATAAATAAATAAACATTTATATATATATGATGCTGGGTTTTAAGATAAAGCCCTAATTGGGGCAGATTCTCCCCTTCTAAGGGATTTGTACATAAATTTCCGAACTGAAGACTTGAAGTACTGGCAGCACTCTGGCTCTTGGATGATGCAGAACAGAGGACAAAGCTCCAAGGGCCCTCCTGAAACAGCCCCGGTCCCCCCTCCTCAGTCCCCCCCACCTAGGGTCCAGCTCCATTCACTTGTCCGGCTGGCTTGCTGGGCAGGGCCAGGATGCCTCTCTGGGTGAGGAGAGGAAACAGAAGAAGGCAGGAGAGGGTGAGGGGCAAAATTAGGGAGCAAGAACCAGGGCACAACAGCGCATACAGTAGGCACTTAATAAATGTTTTGCCAGGGGGAATGGGAACCAAAGCACCGATGGTGAAGAAAGGCAGTAACTTTTTCCCAGAGGTGAAAGCAGTCTGTCGAGAAAAGCCACAATAAAAATCTACATAACTTCTAGCAAGAAGCCCAGGGTTCCCTGGCAGGAGTGAGTGTCAATATTCCAAATATACTGTCGCTCCTCTGAGTAAATTTTCCTTAAAGGAATTTCTGGGGCTCTTGTCTAAACTCATTTCTTACCCCCTCCCCACCCCCCCCCCGTTATTTACCTTTTGGATTTTCCATACCATTTTTCTACTGTATTTATTTGTTGACTTGCACGGTGTGGCTACAACAAACTACCCACTGTCATAAATAGGCACGAGGCAGCCACAATCATATTGGAGGAATTTAAGAAATGAAATAAGAAGTCAAAAATGTGACTTCTTAGACATAAGTGCATCACAGACATGGCACAATTCCATACGAAGTGCTTCGGCTGAATTTAGACGCTCAGTTGGGCACTCAATTATCCTGAAGCTTTATTGATACCCTCTTAGAAGTGGCCCCACCCCTTAGAATCCAGTGGAAGGGAGGCGGGTATCATTCCACCCACCGTGCGCAGCCCCTCCCCTCCTGGGTACAAGCACGGTCCCCCTGACAGCCTCCCAAAACTGAATTTTAAATGTCCATTTTCTTCCAGGACTCCAGAGCGTGGCCCCGCTCTAAGGGTGTCAACCCTCAGCGGCCATGAACTCTCAGACCTCGCAGGGGTCACCCTTGAGATGCTCTGCTAAGTGGCTGCAGGTGGGGTCTGACGATGGCGTCAGGAGGCGCCCATGCCCCTCCTCATTAATAACTCCAGATCGCAGGCAGCTCCCTGCCCCGGTACCACATTATATGATCATTATGCCCAGATTACTTTTTCATACCCTTTGGACAGAGACATGCTAATTTGGATTCTTAGACATTAAAATCTTATAAAGTTCACTAGTGATTTTAAGTCCCATTTCCTAATTCCGGCTCCTTGATGGAGAGAAAAAAGATGTGGCTATTGGCTTCCTATCAAGAGCTGATTCCTCAAGTGACTATAATCAGAAGTTCCTTGGAGGGGCGAGGATGTTGCGTCTCACACCGGAATCGGCACCTTATTTTAAAATGTCTGGCTACCTGCTCAACAGGCTTCACCTTCACGGCCCCGAGTGTGACACAAGCAGCAAGGACCGGAGGGCAATCAGCTGCCTCTGTGAATCATTTCTGTTTTTCAAATTCATCACCATCAGAAACTGATTCAGGTATCCCTGAATAACCTGCACAACTAGGGAACCATCAGCCGCTGCTGTTTGTCCGCTGTGAACAGCTCAGCCCACTGAGAGGCAATGCCAGCTTCTCCTACCGCCAGCTGCTCAGCCTCTCCGGACTCCACTTCCTCATCTGGAAAATGGAACTGAGGTAGGATTAAAGAAGTAAAGAGAAGCACACCACACAGTGCCCGGCCCACAGAGCCTTCAATAAATATCAGGTATTTTCTGTGAATATACAAATAGAAAAAGAAAAATACTATGTATTGAATCATTCCAAAGTGGTAAAGTATATATGTACATATATATGTGTGTGTGTATGTGTGTATGATATATATGAATATATTATGTAATACTATATATTATAAACATATGACATATGCTTTTTTTTTAAAGTTAATTTATGTTTATTTTCAGCTAGAGAGACGAAGAGAAGATCCCAAGCAGGCTCCACGTGGGACAGAGCCCGATGTGGGACTCGAGCCCACAAACCGTGAGATCATGACCTGAGCCAAAATCAAGAGTGAGACACTCAATCGATTAAGCCATCTAGGTGCCCCTCTCAATGGAATTTTTAATTTTTTTTTGTTTATTTAATTTTGAGAGACATAGAGGCACAGCGTGAACAGGGGAAGGGCAGAGAGAGAGGGAGACACAGAATCCGAAGCAGGCTCCAGGCTCTGAGCCGTCAGCACAGAGCCCGACGCGGGGCTCAAACTCACAGACCGCGAGATCATGACCTGAGCTGAAGTCCGCCGCCCAACCGACTGAGCCACCCAGGAGCCCCTGGAGTTTTTAAAGATACTGGAGGAAAACAAAGAAGTTAGGAAAGCAGGAAGGGAGTGGAGCGGGCACTGAGGAGGCTGTCACAAGAGTCCCAACACAGATGACGAGGACGAAGAAGCTGGATGGAACAGATCTGAGATGGCAGAATCCTCAGGACGCGGTGGTGATCAGGAAGGAGGAGGAGGGAAAGGAACCTAGGGCGCGCCAGCCCCCACATCACGTCTGGGGAAAGGCAGATGCGATATTGTGATTTGTAAGAAGGAAAACACATTCTGTCTTCCGTTTTCGGCCACAGAGCTCCTAAAACTCTTAGAATCTGAAGTGAGGAGAGAAATAAAGGTGTCTTTTGTTGTGCTAATGAGACGATTTGGGGGAACTGGCAGAGGCTGGAAGCTGGTTGCCAAGGGAACCACCTCTAGGGAGAGGGTTGGAACTTTCAGCCACACCTGACCTTCCAAGAGAGGAAGGGGTGGGGCTGGGTGTTGAATCAACAGCCACTGGCCAATGATTTCACCAATCTTGCCTATGTAATGAAGCCTCCATAAAAACCCTAAAAGGATGGGGTTCCAGAAGCTTCTGGCTGGTGAACAAGCGGAGATTTGGGGAGAGGGCACACCTGGAGAAGGCAGGGAAGCTCCACACCCCGTCCCCGTACCTTGCCCCATGCATCTCCTCCATCCGGCTGGTCCTGAGTTCTATCCTTGTATAATAAAGTGGTAATCCACTAAGTAAAATGCTTCTCTGCATTCTGTGAGCCACTCTGGTAAGTTCATGGAGCCCAAGGAGGGGGGCTTGGGACCTCCCATCTACAGCCAGTCAGAAGCACAGGTGACACCTTGAACTCTTGACTGTGTCTGAAGGGGGCAGGGGGCAGTCTTGTGGGAATGACCCCTTAACCTTTGGGGTCTGATGCTGCGTCCAGGTAGAGAGTGTCTGAACGGAGTTGAATTTTAGGACACTCAGCTGGTGTCAAAGAATTGCTTGGCGGTGTGGACATCAGAACCGGCACAAGAATTGGAGCAGATGAGGAGTGTGGTTTTAGACTTGAAGGACTGGAGACACCTGCAGAAGATCCATGTAGAGGGAAGTTCCAAAGGCAAGTAGATCTTCAGCTGGGAACCAGGAGCAAGACAGAGCTAGAGACACAGGTGTGCAAGCCGTCGGCATCGCAAGTAGTACGTCATAGGCGATACCCCTTGGAGAGATGAGATTTTTCCAAGGCTGTTCGGGGAGAGAAGGCAGCTAAGAACAGAGTCAGGGTGGGAGTTTTCACCTGAGCATCCAGGTGAAAGCAGGTGGAGAAGAGCCCACCAAGAGACAGAGAAGAAATCGTGAGGGAAGAGGCCCTGGGGCTGCAGAACACAGAGTGGAGAGAGTGGCCAGCAGGGTCACAGATCTCAGGTGTCAGGCAAGGTGGGAAAGACCCCCTGCATCTGGAAATCAAGAATTATGGGCTCAGCCTGAGCCATTTCTCAAGATCAAACCCGGGAACCATCCTTAGTCCCTCCTCACCCTCACACCCCACATTTTCACACTGACTCCATCATTGGTTTTATTTCCAAAATGTAACTCAGATTCATCTATTTCTCCTATTATCCTGATCCTGGACATCCTGGACCTAGCTCTCTCAAGATACTCTATAGCCAATATCAAATGGGAAATTGATTTGAATTCCATGAATAGATTTCTGATTATGTGAGTTGTTTTCATATCATTGAACCTAAGGAGAAATTATAATCGTTTCATAAAATGATCGTTTTATGATCGTTGAGTCATTCTTAATAAACACTGAAGTAAGGGGATATCCATATACTTCCCGTGTGATTTTTAAAATCTCAACCCAAACCAACCCAAGTATGAGCATAGTGCAGATACATTAAGAACATTTCTGCTAGAGTCATGGAGACTACACCCTCGCTGCTATTACATAACATTGTCTTGGCGGTACTGGCCAATGCGATTAGTTAATAGAAAGAAATCTGAAGTATAAAAGTTAGAAGGGAAGATGTATACTCTCACTATTTGTAGATGGTATAATTGGAAATTTCAAGGGAATTCATTGGAAAACTAAGAATTCAGTAAGTACCTACCAACTATGTGACAATGAGGTCATCTTAGACCATCCGGCCTCAGTGGAACACCAGATAAACTACACTTGAGTGCCCCACAGAAGATCCACCCAGGGGAGGTAGCCCAGTTGCTAATCCACAGAATCATGAGCAAATAAAAGGTTGTGTTCTAAGTCACTGTGTTCGGGGGTGATTCACTAGAACTGATTCACTGCGGAAGCCTGATATGATGGCCTGTTAACTATGCTTCAAGGCAACACTGCTTACGATAAGAATGACCCCTGGACTGGAACGAACTATAAATGAACTGTAGATTCCGAGAGAAAGCCAGAGCTTTAGACTTTCCAGTGTGTCCCACCAAAATTCATGTCGAATCTCCATCCCCAGTCTGATGGATGGTATTATGAGTAGGATTATGTAAGAAGAGACACGAAGCTCTCCCAGGCTCCCTCTCCCTCCCCGCTTCCCCTCCTCCTCTTCCTGCTATCCCCCTCCCCCTCTGGCTCTCTGGCTCTTTCTCTTCCCCACTTGAGGACACTGCCTGAAGGCAATCATCTGTAAAGAAGGAAGAGGGGCCTCACCAGGCACCAGAACTGCTAGTGCCTTGACCTTGGACTTCCAGCCTCTAGAACTACGGGAAAGAAATGTGTGGTGTCAAAACCACTCCATCTACGGTATTCCATTAGAGCAGCTGGAACTGACTACAATAAGTAGTGAACCTTGTATCTCAGTATTTCAGCTACAGGGCATCAGAGGTGGACTCTGACTCAGAAGAGGAATGAACATCACCTAAAGACGGGTAAATGAGGGATGGTTCTGGGCGAATGTGTGGTTCTGTTCCTCTTGGAGACTTAAGTATCGGGAAAGGAAGAGAGTATGGATGCCAAGGTGACAAAGAGGCGGAACATGATGGATAGGCTCAACTTGAAACCACCAGTCCTGTCTAAAGCTAGGAAACAAGTTTCCTGCATGGCCCTAGGGTTAAAGTTGGCCAAGAGAGGAGCTTGTGTGACATTTGAAAGGACTCCAGTGAAGCAGAGGCCATTACTCTCAAAAGGTGTTGTGGGTGACATACTTGCTGATTTCAGGCACCGTCAGCCAATGGCGGCACCAGCCCACTGCAGCGTGCCGGGCCGCGGTGCCCACGTGCTGGGCCGCGGCACTCACGTGCTGGGCTGCGGCGCCCGTACCACCTGGCTCTCTCGGACTTCCTCTTTCACACACCCACCTTCAGGCACTTTCCTTGGGCTCTGATTCCCCTGGCTGCACCAGTGTTTCTGCCTCTCACCATTCGAGACTTTCGACACCTCTGTTCCAGCCCTTTACCTTCCCACACACTCGAGGACGTTCTCATTCCTCTAGTAAACTCCTTGTTCCCGTAAGATATAATCAAATATCGAAGAGGCAAAAGATGTGAACAAACAGCTCACAGAAAAGGTACTGCAAGTCACTCTCCCACACGGGACATGGTGCTCAACCTCACGTATGACAGCGGGGCAAGCGAACATTTCCCTGAGAGAGGTTTTTCCTCCATCCACTGGCCAAACTCCAGAGATCTGACAGCACGCTCTGTTGAATGTGGGGCTACGGGGAAGGCAATTTTCTGCACTGGGGGTGGGACCGTATGAGAAGGAGCGCCGTGTCTCCACTAGCAATAGCCACCAAAGTTATAACGGCATACCCCTGACCCGTTCCCACCTTGTTTCATTCTGCAGATATTTGTGTCTGCAAGTGTGTGTGAAAAGGTGTGTGTGCACTGGTGTCGACTGCAGTATTGTTTGAAATGGCACAAGACAAGACGCAATCTAGAGCCTGTCAAAAGTTAAATAGATGACAGGATGTTCATACGGCAGACGCTATGTAGCTATAACAAAAGATGCAGATGACGCAGCTCTCTGTATTTATACAGGAAGATAACTAAGACTTAAAAACTCTTTTTTTTTAAATTTTTTTTTTAATGTTTATTTATTTTTGAGACAGAGCATGAGTGGGGGAGGGGCAGAGAGAGAGGGAGACACAGAATCTGAAGCAGGCTCCAGGCTCCGAGCTGTCAGCACAGAGCCCGACGCGGGGCTCGAACTCACGGACCGCAAGATCATGACCTGAGTCGAAGTCGGACGCTCAACTGACTGAGCCACCCAGGTGCCCCTTAAAAATTCTTTTTTTACTGTTTGTTTATTTTTGAGAGCGCGGGAGAGGGATAGAGTGCAAGCGGGGGAGGGGCAGAGAGAGAGAGGGAGACACAGAATCCGAAGCAGGCTCCAGGCTCTGAGCTGTCAGCACAGAGCCCGACGTGGGGCTCGAACCCATGAACTGTGAGATCATGACCTGAGTTCTGAAGTTGGATGCTTAACCAACTGAGCTACCCAGGCGCCCCGATATCTAAGCTATTGTTAGGGGAATGGCAAGATCTAGAACTATACATAGAATGAGCTGTCTTGAATAGCAAAGGAAGAAAAATAAAATATATGTTTCATATTTATGTATGCACAGCCTCTAAAAGGGTCCATAAGAAACCAATGGCAGAGGGGGAACTGAGGCAGAAATAGAGCGGTTGCGGGTAAAGATGGAAGGAAATTTTTCTGTATACCTTTTTGTAAATCAGGTGAACACACTTCTGTCCAAAAATTTAACATGCCTGGGGCGCCTGGGCGGCTCTGTCAGTTAAGTGTCCAACTTCGGCTCAGGTCACGCTCTCACAGTCCGTGGGTTCAAGCCCCACCTCTAGGCTCTCTGCTGTCAGTGCGGAGCCTGCTTCGGATCCTCTGTCCCCTTCTCTCTCTGCTGCTATCTCTCTCTCTCAAAAATAAATGAAGTTAAAACAAAATTTTTTTTAATTTAACCTGCCTAAAAATTGGTTCATTTAAGAAAAGCAAGAATGAATGGCAATCCTATTGACATGAGTTTAAAAATGTGATCGCACCTAAATTCATTCTTTTTACTTGAAACTCGTCTAACCTGGAGTCCCACTGATGTAACCCACTTTCCTCCCTCAATCTTTACCTTTAATCGTCTTCAATCCTGCAGAGAATCGAAATAATAGTACGATGAACAGCTACACGTCCTCCAACTAGAGTCACCACTTGTTAATGTTTTGCATTTGCTCTGTCACTCTCTCTGTGTTGATACACACGTGCACACAGCACCCACACATGTTTAGGGAGGTTGAAGTATCCGAGACGAGTTGCAGACATCATGACCCTTTACTCCTAAGTACTTCAGCCTGTGAATCCTAAGAACAACGGGATTCCCTACAAAAACACAAGCTATTGCAATTAAGAAATTTAACATCATCAGTTAGCTGATAAATAGCTTAGTTTTAAATTTCCCAGATTGTCCCAATTGAGATCTGTACCCTTTTTTTTAATCCAAGGATGATCACCGGTTGCGTTTAGCTGATACATCTCTTTACTCTCTCTTAATTCAGAACAGTTCCCTGCGTCTCTCCTGGTGTTTCTTGACACTGACACTTTTTTTTTAATGTTTATTTTTGAGAAAGAGAGAGACAGAGAGTGAGCGAGGGAGGGGCAGGGGGAGGGAGACACAGAATCCGAAGCAGGCTCCAGGCTCCGAACTGTCAGCACAGAGCCTGATGGGGGGCTCGGACCCACAAACTCAGGCAAGATCATGACCTGAGCCAAAGTCGGATGCTCAACTGACTGAGCCCCCCAGGCGCTCCATTCACACTGACCTTTTTTAAAGAATCTAAGCCACTTGTTTTGCAGAAAGTTTCTAAGTGTGGATTTTCCAGGCGATTCCTTATGACTAGACTCAGGTTAAACATTTTTGGGCAAAGACGCTTTCAGATGATGTTGTGCCTTTCACTGGAAGATCAGTGGTGCGCCTGGGTGGCTCAGTCAGTTGAGCATCTGACTCTTGATTTTGGCTCCAGTCATGATCCCAGGGTCATAGGATCGGGCCCTGCTTCAGGCCCTACTTGGTATTCCCTCTCTCCCTCTCCCTCTCTCTCTCTCTCTCTCTCTCTCTCCCCCCTCTGCCCCTTCCCCTGCTTGCTCTCTCTCTCAAAAAAAAAATTAACAAAAAGGATCCATGGTGTCAGCTGTTCCCATTATTGGTGAAGTCTGACCATTTGCTAAATGGTGGTATTGGCCAGATTTCTCCATTGTAATGACTCTTTCTTCTTCTAACTAGTAAGTCTTTTGAGTTGACACTTTGAGACCTTGTGACTATCCCCTTCCAACAACTCAGTGCTTTAGCATCCACCAATAAATATTCTGTGAATCAATTATGACAAAACTTGTTGCAAAGGAGTTTCTAGTTTTACCATTTCTTCCACATTTATTCATCATCATTCTTTTTATGAGGGAGGGGCATGAGGAGCATGACTCAAACTCTTTTTCATTTAATGTGTCACAGCCCCCAGATCTGCCCAAAGCCACCTCCTGGGTCCTTTTGCCTGTCAATCCTGGAGCATGTCCTTGCATTTGGGAATAAGACATTCCACCTCTTGTTTGCACATTTTCTGCTCCAGGCCTGGAATCCACTATCTTCCCAGTAGCCTGGTTTCCTTGAGGTAGGGAATGGTATTTAGAGACCACAATCTGGGTGCTAGGTTTTCACTGCTTCCTGGCCCTTCTTACTCACTCCGGGGAGGAACTGGTCTTTGCTGTTGTACCTCTCTATGCCGTCTCCACCCCACCCTTATTTCCTTTTCCCCTTTATTTGGCATCAATTTCTTGACTAAACGTCGGAAGCTCTGAAAACTAGCAGCTGCGAACATAAATGGTACAATATTCGAAGGAAGACATCTTCATTTTTTTCCCCAGTGTGTCCCCATCAAACTGAGTGGGTTACAGCTGAGCTATTTTAAGGACTACCTAGAAGACAAGCAGTCTCCGGCGGCAGTTTCCCGTTCGGATCTTTTTCTGCTTGGGGGTAAAGAAGTGGAGAAATTTCATCTAATACAAATATGATTTGAATTTTAAAAGTCTATGCCTAATTACTACTTATGACTATAATAAAAATTGATTTTATACACTGTAATTTTGTGGTTTGAATATGTAATCAGAGATGCAAAGCTTGCCGCCTTTGATTTTAATTTCCATAACCAATGTCTCTCAGTTCGCATCTCTCAATGGTTTCTGGGCTGAAACACCTTTTTCCAATTAGCAATCAAGATGCGCACAGTAGTTCAAGGCCTTCTCAGGGTTTGGACCACCCTGCATAATGCATTGTATTCCACATCATGATTATGCTTGGCCTTTTACTGAACTGGTCATTACCTTGACCACAGAAAGACATCCCACAGCGAATTCATTCTTGAATTCTTAAGTGGCCTAAGATTTGCATCTCTCTGGCAAGCAAACAGGTCAGATTGAACCATCAACGAGCCAACATTTTCAGAGGACAAAAAAATGAACTACAGTTTGCCATAACTGGAGCGGCGCTCCAATATTTCCATAAAAGATTCTTCACTCATGAAGAGTCTGGGGACACCACAGAAATCACAACACGGGACCAAGGACAAGCCATGGGATCCCTCTCCTGTGAAAACTAAACTCTGAAGTGGTGCACTCGAGCGGCAGCAATGACGAGCGAGTGAGGAGAAGGTGGTTAGAGGCTCCTCAGAGCAGCCGGGGACAGGAGTCAGAATCGCTTGGATTCAGCATCACAGTTCCAACCGTGAGTCTGTCTGCATGTGTCCCCACTGTTACAGTTCAGACCTCACATGCTTCAGATCATCAGACGGTGTCCCCACCATCAGGATGTCCCATGCATGAAGGGAAAAATGAAAGGCCGTCCAGTGCAGAGCATCTGACCCAACTCGTGAGAATAAAATGAATCCTGTGCCTGCCCGCCAGGGCAGGATCGCATGTGTGAGTCCGTGGAATGTTCTGTTACAGGCGCTATGGCCAAGAATAAGGGCCACCTGAGATCCTCATCTGATGCCACCACCTGATGGGACCCCTGATCAGCCATTTACACTGTTTACTCACGTAAACATGAATTTACATGGAGGACTCACCCATTCCTAGAGCAGATTCCGAGAATAAGCGGGTTTATCCTTCCGAACAGATGCTCTGGAAAGCGATGGTACCGGAAGGGTGGAAGTGGAAGGATGAGGATAGTAGTCAGAAAGACACCACCAGGGGAATTCACAATCAGAGTAGCGAGCAAGCCGGGCAGGAGATTTGGAAGCAGGAAGCCCTTCGTGCCGCCAAGTGTCCTTGGTGCTCCATCGCTGATGCCGATTCGGAGGTCAAGAGAAAGAGTATCCGCCAGGGGCAAGAATTCATTCCTCGATGGGGTACAAGTTGCCTTTGACGGGCACGATTGGATCGTCAGCCTTTGTGGGACAGAAGTCAGATAGGTCATCGGCTATGGAGATGGCGGTGAGGTCAATGGGATGACCAGGTCACCCCCTGGACGTCCGGCCCGCTCTGGATCCTCTCTCGTGGGTGATCCAACAACACTGCCTCGTTGGAGATGGGAAAATATAAGCTATTTGTTTCTTCCTGGCAATACATTCAACTCTTTTCCCCAAACTGAATTGCTCTCCTGATGTAATGGGAATGTCAGGTGGGTAATGACACCTTATACTTCACTCAGTGAGGGCGCCTACCACGCACCGCGTTCTTTTCTTTTTTACCTTGCAGTTTACAGCGGATCATTGTAGGTTTCCTTCCCACTCGGCTTAAGTGGGAAGCAGTCCCTTGGTTTCTCCTCAGCTGAAGCACTGCCTATGTCTTTAATAGAATTTTTCTTATAACGTAAAGAATTATAAGAAATAATAAGAAGAAAGAATTGGAAATAATTCCTTACTCTTATAATTCCTCACTCTTTCTCATGAATACTTGAGATGTAGACCGGAAGGCCATGTGACGCTGAGGAGCTATGATCTGGCCAAATATTTGAACTAATACTTATTTATAAGTGGTTCTGCTTCTGAAAAACTCACCAGCGTTTCACTGTCCATACAATACAGTAGCGCACCCTTGAGAAAATGCGGAGGCATACGCTGGAAATGCATTCGGCAAAACTCAGTGTGTCTTGGCTCCAAGTCCTCAATTGTGAGGACTTTTCAGGATGGACCTCGTTATAGAAGAATTTCGGAGCACCTGGGTGGCTCAGGAGGCTAAGCATCTGACTCTTGAATTTGGCTCAGGTCACGATCTCATGGTTTGTGGGTTTGAGCCCCGTGTCAGGTTCTGCGCTGACAGTGCGGAGCCTGCTTGGGGTCCTCTCTCCCCTTCTCTTTCTGCCTCCTCCCCTGCTTGTGTGTGCGTGCTCTCTCTCTCAAAATAAATAAACGAACTTAAGAAAAAATAGTTTCAATTGCCTCATGGTTTGATGAGCATGTGCTTTGGAATGTATGCTTTCACTTTTTAAATACTGTCATTTTAATTCCTGCTGTTCTGGTACGTAAATCTGCTCCCAAAAAGGTCTCGTTGCCTGTGGCATTTGCCAAGTTATCCCACCTCTAAGTCCCATTCCTTCTCCTGCCTGAAGCCCTCCCTCCAGTCAACCTAACCCGAACCTTGGCACAAGTCACAGCACCGGACGGTCCCTCTCGGAAACGCAATTCTCTTTTGTCGAGTATTAGAATTCACAAGAGTAATTTTCCCAGATACGGAATGTCTGCATCAACTCACTGTCTCAGTGCAGACTTTTTTTTTAAGGGAGCCCTAAGTTTGCCATTGAAATTCTCTCTACCAGTCATTCATAAACTGCTTTTTCTGCTTAGAGCAGCATGTTACAAATGACGGTTGGGCCGGTCCTTCCTTCCTCCCTCCCTCCGTTTCTTTCTTTTGAAAGAGTGTGCGTATAATCGGGGAAGGAGCAGAGAGAGAAAGGGAGACAGAGAATCCCAAGCAGGCTCCTCGATGTCAGCATGGAGCCCAGTGTGGGGCTCGATCCCATAAACCGTGACATCATGACCTGAGGCAAAAGCAAGAGCCGGACGCCCAACCAGCTGAGCCTCCCAAGCTCATCTCTTTGGAAATAAGCCCTCCTATTACACTGGTTGTGGTCATTGTTGAGTATAAACCACACGTACCTCCCTCCACTCCAGAAATCCTCCTCCATCCCCGCCCCAGCTCAACTATGCTTACGATGGAAACCATTTCTTGATTTATTTTAGCTCCTCCTCACCTACCCAACACAACGCGTCCCAAGCCTGCCCGCCACAAGAGTTCTGTAGGAAAGAGCCAGCATATACTCGACAAGTGGACATAGGATACCCTGGATATAGGATATTTGAAAAATACAAAGTGATAAATGTCTCGATTTCCTTATCTTTTCAACAACAACAGAAGACCCACGATCTCTTCAAATGTCCATGGTAACAGACAAAAAATAATCATATGATAAGCTACACAAAAAAACTCCTAAATTAATTCCCCAAATAACAGGGCTTGTGCTCTTACCACTATGAAAAAAAATAGCAAAATGATTGGTTAAACCAACAAAAATACCAGTAACTTGTAAACTGACAGTCACTTTCCTGATCCAACTGGAAATCAACAAAAGTCGCCCGCTAATAGAGGACAGTAAGAGCATTACATGTCAGAATTTGGGAACACAGGAAAAACAGCTCTCCAGACTAAAGGCAAAGTCACAACATTTGATACCTCCTCCCATAGAGGGGTAGTGCTCCTTTACTCAGCCCTTGATATCTGGGCGGTCGTCTGACTTACTTTGGATAATAGAACATGTGGGAGGGACGTTGTGTGATTTCTGAGCACAGCAGTTTCAATATTTGCTCTCTTGGAACGTAGTTTCAACACTGCCACTTAAGGAAGCCAAGCCGCTGGATGGGGCCACCGCAAGAGAACCGAGGGGCCAGCACTAACTGCCTGACGCCTGCTGGTCGTCAGCACGCCTGCCTCCCCAGCTGAACACAGCTCCTTATAACGATCGCAAGCGAAATCAGCGAAAGTACCATCTAGCCAACCTAAAAAATCATAGGACATAATAAACTATCGAAAGTTTAAGGCACAAGCTTTACAGCAATAGTTAAACAAATGAGAACTCTGTTTCTAATTTAAATTATGGAGATTCCAACTAAGCATAAAGCAAATTATGATGGACATCTGCTGTTTTGGCCAATAACCCAAGTTGGTCCAACCAGTGAATCCTGAAACTTTTCTGGACACTTCCTGGCATCTGGCTTCACCTCAGGGCAAGAAGGCTGCAGCAGGTCCAGCCCTCCCAACTTCAGGAAAGCCTCACCTTTCCTCCTCGGCCCCAGGAGGGTCCCTGTGGCCAGGACACCCGCAGGCTGGCTCGGTCCTAGGTTCTGTGCACTCCTGAAGTTGGAGGTCGCGTTCCTAGCTCACGGCCCATCAAGTAGTTGACCTTAAAAGTAAAATAGGCAGGCAAATAAAATAAATAAATAGATAAATAAATAAATAAATAAATAAATAAATAAATAAATAAATAAATAAATGACAGTTATTTTATCAGCAAAATTGGGTTTATTTGGGAGTAACAATCTGTAGGAGATGCAATGTACGTCTTTCCCTGATGGGACTTGTAATTGGTCATTCTTTCCTGTTGAGGAATTTTCTGTAGAGGTCTGTCACAGGCAATTCTTCCTGTCATTGATGTTGAGTGCTAAGGCTCTCCCTTCCAGCCTCACTGCCCCGTTCTGGTGAGTTTTAGGTCTACACATTTTCACCAAATAGTCCTACCTATGTTGATCTTACTACCAGGAAAACACTTTGTCGGTTTTCCAGGAAACAAGGATGTCCTCTTCAACTTATCCCGACTTCCACCTCTCTGGGGGCTGGGACACAGCACTTAGGGGGTGGGTGTCATCACTCCACTCTTGCTAAAACAATTTCTAGACAAATATCTGCTATCTCTAAAATGCGGATGTACTGGGAGAAATACTCTGGTCTTTTTCTTTTCTTTTTCCTTCCAAAAGGGACGTTTCTGTAGCTACCAAGCAGCCAAATAATACTGCCTCTCTCTGGGCTTCCTCCCTGTCTGGGTCTCCTTACAGACAAGCCTGCGCCCATATGGCTGAAGGCTCCTCGAAGAGCAAGAAGATGGGGGGGGGGATCCCTCCCTGCTTGGGGCAAGGCTGTGGGAGGGGTGCACTCACTCTCCTCCCCAGCCTCTGCTTGTCAGACCACAGCAGGAGAAGCCTGGAGGAGGAGAAAGACTGGAAGGAGCCCTAATTCTGAGGGTAACTCAGAAACCAGCGTTTGGCCAGAGAAGATTAGCCCCGATGTTAAAGAGAGACGTTTGGGGGCGCCTGGGTGGCTCAGTCAGTTAAGCGTCCAACTTCGGCTCAGGGCATGATCTCGTGGTTTGTGGGTTCCAGCCCCATGTCGGGCTCTGTGCTGACAGCTCGGAGCCTGGAGCTGTTTAGGATTCTGTGTCTCCCTCTTCTCTGCCCCTCTCCAGCTTGTGCTCTCTCTCTCTTTCTCTCTCTCAATAATAAGTAAACTTTTAAAAATTATTTTAAAAAATAAAGAGAGACCTTTGGATATTTCTGTGTGTTAAGGTCTCTAGCCTCTCCTGCCTGTCCCCGAAGAGAACTTTGGCTGCTGAGCCCAGGACAGAATCGGGGTGGCACCTGCAGAGCCTGGCTCCTCAACTTGGTGAGCTGGGGTTCCCACTGCAGGGAGGGGGCATTGTGCAAGACCTCTGACCCCCATTTGGCAGAAAGAGGTCTGAACACAGAAAACTGGGCACCACCCACATGCTGGAGATTCCGTTCGCAGAGCGTTTGTTAACCCTAGTTCATTTCGGACCCTGGGTTAGCCCCTGGTCATTTTGGATCTTGTGACTTGGGAGAGGGACAGGTGCTGCATAAAACCCCATGCGCTTTCTTCCCCCACCCCAGTCTGTTTGTTTGTTTGGAGAACAAACAGGGGAGGTGCAGAGAGAAAGGGAGAGAGAGAGAATCCCAAGCAGGTTTCACGCTATCAGCACAGAGCCCGAGGCAGGGTTCAAACCCACGAACCTCGAGATCATGACCTGATCCCAAATCAAGAGTCAGACACCTAACGCCCCCAGTGTGCCTCCTACTGTGCCAATGCCTCTGCTGCAAAATTAACCCCATAAATGGCTGGCAAAGAGAAGTGCTGAGCACATTTTCCACGTGAGGGACACCAGCGATTTATGTCACTGTGCAACTTGGGGGGTGTCTGCTTGTTCCCAGTCCCCTCAGTCACATCCCCGCCACTCCCAGCACCTGCCCAAGGGGCCCGGCCCCTTCCCTCCTCCATGGCTTGCCAGGGTCCTAGACCTCACACCAACGTGCCCTGGGCAGAGTCCAGGGGACCGATAGGCACCGCCCCTGCCCGATGCCCGATGTAACCCCTGGGGGAGATGGCCTTACCACGGAGGGAACTACCTCCCAGTGGGGGTCTCTGACCTCGCATGCACTGAGCTCTCCTGTCCAGTAGCCAGAAAGCAGGAGAGCCAAGGATCTAAGACCTTTTGTCCCTCATTCAGCACTTGCTTCTCTGCCTTCAGTGGGTGGGAGCTGAAGGGAAGACAAGAGGGGGCCCCTGGGCAGAGGCGGGCTGTGAGAAAGACTGTGGAGACTCCTCCCGCCCCACCCCCTCGGGCTGTGCAACCTACCGCTTCCTGAAGACTAGGGCGGGCAGGGGACCCAAACCAGACGTCACCATTCTTGAGCGCCTGGGCATGGTGGATGAACAGGTAGCCTTCCAAACTGATACTTTTATTTTTATTTTCATTATTACTTTTTTTAGAGAGAGAGAGAGCATGGGAACAGGGCAGAGGGGCAGTGGAGTAGAGAGAGAGAGAGAGAGAGAGAGAGAGAGAATCTTAAGCAGGCTCCACGCTCAGCGAAGAGCCCCACAAGGGGCTTGATCCCATGACCCTGGGATCATGACCTGAGCCAAAATCGAGAGTTGGATGCTCAACTGACTGAGCCGCTTGATTTTTAAATAAAAAATATAAAATTTCTGTAGAAAGAAAAATAAGTTCCTGTCTATATCCAAACCACACAACTTCTTTGGAGGCTTATTACACCAGTCAAAATGTGGGTCATAAATAACTCGTTTGTGTCCAGCGGAAAGGGCCCCGCCTGGCAGGATGCCCGCTGAGTGCGGGCGCGGTCCCGCTGGCCTCAGTGGGCTCTGCACCTGCAGCTACATCATGGGAGGCTGTCCTTGTATCGGGCGAATTCCCTCCACGACAGAAGCAACTGGCACGTTGCCAGTAACGTAGAGACCTAAGCAGCACTGACGTGTTTCAGTGATATCTTTCCCTTGCTTCTGGACCGGTACCTGGGAAGCTTCCTGGGCCATCCCATCCCTTAATCGAGTTCTTATCCTGGGATGACTCTCTCCAACATCTTCCAGATGGGTGTTCTGAAAACATCAGCCCCCACTTCCGGGCACACTGAGCACTGACCTCACTGCCTATTGGAAACTGTAGCGAAAGGGTAACAGGACACCCTGGCGCCTCTGTGGTGGCAGACAGAAAGGGGTCCAGGTAGCGGATGTGAAGTATCCCTCCTGAAAGATCGTATCACACAACATGTTCGAATGGGAGGATAGCCAGTGACCTCGGACAAGGGCCAGAGAAAGCCATCCGAAAGCTGGCCGTCCTGCTAGGCTGAGTGCTTGGAATAAGGCTCTGAGCCTATCAGAAAAATACAGGATAAAGAAAAGTCTGTGCATATCTCCAGGGCTCTGGTTCACCTGAGAGTATCCTGGTTTTTCTTTGCAATACTCCATTCACATTCTTGCTCAGAAATAGATGAAGGGACAAAAGAACTGGATCCATCCAAGCATCTCTCTGGCTTTCGGGAAAGAGGGGAATGAAAAGAGAGAGGATCCGCTGTTTTGGAAAGTCACTATAAGCAATCTCACCAAACAAAATTCTTTTTTTTTTTTTAAATTTTTTTTAACATTTTTATTTCATTTTTGAGAGACATAGAGACAGAGCATGAGCAAGGGAAGGGCAGAGAGAGAGAGGAGACACAGAATCTGAAGCAGGCTCCAGGCTCTGAGCCATCAGCACAGAGCCCGACACGGGGCTTGAACTCACAGACCGTGAGATCATGACCTGAGCCGAAGTCGTCCACTTAACCGACTGAGCCACCCAGGCGCCCCTCACCAAACAAAATCCTTGAAGTCAGAGAACGTGTCTGACTCATGCGCACACACGAGCAGCATTTAACTCGCTTTACAGACATTATTGCGGTGCTTAATGGAAACCCACAAAGGTGAATATGTCTCTCATTCTAGAACCTAACAACAAATGATTAGAAAACGATATTTTAAAATGGCCTCAAAAATAATCTATCGTGATAGAAATCAGATCAAGATAACCTGAAATACTTAGGAATGAAATGTGTGCGGGACATCACAGTGAAAACCGCAGCATTTAAAGAAGATCCAAGGGGCACCTGGGTGGCTCAGTCGGTTAAGCGGCCAACTTCAGCTCAGGTCACGATCTCACGGTCTGTGAGTTCGAGCCCCGCGTCGGGCTCTGTGCTGACATCTTAGAGCCTGGAGCCTGCTTCAGATTCTGTGTCTCTCCCTCTCTCTCTGCCCTTCCCTTGCTCACGCTCTGTCTCTATGTTTCTCAAAAATAAAATAAAAACATTAAAAAAAAAAAGAAGAAGATCCAAATAGATGCAGAAATCCCTACCTCTAATGGATTGGGAGACCCAACATTTGTTAAGATGTCCATTCTGCCCAAACTGATTTACAGACTCAATGCGATCCGAGTCAAAACCCCAACAGGGCCTTTATGTAGAAATTTACAAGCTGATTCAAAAATTTATGTGGATATTCAACGGATTTAGAAGAGCCAAAATAATTTTGAGAGAGAACAAAGTGGGAGGATTTATGGCATGAAGACAGACGTATAGATAAACGGGACATAACAGAAATCCAGACATACACGCATGATGTTGATAAAACTGGATATCTGAACCTCTATCCTCACCTCACACTGTCCATAAAAATCGACTTGAAATGCATCAGAGACCTACATGTAAAAGCTGAAACTAGAAAGTTTCTAGAAGAAAACATAGGAAGAATCTTTGGGACCAGAGAGTAGGCAAAAGATTTCTGATACACAAAACTAAAGGGCTGAGTATGAAAGGAAAGACTTGATAAATCGATCTTCATAAAAATTAAAGGCTTCTGTTCTTCAGAAAAACACTGACAAGTTATTTATATCCAAAATAGATAAAGAACTTCTACTTCTTTCTACAAAGCATTAACAAAAAGACGACCCATATTTCTAACAGCTTTATTTTTTATTTATTCACATGTCATACAATTCACCCATTAAAATGTACAGTTCAGGGGCGCCTGGGTGGCTCAGTCAGTTGAGCAGCATCTGACTCTTGATCTTGGCTCAGGTCACGATCTCATGGTTCATGGGTTCAAGCCCCACATCGGGGTCCGTGCTGACAACTCAGAGCCTGGAGCCAGCTTCGGATTCTGTTGTCTCCCTCTCCCTCTGCCCCTTCCCTGCTCACGCTCTGTCTCTCTCTCTCTCTCAAAACTAAATAAACCTTAAAAAAAATTTTTTTAACGTGCAAGAGGCTTAGGCAGACACTTCACCGAAGGAAACTGTACAAAGAGTCCACAGGCCTAAGAAAACGTGCTCAACGTCGTTAGTCATTTAGAGAAAATTAAAACCACGAGGAAAAACCTCTACACAAATAGTTAAAAAATTTAAGAGACCGACGATTCCAAGTGTTGGGGAAGACATGGAGCTGTCGGCCTGCCAGTGGTGATGTCGAATAGTGCCACCACTTTGGAAGACAATTTAGCAGGTTTTTTTTATAAAGTGAAAGATACTTAAAGCTTTTCTGGGGGGGACCTGGGTGGCTCAGTCGGTTGAGTGGCCGACTTCAGCTCAGGTCATGATCTCACGGTCTGTGAGTTTGAGCCCAGTGTCGGGCTCTGTGCTGATGGCTCGGAGCCTGGAGCCTGCTTCAGATTCTGTGTCTCCCTCTCTCTCTGCCCCTCCCCTGCTCACGCTCTGTGTCTCTGTCTCTCAAAAATAAATAAACGTTAAAAAAAAATTTTTTTTTAAAAAGCTTTTCTGGGTATTTGGCCAAGGGAAACGAAAACATGTCAACACAAAGAGTTGTACACAAATGTTCATCACACCTTTACTTGTAATAGCCAAAAAGTGGAATCAACCCAAATGTCCATCCGTAGGTGAATGGATAAAATAACCGGGTTATGCACACAATGGAACACTGGTCAGCAATAAAAGGGAACAAATCACTGAATCACACTTTAGGAAAACACTCTGCTAAGCAAATTCGGGCAAAAAGAAGTTTATACTGTATGATTCTGTTTGTACAAAGTTCCAGAACTAACAATCCTAATGGACAGTTATGGAAATCAGATCCGTGGCTGTCTGGAGCTGGGAGTGGAGGCGGGGGTGGACCGGAGAGGGGGCACAGGCGGTCGCACACTGGAGAGCGCTCCTACCGGCTCGGAGAGCCAATTAACTGTAAATTTTCAGGAGTTTTGGGAGCCAGTTGTTAAACAGCCATTATTTAAAAATTAAACTTACTATTAAATGGTATTTTTAAAAAGACAGTAAATATTTACATCTGTATCTTCTCCGTCATTATTCTGTTTTACTGTTATCTGTGCTCTGTACGGTAGGAATGCTGTCACGTGGTCCCCATCTCTTCCTAAGGCCACGATCAGTGACATCGTGTTGGCGGCTTGACATCAGCCAACTGGTGGGAGTCCTGGAAATGGGCGAGCTTTATAAATCATGCCTCGATTTAATTTTTTTGGTTGTCTAGACCTCGATTTAATTTTTTTTAATTGTTTTAATGTTTATTTTTAAGACAGAGAGAGACAGAGCATGAGTGGGGGAAGGGCAGAGAGGGAGGGAGACAAAGAATCCGAAGCATGCTCCAGGCTCTGAGCCATCAGCACAGAGCCCAACGTGGGACTCGAACTCACAGACCGCGAGATCATGACCTGAGCCGAAGTCGGACGCTCAACCGACTGAGCCACCCAGGCGCCCCTTGATTTAATTTTTTAATTGTCTAGACCAAACAAAGTAATGGAAAAAATGCTAATAATGCCAAATTGAACTTAAAAGTGAGTAGTGTGTATAGCTGTTACATTGTGACTAGCACAAGAAAATTAAGAAAATATTCTTCCAAGATTCAAAAGCTATAATCTGATTCAGCAAAGAAGCTGCTCATGTCATTGACACACAAGTGACTTTTCCATCACATGTTGTGTTTCCCTTTTGTCTTACTCCTCCTTAAAGTAAATGAAAGTAGCAACTACACTAGTTCATTGCAACCACTGATTGGGCTGCAGATACAAGGCTCTGGCAAAACTCAGTGAAAACATTTTGTGATAACCAACTGACTATATACTAAAGAGTATCAAACATTTTATTATTATTTATAAATTATGTAACAAACATCCTTTATATCAGTAAAGTTTATACTGTTAATATGTTAAATTATTTATATGTTAAATAAATAGATGTTAAAATATAACTTTTTTTCCCCTGAGTCTGCTGTTAAATATTTACCAGCATACCACTGGACACGAAGCATATTTTAGGTGATGGAAGTGATCTGTATGTTTCATTGTAGATGCATTTGCCAAAACTCATTGAGCCATGTATTTAAAATGTGTGCACTTTCAAACTGGTGCAGCTGCTCTGGAAAACAGTATACAGTTTCCTCAAAAAGTTAAAATAAAACTACTGTAGGATCCAGCAATTGCACCTCTAGGTATTTTCCCAAAGAATACAAAAACACTAATTCGAAGGGATACATGTACCCCCAATGTTTATAGCGGCAGTGTCTACAATAGCCAAATTATGGAAACAGCTCAAGTGTCCACCGATAGATGAATGGATAAAGAAGATATGGTGCGTATACAATGGAATATTACTGAGCCATAAAAGAGAATGAAATCTTGCCATTTGCAACGACTTGGATGGAGCTAGACAGTACAATCGTAAGGGAGATAAGTCACAGCAAGACAAATGCCATTATGATTTCAGTCGTATGTGGAATTTTTTTTTCGAGAGAGAGAGGGTGCAAGTGAGTGATGGGCAGAGAGAGAGAAAGGGAGAGAGAGAGAGAAGCAAGGCTTGTGCTCAGCCTGAGTGGGGCTCAAGCTCACAGGAAGTGGGGCTCCTGTTTTACCGGAAGCAGAGGCTTCAGCTCACCTGAAGTGGGGCATGAGCTCACGAGCCATGAGATCATGACCTGAGCCAAAGTCAGATGCTTAATGACCGAGCCACCGCGCGGACAGGAAAGCTGAGTCCAAAAGTCAAAGTCACGGATCTGGATGCTCCTGTCCTCGTGATGTGAAACATCGCAGAGTGTTCGTCAAGAAGCCTTCCTTTTTTTCAACCAGATAGTTCACGGCCCCCAACCCTCTGTCCTACACGTTTGTATATACGTGACCCGTATGTCATATACACATGTATGTAGGCATACATATGATCCATATCATACGTGCAAGCATATATATCAAGATAAATGCTTGTTGGGAAAGAAGACAAATTGGTTTGCCCACCGTGTTTGTGAATTAAAATCCTACACCAGTCTGGTCCCCAGCGGCCCAGGCTGAGAGGCCCGGTGTTTAGTACCAGGTAATCAATCAGCAGGCATTTATAGAATACAGGCTGCATGTTTATGATGCCTTCCCGGAAAGATGAGCATGGATGGCTCTGTGTTTCTTTAATTGACACGGGTAATCCCAGCCTATCATTTCCATCATATTTCTTTCTGAGACCCAGGAGAAGTGTGGGCCTTGAAATTGTGGCTTTATTGCTAATAATGCGTACTGGCCAGGACTGCTTTGTTTTGATATATTTTAATTACGGGCTGCTCTTTGGATTTTCACCATGGCACGATTCTATCACAAAGGGACTCTTTATATTTTTAATTAATAGTATTGATTTAATGTATAATAGTGAATTTGGTGAGTTAACGATAGCCAATTTTAGTAAATGCCCGGTTATGTAAGGAATAAGAGATTCAGCCTGAATAAAGCATTTCAACACAAGCCCGGGAAGAAGCAAATGCGGGCAGGCTGCTGGGAGGCAAGTCAGCCCGGAAGTGACCCCGCTCTGCGGCAGCACGCGGGAGAGTGGGAGGGTCCAGCACGGAGTGTAACTTCCCCTTAGGGTTCAAAACCAGTGCTGCGCAGTGTCCCATGCTTCCCTGGGCCTGTAAACTCGCATAGGCCCCAGACAAAGCCCAGGCTGTCCTATGGCCACCTGGACAGAGACGTGCATCCAGGCGGTTCCCCCAGAACCGCGCAGGAAAACGCATCAGGGCATGGTGACAGGGCTTAGAGCTATCTAGGAATCGGGCTGTGGCCATACAGCTTGTTCAGAAAAGCCACGGCTGGGGCGCCTGTGTGGCTCAGTGGGTTAAGCATCCGACTCAGTTCAGGTCATGATTTCACAGTTCGCGAGTTTGAGCTCACGGGCTCCGTGCTGACAGCTTGGAGCCTGGAGCCTGCTTCTGATTCTGTGTCTCCCGCTCTCTGCCCCTCCCCCACTCATGCTCTCTCTCTCTCTCTCTCTCTCTCTCCCTCTCTCTCTCTCTCTCAAAAATAAACGTTAAAAATAAAAAAATAAAAAAACAGAACCTGTTTCATGGCCCTGGCACTCTCCTCACTCATTCCCACTGGAAGCTTCCAGATGGTTCGTTTGTTTATTCACAACCCACAGTCTTACAGACCAGGGTCATTCGCTCACCATGCCCGCCCCTTCTGCTGCAACCGCATCCTGTTCTATTTCACCCAGAGGACTGTTCCCCTAGCTGTGTGCTGGACCCAGCCCCTCCTGGCTTGGAAGAGCCAACTGTTAAATTTCTGGAAAATTTACAAGCTGCTTGTTAAACGTGGTCAGTATTAAAAATGAAGTTATATGAGCGTACAATTAAATTGTATTAAAATACAAAGGTAAGGAGACCCCAAACATCATCCCTTATTACTATCTTGTACTAGGTTCTTCCCGCTTGAGGCCTCTTACGACTGTTGTCACGGCTACTGGACATCTCTTCCCAAATCACCTCCTTGCTCGGTGACTTCACATTGGCCACGATGGGTGTCTTTACGCCATGAAAAGTGCCAAATGAGACGATTTGGGGTTTTATTTTGCTTGGTTTTTTCGAAGAGCCTTTGTCGCTCATCCACCAGCCCCCTGGGTCTTAGGGGTCTCTCTTGTGGGCCAGGCGCCGGCTGAGCAGCAGAGAGGCTGGTGAACGGCAGAAGATGCTCGCAGCAGAGGGGGCGGTCTGAACAGACGCTCGGAGCAGCAAGAGGCAGCAGAGGGTGGGAGCCAGCCTGAGAGCTTTACGGGGCCTGAGCCCCGCCCAGGGGTCAAGGAAAAGGAGAAGCGAAAGTTCCCTGGAGCCTCGGCTGCAGTGGAGGGCAGTCCCCTCCCCTCAAGGAATAACACAGAGGAAGCTCTAGAGAGAGCCATCACTGTCGCCGAGGAAAGGGTGCCCCAACCCAACCCAGTCTACCCAGCAAAATCCCCCAGGCGCCACTAATCCGTCTGTCTACACCTGGAGGAAGCAGACCGAGAAGGAATGAGGCTGAAGAAGGTGTGGGTAAGGTCACCATGGGGTTGCCCCCCGGCCCCCGGCAGAAGCTCCTGCCAGATGGAGGGGGCGCCTGCTGAGTATCCTCCTCCTTCTCCTGAGAAACACCCCACGTGTCTTCTGGGCCTCCGAGGGGGCCGGCGTGTGAGGCGGCTCACCGCCGTGACAAAGTACCACAAACTGAGTGGCTTCAACGACAGAAATTTACTTCAATTTACTTCTCACGATTCTGAAGTCTACGAATCTAAGGTCAGCGTGTCCACAGGGTGGGTGGCTCTCTTCTGAGGTCTCTCTCTTCGGTTCGTAGATGACCAACTTCTCCCTAGGGTCTGTCCTAATTTCTCCTTATAAGGACACCATTTATGTTGGATTAGGGGCCATGTAATGATGTCGTTTAACCTTAGTTATCTCTTTAAAGGCCCTATTTCCAAATATAGTCATACTCTGAGGTACTGGGAGTTAGGACTTCAACGTGAATTTCTGGAGGATACAAATCAGCCGACAGCTGAGGGTATCCAAGAATGCTCTGGAGGCAAAGGTGGGATCCTGGGGACTGACTGAGGGGAGCGGCCAGCTCTGGGACAGAGGGACTGGGGGACTGGGCTCCTTAGGGCAGGTACCGTGTCGTATTTGCCATTGTTTCTCGACGCCCAGCACTATAGCTAGCACTTGGCAGTTTTTCAAGGAAATGCTTCTTGACGAGTGAGTAATGAGCGCCTGTTGACAGAGAAAGATAAGGCAACTCCTTCGCGGTACATTTTTACGACAGGTGAGCGTCCTTCCGGTTTACTGAAGGGCAAGTAAGGGTCTTCTTCATTTCCTTTAAGGGGGGTTCGTTTTGGATGAGACAGGTGAGGACTAGGGCCAAACTTCATCGTGGTCTCCAACCATTCAGGCCCCACCATCTGCATCAAACCCCCAAAGTAGGGCCCAGCACCCGCAGCTCTCCAAAGACCCACGGGAGTACACGCAGCCTGGGCGGAAGTAATGTGCTGGGGCAGCACCGCAGAGGAAAGAATTCCACGTCAAGATGAAGGCACCTAACGACACATAACATGTCAACTAGTCCCAACTTGCTGTGGGATAGCAGTGCGTTTCTGTATTTTTGACATTTAATGTCCCAAGAGAAAAGCCCCTGGGCCCCCAGAGGCTCTTAGATTGGCCCTGTCCCTGTTAGCTTTCCGGCTATGAAGACTGTCCTAGACAGGGTGACAACAGCCAAGGCCCACAGCATGGAGGTCTCCTGCTAAGAAAGGAGCTGCCATTCGGCAAGTGGCCACGAAAGCTCGAGGGGGAACCACTCCTGCAGTGAAGGGCCCTGCAGCGGGCTTTAGATGGGAAACTCTTATCTAAACGTTTCCTGTCCACCGCCCCCCTCTGCCCCCGGCGTTTGCACCAGGTATGGCCACAGCTGCTCTGTGGGTCAGGATACAGCAACCGAGGGTTTTTTTGTTTTTTTTTTTCCCCTTCTAAG
This sequence comes from Paguma larvata, assembly GCA_030068075.1. Classification (NCBI taxonomy): domain Eukaryota; kingdom Metazoa; phylum Chordata; class Mammalia; order Carnivora; family Viverridae; genus Paguma; species Paguma larvata. The sequence continues at coordinate 20,587,727 of CM057841.1, read as the reverse complement.
AGTGCTTTCTGAATTTGGCCCATCGTTCTGGGAAGGAGATGAAGCGGCAGGAGTGTTTCAGTAAAAAAGCGAACGTTTTCCTTGGCCCAGGAAGAGCACAGCGTGAGGACATCTGTGTGGCCTGGCTACAGGAACACCCCCGAAGCCTGATTTCTGCTATCAAGCCTGGCTGTAACAGTCCCCCAGAAAGGGGTCTTAAAATGCCCTTCTGGGTACCACGTGAGATTGTATGTAAAACAGGTCTGAGCTGAGCAAAGAAGCATCAATATCTATTACTTAGAAACAGATGAGAAGGCAAACCGGCAGCTGCTAGGCAATGAGACGAAACCCCGCTCTGTTGTGTTTGGTGCCTCTAGATTTTTTTTAATGGGCCCCACTTTCCTTCTGCCTCTGGCATCTTGTAATTGTCAGTGAGTTCGGTGGTACCTTCCCCACGCTATAACTAATCGACTGTAGGATCGCGGCTAATCCACTGGCATAAAAGAACTTATTAAGACATAACCCTTAAATGTGTGAGTAACAACGTGCAAACCAACACGAGGCACGAACAGCTCGGAGCCCAAGCTCGCCGTCAAGTTCGCTGCGGCTTTCTCCAAGCGAACCCGGGCATATGGTGCCATAATGGAGCATGAATTTACAGCCACAGAGATGTACGAGGGAGATTAAAGCATCATCTGTAAGGACATACTGCGCGGCAAAAAAAACAACAATTATTGTATTTGCTGCTTTGTATTATGAGGAGGAACTCGAGCCCTTCCCGTAGAGTGTGGGCTCCCTCTGCTGCTGGCAGGAGGCGCCAGGACTCCAGGCACACGGGGCTCCTTGGGGACTGGAGCGGAGCAGGTGGCCTGTCCTGGGAGGAGAAAAGAGGGGGCTGAACGTTGCGGAGGGACAGACCCCGTTCCATGGGAGATCGGGACTATCAGTGCAGCTCCCGCACGGAGGAGCAAGAAGCGGACGCAACAGAAAAACGCAAAGGAGCCATCGGCTGTACTGACCGCATCACCTGTGACCCTAGTGAATGTGGCACAGAAGTCATAACACGGTACCCACCAGGGTGGCCCCTCTCTCCCGTTCTCTCTCTCTTCTTGTCTTCCCACACAGCCTTGCCAGAAGCCCCTCCGGTTCTGTTTCAGACTGCTGCCGATCCTTCTGCTGGTTCCCTGCGTTCTGCCTTGTCTGGGGAGAGCTGACTCACTGGGACCGAGGAGACTGCACCCCAGGTTTACTACCTTCCTCGCAGCTGCAGGGGGTGCGTCCCCGAGGCTGGCCATGCCCCCTCCCAGCCCCCCCATGGTTCCACTTCAACAGTCGCTTCTCAGCAACACGACTTTGCTTGTTTTAATGTCTTATTTAAACATTAGAGCCCCAATGTGGGGCTCGAACTCACGACCCCGAGATCAAGAGTCGCGTGCTCCTCCGACTGAGCCAGCCGGGCGCCCCTGGGCAACAAGGGCACTTTATGCATCAGTAACCCCAGGAGAGCAGAAACGTGTAATTTTTTAATTGATTTATTTCAAATAATCCATCCACCCAACATGGGGCTCCAACTTACGACCTCGAGATCAAGAGTCACACGCTCCACCGACAAAGCCAGCCAGGTGCCCCTATGGACCAGAAACATTTTAATGCCACAACTCTGCTGTGTCCGTTTTGGCCAAACCAAAAAATAAACGCTTAAACTCCAGCTGTTCCTATTACCACGAGGTGACGGATCATAAGCCCCCACCCCAGGGGACGGACCGGCGTGGGAGCAGACATCATACCCTCTGAAACTAGGACCACACTTGCTCCTCTGAGAACCGTCAACCGTCCTAGGCAAAACAGCTCCTTCTCTGATAGTTCGGTTATTTACATGGTCGCTATCTCGAATTCTCTGATTTCCCTCTTAAATTTCTAATGGCCGTGCTAATTTCCTTTCAATTAGTCAATAGAGATGCCATGAGTGTTCGCAGACTTCCTGGTGATACTGGCATTATTTTACTGGGCATAACTAGATGCTGGGTGACAGGGGAGCAGAGATGCTTGCTAGTTCTCTGGGTATATATGCTGACATATATACCTTGTGTGTATATACACATATATATGCTGACATACATGACATCTGTTCTTACCTGCAACCTGCGTCAAAAGATGTTAATTGAATTGCTGATGGTGTCTTCAGGAATGTACGTTTATATTTTGTATCATTAATTCCAACACCTATAGCATTTATTCACTTGTTCATTTAGCAAGGAAGCCACCACAATCATGCAGGTGAGAGAAGAAGGTGGCCAAGGCAGGTAACGCAGGAGGAGGTGAGGAGGGGTAGGATTCTGGAGAGATTTTTAAAGAGAGAGAACACGGGACATTCAAGTGAGTTGGATGTGGGGTGAGATGGGAAGAGGGGAGTCAGGTGTGCAATTATGGGGGTGCCTACTTTTTGACCTGGCTGCAAGGTGGTGCCATTAACTGAGAGAGCGAACAATGGCCGTGGCAGATTCTAAAGGAGTCAGGGGGGTTATTTTGGGCATGCTAATTTTTGGTTGCCCGTTAGTCGTCCTCATGACAATGTGGAGTGGGCAGGCAGCCGTCCCAGCATTAAGTTCCAAAGGCGGGTGGGGCTGGCGACGGGATTTGAAACTCACCAGGGAACACCCGGCACTGGATGAGTTGCTGCAGGGTGAGTGTGCGAAGTCCGAGGCAGAGCCCTGGGGTATCTCACAGACAGAATCAGGAGGAAGAGCCCACCGCATCCAACAAGGCAGAAGCAAGAGGAAAACCAGAAAGCCAAGGGGCAAGTAATTCGAGGAGCGAGGGATCAAAAAAAAAATGCTGATGGGTTAGAATTTCAGCAATGACTGGGGCGCCTGGGTGGCTCAGTCGGTTGAGCGTCTGACTTCGGCTCAGGTCATGATCTCGCGGTCTGTGAGTTCGAGCCCCGTGTCGAGCTCTGTGCTGACGGCTCAGAGCCTGGAGTTGCTTCACATTCTGTGTCTCCCTCTCTCTCTCTGCCCCTCCCCTGCTCATGCTCTGTCTCTCTCTGTCTCAAAAATAAATAAAAACATTAAAAAAAATTAAAAAAAAAAAGAATTTCAGCAATGACTCAGAATATAGCAGTTTCAGAAAATTCTGATTGGAATGGATTCAAGAAAAAAATGAGAAGCAAAGAAGTAGAGACAGCAAACATAAACTACTCTTTCCAGGAGTTTTGGTCTAAAGTAGGGCACAAGAATAGTGCCATGGTAGGAGTGGTGTGTAGCATCAAGGGAGGTGTTCTGTTTTAATTGTGGTAAAATATACAGAAAATTTGCCATCTTAACCGTTTTTAAATGTACAGTTCTATAGCGTTAAGTACACTTACATCGTTGGGCAATCAATCTCCGGAACTTTTTTCACCTTGGAAAACTTAAATACCCCCTAAAACAGCTCCCATTCCTTTCTCCCCTCAGCCCCTGAAAACCAGCGTTCTACTTTCTGTCTCTAGACTAAATTCAACTACTCCAGTGTATGAGTCTGCTAAGGCTGCCGTAACAAATAGCCCCAGGCTGGGGGCTTAAACAATAGAAATTCATCCTCTCGTAGTTCTGAGGGCAGCGAGTCCACCATCAGGTGTTTGCGGTGCTGGTTTCTCCTGGGGTCTCTCCCTTGGCTTGCGGACGGCTGCCTCCTCGCTGAGTCCTCGCACGGTCTGCCGTCTGTGTGTGCGCATCCCCGGCGCCTCTTCTCACTATTAGAAGGACACTCATTGTACTGGATTCAGGCCCCGCCAATAAAACCTTGGTTCGCCTGAATTGCCTGATCATAGTGGGGATTACACTTCCACATAGGAATTCAAGGGGGACACAACTCAGTCCATAACGTCTAAGTATCTTTTATAAGCTGTGTCATTCTGTATTCGTCTTTTGGTGACTAACTTTTCACTCAGCATCATGTCCTCGAGGTTCATCTGTATTGTAGCATGTGTCAGAATTCCCTTCCTTTTTACGACTAAGTACATTCCATTGTAAATACATCTTGTTTACCCATTCTTTCATCAGTGGACACTTGTGTTGCTTCCATCTTTTGGCTACTACGAATAATGTTCCTATTAACACGGGTGCGCGGATATCTTTTTGAGACCCTGCTTTCAATTCTTTTGGGTATATACACAAAAGTGAGTTGCTGGGTCCTATGGTAAACCTGTGTTCAATTTTGTCCATAGCTGCTTTCCATAGCGGCTGCATCATTTTACATTCCCACCAACGGTACACAGGAGTCCCGATTTTTCCACATTCTCCCCGACACTTGTTATCTTCTGGGCTTTGTTTATTTGTTTGCTTATTTTCATAGCAGCCATCCCAATCAGTGTGAGATGGTATCTTATTACAGTTTTGATTTACATTTCCCTGATGATTAGTGATAGTGAGCATCTTTCCATGTGTTTGTTGGCCATTTGCGTATCTTTGCAGAAAGGCCTATTCCAGTGCTTTGCCCACTTTGGAACTGGGTTGTTTGTTTTTTTTGCTATCGAGTTGTAGTTTTTTATAAAGTCAGGATACCAACCCCTCATCTGACATATGATTGGCACACAGTTCCTCCCATTCTGTAGGTTGTCTTTTCTCTTTTTTTTAATACTCTTTCACATTTATTTATTTTTGAGAGACAGAGTGAGACAGAGCATGAGCAGGGGAGGGATGGGTAGAGGAACACAGAATCGGAAGCAGGCCCCAGGCTCTGAGCTGTCAGCACAGAGCCCGACATGGGGCTCAAACCCACGAACGGTGAGATCATAACCTGGGGCAAAGCCGGACGCTCAACCCACTGAGCCACCAGGCGTCCTTGTAGGTTGTCTTTTCATTCTGTTGATAGTGTCCTTTGATGCACAGAAGATTTTAATTTTGATGAAGTCCAGTATACCTATTTTTACTTTTGTTGGCTGTGCTTTTGCTGTCAGATCTAAGAAGTCACTATCAAATCCAATATCCGGCAGCTTTCCCCCTGTTTTCTTCTAAAAGTTCTATAGTTTTAGCTCTTATGTTTGGGTCTTGGATGCACTTTGTGTTAATTTTTGTTATCTGGAGTAAGATAAGGATAGGTTTTGGTTTAGAGAGAGAGAGAGAGAGAGTGAGAGAGAGAGAAAGGGGCAGGGGCGGAGAGAGAGAGAGGGAGAGCCGGAGGATTTGAAGTGGGCTCTACACTGACAGCCAAGAGCCCGATGCGGGTCTCAAACTCATGAACCATGAGATCATGACCTGAGCCGAAGTTGGATGCTTAACTGACTGAGCCACCCAGGCGCCCCTTTGCTTTTGTTTTTTTAAAGAAGGAACGTATTATAGAATGTCTCTGGGCTGATGGAGGTGACCTAGTAGAGAGAAAAACTAGACGCAGGAGAAAGGGGAGTGACTGTAGAAGAAAATTTCTGAGGTGAGTAAGAGAGGCTGCAATGAAGTGTTTAGCAAAGACTCTCCCTGACCGCAGGGCTCCTCTGAGCCCTCCTTTTGAGCAGGTCTTGAGCTTGGCCCCTTCTGTCGTTGGCCTGCCCAGCCCAGTCTTAGCAAAGAATCCTGCTAAGGTCATCACTTACGCTCGCTCTATCTTAGCAAGTTCCTTATCTCCCACCCTTGCTGTCTACGCCCTTGACCTGCCTTTAGCCAGAATCCTGTCAGGCCAGTTTAGTAAAAATCCCTCACCCTCAACGTCTCCTCTTAAGAATTCCCATCCATCGACCTCCTCATGCTGTTCCTTGGCTATAAATCCCCACTAGTCTTTGCTGTATTCAGGGCTGAGCTCGAATTTGCAATAATAAAGTCTCTCTTACCATTTTCATAAGTATCAGAATTATTTTTTCTTTAACACGTTCAAGCCGGGGGGTAGAGGGGTTGGTCTAAGTAGGAGCATGAACAGTTAGTTCATCCATTGCTCTGAAAATTAGCTGCTGCAGAATGCAGAAAAATAATTAAGAAGCAGTGGGAGATGCTAATAGAATACAGAAGACACGTAGTCAATGGAACAAAAATTTTAAAGTCCCATTAATTGGGACAAAGAAGGTTGTTTAAACAAAACAGAAAATGTACATCTACTATGAATTGTTACAAAGTAAATAAGGTGTAAAACTATTTATAAAAACAAGGAGAGGGGTGTCTGGGTGGCTCAGTCGCTTAAGCATCGGACTTTCACTCAGGTCATGGTCTCACGGGTCCATGAGTTCGAGCCCCGCGTTGGGCTCTGTGCTGACAGCTTGGAGCCTGGAGCCTGCTTGGGATTCTGGGTCTCCCTCTCTCACTCTCTGCCCCTCCCCTGCTCACATTCTGTCTCTCTCTCTTAAAAATAAATAAATATTAAAAATGATAATAATAAAAAACAAGGAGAAATCTACAGAAACACAATACTATGCTAAGAACTTTCAGTACTTCTTCTTTAGTCTTTGATAGATCTAGTAAATAAAAGATTAGCAGATATACAGAGGATATAAATAGCTTCCTATGTTGTATCAAACTTGTCCACAACCAATAAAAGAATCCTTCTTATTTTCCAATCCCATAAAACATTCATCAAAATTAATCATAAATAAAATAGCGGGAAAAGAACACCCTCAGGATTTTATACAAGCTTACGTTCTCTGACTCTAATGCCATTTAAAAAAAACAACCCACGAGTTAAAAACATTCAATCCCTTGAAATGTTATAATCTCCTGGTGGGCCAAGTATTTTTCAACAAATATTTCCAGCTTTCCATTGTCCAGGCACAGAGTAGGACCCTTTGATGTGAGGCACACCCTCATGATTTGCTTTGGCCAATGAGACGTGGAGAGAAAGAAATCCCGGATGTCCTTTGGGGCGGAGACCGAAGGGAACAGGGAGCAGTTCCCCAGGCTGTTCCGCCTCGGCAGCGGCAGCGGGTATCGCCATCACCGCCCTGCAGCCGCTCTGTTAGCCGGGGTCTCAGCGTGGGGGTCGCGGAGCAGAGCCCCCGGCCAACCTCGGCGCACAGACTGAATGAGCAAGAAAGAAACTTTTGCCGTTTTAAGCCATTCAGGCTTGAAGGTTTCATCACTACAGCACAGCCAGCCCGGCCCAACTAATAAGGGCCTCGCAAGTGCCTTCCCAGCCGAGGACATCAAAACTGCCAGGTGGAGACTAGAAAATCAGTGCTATTTTCAAAACGATGGACTGACCGCTCCGTTTTGCTCTCCTCCCTCCTCAGCCCCTACACAGATGGCAGTGAAGAGCTAAGACGGAAATAACATCCTTAATGACAGAGAGATCAGGAAGTTGTCCCTCTGCGGGAGAGAGCTTTAAAAGAAGTTTCTGAGACCACGTCAAGCTGATAGAGAAGGGACGACAGACAACACACCACTGAGGAGGCTGCCGATTGTCCCCACGGAATTCCGGAGAAGCACAGGACACAGGATGCAAGGCACCGGGTCAGAAACACGGGGGTTACTCGAAAGACTGCCTTCGACAGTCCAGTCAGAATGCAAGGCCAAAAAACATCAGCTCCACAAACGAAACATCAGAGATTCTCTCCGTGAGGAAACGTAATAAATCAGGAATAAGGGAGAAGAAAGGGAAAAAGGAGGCAAAGAAAGAAGGGAGAAGGAAAAAGGAAAAGGGAGGGAAAGAGACAGATGTGTATTAGTTTGGTAAGGGGTGCTGTAAAAAACAGTTCCACTAAAAGAAAAAACAAACTCAAAGGAAAGAGAACTTACTCAAGAAATGGAATAAGAATACATAAAATAATAAATAAATATATTTTCTAAGTATTATCATAACTATATTCAACGTTCTTGCATTCAAAATCAAGAATAAAACTCTCTGTAAATGGTACAGAGAACAAGAAAGGGTTCTTATAGAAAAAAATATGCTGAAATAAATAGACCAGAAGGTTCAGAAGATAAAGCAGAAGAAATCTTCCAGAACGTAGAGACCAAGAGATGGAAGACATGAAAGAAAAGAGACACAGAAGACCTATCCCAGAGGCCCAGTATTACAAGTGCTCCAGAAAAGGGGAAATCAGAAAGAAGAAGGGGGTCCTGGGAGGCTCAGTCGGTTGAGCGTCTGACTTCGGCTCAGGTCATGATCTCACGGTCTGTGAGTTCGAGCCCCACATCGGGCTCTGTGCTGACAGCTCGGGGCCTGGAGCCTGCTTCTGATTCTGTGTCTCCCTCTCTCTCTGTCCCTCCCCTACTCACGCTCTGTCTCTCTCTCTCTCTCTCAAAAATAAAAACATTAAAAGAAAAAGAAAGAAAGAAAGAAGAAAATCATCAGATGAATAATACAACAAAATTCCCAAAAGGTCCAGGTTTAAAAGACCTACCAAGCAAACAATCTGATATGAAGGTGGGATGTACACCAAATAGAAGATATTATTTTATCTATGTTAATTTACTGGGTACAATAATTGTACTTTAGTTATGTATGAGATGTCTTTGTTCTTAGGATATGTATGCATACGAGTGACTGACGTGGTATCTGCAAGGTACTTTTTTTTTTTAATGTTTATTTAGTTTTGAGAGAGACAGAGGCAGAGTGTAAGCACAGAAGGGGCAGAGAGAGAGGGAGACACAGAATCGGAAGCAGCCTCCATCCAGGCTCTGAGCTGTCAGCACAGAGTCCGACGCGGGGCTTGAACCCACGGACTAGGAGATGATGATCTGAGCCGAAGTCAGATGCTCAACCAACTGAGCCACTCAGGCACCTTGGTACTTTTTTTTTTTTAATGTTTATTTATTTTAGAGAGAGTAAGAAGGCAGGGGAGGGTCAGAGAGAGAAAGAGAGAGAATTTCAAGCAGGCTCCACACTGCCAGCACAGAGCCCAATGTGGGGCTCTAACTCACGAACTGTGAGATCATGACCTGAGCCGAAATCAAGAGTCAGATGCTTAACAGACTGAGCCACCCAGGCGCCCCTGCTAGGTACATTTAAATAGTACAGAAAAACTCTGGGTGTGTGTGTGTGCGTGTGCGTGTGTGTATTCACACACGCACACACACACACATGTACTCACATGTGTATAGACAGAAAGAGATAAAGAAATTTGGCAAAATCTTGATCTTATAGATTGGTGAATCTACATGCCGTATATATAAGTATTCTTTGTATCACTCCTTCCGTTTTTTACAGATTTGATTTTTTTCAAAAGGGAAAGTAAGGAATGTTATTTTATTTTATTTTTTAAATGTTTATTTTTGAGAAAGAGAGAGAAAGCAAGAGTGAGCAAGGGAGGGGCAGAGAGACAGGATCCAAAGTGGGCTCCAGACTATCAGAGAGAGAGAGCGAGCAGTAGAGGGCCTGGTGCAAGGCTTGAACCCACAAACCATGAGATCGTGACCTGAGCCAAAGTTAGACACTTAATCGACTGAGTCATCCACACACTTTTTCGTTACCCAGAAAAGTAAGGAATTTACAAAATACTACTAATACATATCAAAGCTGGAAAGGAAAATATCAAATAACTCATTTTTTAATTATTAATTTAAAGTAATTTGAAGGGAAAATTGTTTTATCTTGACACCTATAACCGGCCAAACAATCAGTCAAATGTAAGGATTGATTCAATATTCGGACATACAAAAACATAGAAAATTTACCTACCATACTTTTATTTCATTGAAAATTACTTGAAGAGGGGCTTTAGCAAAATGAGGGGTTGAACCAGGAAAGAAAACAAGAAATCCAAGAAACAGACGATATGCTCCGAGACGGTAACAAAGGGAAATGTGGAAGGTCAGGTACGCAACAGGCCTAAAGGAAAACACGCCCGGACTGAAGAGGGAGGCGAAGGCCTTCGTAAGACGGGTCTCTGACCGTAAAAGCGGAGCCTGCAAGAATATGTTATATAATGGAGTTCAGAAAACAAATGTTCAATGATCTTTGGTAGAGAAAAATAAAGGGCATCCCCAGGTTCATTGCAGCATTATTCACAACAGCCAAGAAATGGAAACGATCCAAGTATCCATTGATAAAGAAAACGCGGCATGTATGTATACACCACACATGCGCACGCGCGCGCACACACACAGACACACACACGCATTATTCCACCCAAAAATAGAAGGAAAACCTGCCTTTTGCAACCACATGCATGAGCCTTAAGGACATTACTTACGTGAAATAAATCAGACAGGAAAAGACAAATACTGCGTGATCTCCCTTGTATATACGATCTAAAAAACCAAATTCAAAGAAACAGAGTAGACTGGTAGTTGCCAAACAGTGCGGGGGGGGGGGGGGGGGGGGGGAGGGGTACGAACTTCTAATTGCTCGAGGGATCAAACATACAGGATGGTGACAATAGTTAATAATACCGTGTTATATACTTGAAAGTTGCTAAGAGAGTAGCTCTTAAATGCTTTCACCACACACACACACACACACACACACACACACACACATACACAAAGGCAATTATGTGAGGTGATGGATATATTAACTGACCTTATTGTGGTAACATTTCACAATATATACGTTTAGCGAATCGTCATGTCGTACACCTTAAACTTACATAGTGTTCTACGCCATTATAATTCATTAAAGCTGGCGAAAAATACTTTAAAAAATAATAGGCAAGGGCACCTGGGTGGCTCAATCAGTTGAGCGTCCATCTTGGTTTTGGCTCAGGTCACAATCTCACAGGTCATGGGTTCAAGCCCCACATCGGGCTCTGTGCTGATAGCATGGAGCCTACTTACGATTCTTTCTCCTTCTCTCGCTGCCCCTCCCCCACTTGCTCTCTCTGTCTCAAAACAAATAAACTTAAAAAAATAATAAGCAAAGCTTAAAAAAAACAGAAAAATACACACAATTAGAAACTCCGGCAAAAGCAAAAATTCAAACAAGAAAAGATATACTACACTACTTGGCTCTGTCTTGAATAGTATTTTAAACAAATGTTATTGGGAAACAAAATGCGTCATTACAAAAAAAAATCAACTAAACATGAAGGAAAGCAGTCATGAACAAAATAAGAAACAAAATATTATAAGACATACGTGAAACAAATAACAGAATGTAAAAGTTAGTGCTAAAAAAAAAAAACAGGACTCAACTATATGCTATCTATAAGAGACTCACTTAAAAGCTGAGGACATAAACAGGTCGAAAATGAAATGACGAAAAAATACATTCCATGCAAACAGTAACCAAAAGGGAACAGGAGTGCCTATCAGACAAAATAGACTTGAAGTCAAAAACTGTTACAAGAGACAGGGCAGGGCACATACAATGATAAAAGGGTCAATTCACCAAGAAGAAAAAACAATTATAAAAATACCTCAAATATCTCAAACCCGAGAGCTCCTAAATATTTGAAGCCATCATTGACAGAACTGATGGGACATAGCTCTACAAGAACGGTCCTCTTCAATATCCCACTCTGAATAATGGAAGTACCAGTCAGACAGAAGATCAGTAAGAAAACAGAGGACCTGAACAACACTATAGACCAGCTGGGCCCAACAGATAGATACAGTTTCACTCTACCCCGCAACGGCAGAGAGCACATTCTTCCCATGTGCACACAGGACATTCTCAAGATAGACCGGTATGTTAGGCTGCAAAACATTTTAATCCATTTAAAAGACTGAAATAATACAAAATGTTCTTTCTGATCATAATGGAATGAAACTAGATATCAACAGCATAAGTAAAACTGGAAAGTCTACAAATATGCGGAAATTAAACAACACATTTTTTTTTTAGAGAGAGAGAGTGTGTGTGTGTGCAGGGGAGAGGGGCAGAAAGAGAGAGAGATTGACAGGGAGGGAGAGAATCTTAAGCAGGCTGCACACTTAGTTTGGAGCCAATGCAGGGCTCGATCCCATGACCCTGGGATCATGACCCGAGCCGAAATCAAGAGTTGGATGCTCAAGCAACTGGGCCACCCAGGCATCTGAAACAATGCATTCTTTGGTTTTTTTAATGCTTTTCTTTATTTTTGAGAGGGGGGAAGGGGTAGGGAGAGAGAGAAAGGGAGACACCAAATCTGAAGCGGGCTCCAGGCTCTGAGCTATCAGTACAGAGCCCCACATGGGGCTTGAACCCACGAACTGTGAGACCTGAAGCCAAAGCCAGTTAAATGATTAACCGAATGAGTCACCCAGGTGCCCCTCAAACAATGCATTCTTAAGCAATCAATAGGGCAAAGACGAAATCACAAAGTAAAGTAGAAAATATCTTCAGGGGCGCCTGGCTGGCTCAGTCGGTTAAGTGTCCGACTTCGGCTCAGGTCATGATCTCGCAGTTCACAAGTTCAAGCCCCACATCGGGCTCTGTGCTGACAGCTCAGAGCCTGGAGCCTGCTTTGGCTTCTGTGTCTCCCCCTAGCTGCCCCTCCCCTGCTCATGCTTTGTCTCTCTCTGTCTCTCAATAATAAATAAACGTTAAAAAAATTAAAAAAAAAAAGTATCTTCAGAAAAATAAAACTGGGAACACGTCATACCAAAACTTACGGGATCCAAGGAAAGCAGTGCTAAATGGGCAGGAATGAAATCCGGCCATTTGCAGCAACATGGACAGACTGGAGAGTATTATGCTGAGTGAAATAAGTCAGTCAGAGAAAGACAGATATATGCTTTCACTCATATGTGGAATTTGAGAAACTTAACAGAAGACCATGGGGGAAAGGGAGGGGAAAAAATAGTTCTAAACAGAGAGGGAGGCAAATCATAAGAGACTCTTAAATACAGAGAACAAACCAAGCATTGATGGGGAAGCGGCAGAGGAGAGGGGAACACGGGTGATGGGCACTGAGGAGGGCACTTGTCGGGATGAGCACTGGGTGTTGTATGTAAGTGATGAATCACAGGAATCTACTTCCAAAGCCAAGAGCACACTGTATACACTGTATGTTAGCTAACTTGACAATAAATTATATTTTAAATCATTAAATAAATAAATAAATAAATAAAAGCAGTGTGAAGATGGAAATTTATCACCATAAACATGTTTAAAAACAAGAAATGGGGACGTCTGGGTGGCTCAGTCGGTTAAGCGGCCGACTTTGGCTCAGGTCATGATCTCACGGTCCGTGAGTTCAAGCCCCACATCGGGCTCTGTGCTGACGGCTCAGAGCCTGGAGCCTGCTTCAGATTCTGTGTCTCCCTCTCTCTCTGCCCTTCCCTTGCTCACGCTCTGTCTCTATGTCTCTTAAAAAATAAAATAAAAAAAAAACAAAAAACAAGAAATGTCTCAAATCAACACCTTAATGAACTAGAAAAAGAACAAACTAATCCCAAAGCTAGCAAAAGTTAGGAGATAATAAAGTTACAGCAAAGATAAATAAAGTAGAGAACAGAAAAACAGTAGAGAAGATCAACAAAACCAACAGCTGGTTCTTTGAAAAGATCAAACTTTAAAAACCCTTATTTAGCTAGATTGCCTAACTTCGAGATTCAAGATTCAAGTAACTAAAGTCAGAAATGGAAGAGGGGACATAACTAGTGATTTTACAAAAATAAAAAGGATTATCAGGGAGTATTACGAACAATTGTACACAAATCGGATAACGTAGATGAAATGTTCAAATTCCCAGAAACACACAACCTATCAAATACTGAATCATGAAGAAAGAGAAAATCTGAACAGACCGATAACTAGCAGGGAGACTGAATCAGTAATCAAAAACCTCCCAACAAAGAAAAGTCCAGGACCACATGGTGAATTCGACAAACACTTAAAGAATTAAAACAAATCCTTCCCAAACTCGAAAACACAGAAGAAGAGGCAACACTTCCTAACTCATTCTATGAGGCCAGCATTACCCTGAAACCAAAGCCATGTGTCTGACTTTGTTACAAGCAAAACAAAAACAGAAAACTACAAATATCCGTTATGAACACTGATGCAAAAGTCACCAACAAAATACTAGCAAACAGAACTCAAAAGCATATTAAGAGGATTACACACTATAATCAAGAGAGATTTATTCCTGGAAAACAAGGGTGTTTCAGCATATGAAAGTCAAAGTACTATATACCACAGCAACAGAATGAAGGGGGAAAACCCCGATCATTATCTTAATAGATGCATTAAAAGTATTTGACAAAATTCAACACCCTTTCATGATAAAAACACTCAATAAACTAGAAACAGAAGGAAACCACCTCCACACAACGAAGGACGTATATGAAAAACCCACAGCTAAGATACTCAATGATGAAAGACTGAAAGCTTTTCCTCTAAGATCAGGAATAATACAAGAATGTTTGCTTTTACCATATCTGTTTAACTTAGCAATGGAAGTCCTAGCCTGAGCCATTGCGCAAGAAAAAGAAATAAAAGGTCCAAATTTGAAAGGAGGAAGTAAAATGATCTCTGTCCACAGACAATATGTTCTTATATGTAGAAAAGCCTAAATACTCCATTTTTAATGATTTTTTTATTAATTTTTTTTAACATTTATTCATCTCAGAGACAGAGCATGAGTGGGGGAGGGGCAGAGAGAGAGGGAGACACAGAATCCGAAGCAGGCTCCAGGCTCTGAGCTGACAGCACAGAGCCCAACGCGGGGCACAAACTCACAGACTGTGAGATCATGACCTGAGCTGATGTCAGATGCTTAACCGGCTGAGCCACCCAGGCGTCCTGAAAGATTCCATTTTTTAAAAATCTGGTAGGACTAATAAAGTCAGCAAAGTTTCAGGATACAAATTCAACACAAAAATTAGTTGCATTTCTATTCATTAACAGTGAACCACCAGAAAAGTAAATTAAGAAAAATAATTCCACTTATGTTAGCATTAAAAAAGAATAGAATACTTAGATATTCATTAAACCAAGGAGGCAAAAGACTTATACATTGAGACTTCAAAATGTTGCCAAAAGAAATGAAACACAAATAAATGGAAAGATATCTTATGTTCATGGATTGGAAGACTTAATATAGTTAAGATATCAATACTCCCCAAAGTGACCTACAAATTCAATGCAGTATCTCTCAATATCCCAAGGATGTGTTCTTCAAAAATAGAAAAATTTATTGGAAAAGTCATATGGAATCTAAGGGGACCCTGAATCACCAAAACAATCATGAAAATGAACAGTTGGAGGTCTCATACTTGCTGATGACAAAATTTACTACAAAGCTACAGCATTCAAAACAGTGTATTAATGGCACAAACACAGACAAACTGAGCAGTGGACTACAACAGCACTGAAACAAACTCTCACATACACAGGCAAATAACCATTCAATGCGGAAAGGATAGTCTTTCCAACAAATGGAGATGAGAAAACTGGACATCCACATGCAAGAAGAAGGAGGAGAAAGAAGAAGAGAAGGAGAAGATGGAGCCTTACCTTACACCACATACAAAAAAAAAAAATCAAAATAGGTCAAAGACCTAAACATAAGAACTAATATTATAGAACTTCCAGAAGAAAGCAAAGTCGGAAAGCTTTATGACATTGGATTAGCAATGACTTCTTGGGTATGACATCAAAAGCACAGGCAACAAAAAGTAGATAAGTGGGACTTCATCAAAATTAAAAACTTTAGTGCATCAAAGAACACTACCAACAAGAGGGAAAAGGCAACCCAGAGATATTTCCAAATCATGTGTTTACATATAAATATATAAAGAACTCCTACAACTCAAAACCAAAAAAAGAAACAACCCAGTATGTAAATGGACAAAAGATTTGAATAAACATGTCTAAAGATATACAAAGGGCCAATAAGCGCAGGAAAACATGTTCAACGTCACTAATTTAAATGCATATCAAAACCACAATGAGATACAACTTCTCATCCAGGTAGATAGCTATTATCCGAAGCCAGAAAATAACAAGTGTTGGCAAGAATGTAGAGAAATTAGAACGCTTGTGAGTTGCTGGTAGGAATGTAAATAACACAGCCACTCCGGGAAACTGTACAGTGATTTCTCAGAAAAATACTAAACATAAAATTACCGTATGATCCAGCAATTCCTTTTCTGGATGTATACCCAAAGAAGTGGAAACAGGGACCCTTAAGGGAAAATTGTACATCATATCAGCAGCATTAATCGCAATCACTGAAAGATGGACAATAACCAATACGAGTGTCCACTGACAGATGAATGGATAACTAAACTGTGATATATATGTAGAATGGAATATTATTTGGCCTTAAAAAGGAAGGGAATGCTGACATATGCTACAAAATGGCATCAGACTAAGTGAAATAAGCCAGTCACAAATGTACGATTCCACGGATAGGCAGTATCTGGAGTAGTGAAATTCAGAGACAGAAAGCAGGACGGTGGTTGCCAGGGGCTGGGGGAAGGAGGGAATGGAGGGTTAGCATCTAGTGAGTGCGGGGTTTCAGTCAAGAAAGATGAAAACATTCTGGAGATGGGTGGTAGTGTGACAATTAATAAAGGGAAACCTCACTAAAATGGAGCGGGGAGGCTAGACGATGGGGCTTTGGGGGTGGTACAGTGGGAAGCCTGACCACCCAACATCGATTATAGGAAGAACTGTCAGTTATGGAAGCCAGCAGAAGAACCCTCGACAGAAAAGAATCATCAGTTACAGGCATCGAGGCGAAAAGATGTACATGCATCTCCTATAAGAAATCAACCCCCTGCAATTCAGCCAAGGAGAAACCATCATGACCTTGGACTCGTGCTTCTCTCCAATGACCTCTTGTTCAAAACAACTCCTCCACGCTTTCTCCTCCTTCTCTGTCAAATAAGATTTCTCTCCTTTGTGTCTTGGGCTTGCCTATGGTTTTGCCATAGCTTGTTGGTCTCGAACTGAGAGTCTCTGTTATTCCCAAATAAGCCCAATTTTGCTAGTAAAATAACGAACCCTTGTATTGTTAAGGCTAACAGCGGTGAAAGCTGCACAACGTTGTCAACTTGTCAACGTACTTAATGCCACTGAACCATGCACTTCGAAATGATTAAAACGGTAACTTTGATGCTGTGTATCTTTTACCGCAATTGAAAAAGAGCGCAAGAACCGGAAAAGCTATTTATTTTTAACTTTTAGAACCAACCTACAGACAAAACGAAAAGGCTCAATTATGATTACAGATCAGAATATCAATAAGATATACAAATACAAGCCCAGTTAATAGAAGCTGAGAATGTACAAAAAAAGACGTGTGCTTACCGGAGGGGAGAGATGCTAACATCTTCATCTTTGCAAGCTGAGGGTGAAGACACCCCGTCTGTCCTTGATGGAATGAGAAATAGAAAATGTAAGTATATAGCTTAAAGATACAACAATAACCAACTTTAGAACTAAAAACAGTAATATGTGTATTAAGAAACTAAGAGGGGGGCGCCTGGGTGGCTCAGTTAGTTAGTTAAGTGCCCCACTTCAGCTCAGGTCATGATCTCAATAATAGTTCTTCAGTTTGAGCCCCACATCGGACTCTGTGCTGACAGCTCAGAGCCTGGAGCCTGGAGCCTGGAGCCTGCTCAGATCCTGTGTCTCCCTCTCTCTCTGCCCCTCTCCCACTTGCACTCTGTCTTTCTCTCTCGAAAATAAATAAACATTAAAAAAAAAAAAGAAACTAAGAGGAAAAGGACACAGGGGTTCTGGAAATGTGTTAAATCCATATCCACCATGGGACGAGATCACTTGAAAATATCTGAACTATATAAATTAAGAAATAACAATATAGACATATTATTTAAATAGCCTTTTTTTTTTTAAAGTTCATTTTATTTAGAGAGCGCGATAGCGTGAGCAGGTTTGGGGCAGAAGGAGAGACAGAATTCCGAGCAGGCTCTGCACTGTCAGCGCAGAGCGCGATGTGGGTCTCGATCTCATGAACCACGAGATCATGATCTGAGCCGAGATCAACAGTCGGATGCTTAGGGGCATCTGGGTGGCTCAGTCCGACTTCAGCTCAGGTCATGATCTCATGGTTCGTGGGTTCAAGCCCCGCATTGAGCTTTGTGCTGACAGCTCAGAGTCTGGCGCATGCTTTAGATTCTGTGTCTCCCTCTCTCTCTACTCCTCTCTCCGGCTCATATTCTATCTCTGTCTCTCAAAAAAAAAAAAAAAAAAAAAGAGTCGGATGCTCAATTAACTGAGCCACGCAGGTGCCCCAATGCTTGCCTGTTTTTATTCCTCTCTGTATATCCTGCTGCTTAGAACAGGTGCTTGGCACATAGGAGGCAGGCACTCAATAAATACTTATTAAAAGAGTAAGTTGGGCACCTGGATGGCTCAGTCAGTTGAGTGTGGGCCTCTTGGTTTCAGCTCAAGTCATGATATAGCGCTGCCCCCCAAACCCCCGCCTGGGCTGTGGGATCAAGCCCCATGTTGGGCTCCACACTCAGCATGGAGCCTGCTGAAGATTCTCTCTCTCTCCCTCTGCTCCCTCCCCCATTAATGCGCTCTCTCTTGCTCTCTAAAAAAAAAAAAAAATAGAATAAAGAATAAATGAGAAAGAACACCTCAGAAGCCAAGCTAGAGGCAAAAGCTTTTACTTTGGAGGATCTGAGGCTGGGTTGTATAGGAGTGGGCCAGAAATAGCTGGCCTTGCCTCTCCTTAGATACCACTGACATTTAAAAATATCTAGATTTATAAATATATTATTTGATCGAGGTTTAAAGAAATTATTATTACCTCAAAACAACAGAAAAACGTTTTAGGACGCCGCGAACGAGAAAAAAAATAAGAACACTGAATACACTACATACGGGAGGTAACCGAAACTTCACCCACAAACAAATTCGCCCCTTTAACATTTTTGTTATTAAAAAACAATAAAAAGAAACAGAGCACTTGAAGGAACCAGAGAGAATATAACAAGGAAAATATAAAAAGAGGTAGAAATAAAGATGAAAATAGAAGGTAATCAATTATAAAAGAATACTGATAAATTTGAGTTCTTTGTGGAAAAAAACCCAGCAGAATATTACAGTGGCTAGCAAGTATAATCGAGAAAAATAATAACGCAAAGAAACACATCGACCCTGCCTACAGGGATGGAACCACAGACACAGATGTGGTAGCCGTACATTTTTAAAATGTGAACCTGGGTGAACAGTTCTCTAGAAGTTAAAATTATCTCGAGAAGAAACAGAAGACCTGCGCAGGAACGATGCCCCTAGAAGAAAATGAAAATCTGCCAAAAGAATATATTTAAAAGAGGGGCCCGACTCAGGTCGCTTGATGGAGAGTCTTTTCATTTCTGCCCTCCGGTTGTCACATAGCTACAGAAAGAAGTTACCATAACTCTAAGTTTTTTCACACTTTAAATATCTGGTCCCGGGGGGGATGCATTTAGATTTAAGGAATGAGGTGAGAATGCCTATCTGCTGACTCTGGTTTCCTCACTTCCTCACTCAGGCACCAGCCCTGCTGCGGCCGTGTCCTCTCCAGCCTTGAGAAGTGAGTAGCTCACCATGATCCACGAAGGGTCTCCACCGTGACTCCCTCAAAACTCCAGACTACCATTTCTATAAACTATCCCCCTGACATCTTTTTTTAAAATTTATTTATTTTGAGAGAAAGAGAGAGAGAGAGCGAGCTAGGGGAGAGGCAGAGAGAGAGCACCAGGGGAGGGGCAGAGAGAGAGGGAGAGAGAATCCCCGGCAGGCTCCGCACTGTCAGCACAGAGCCCCCTGTGGGGCTTGAACTCAAGAACCATGAGATCATGACCTGAGCCAAAATCAAGAGTCAAAAGCTTAACCAACTAAACCCAAATCTTTTTTTAAAGATTTTTTATCCTTAAGTTATCTCTATGCCCAATGTGGGGCTCAAACTCATAACCCCCACACTCCACCAGCTGGGACAGCCGGGCGCCCCTCTCCCCCTTAAATCACACCTGCTTACATATTGGAGAAAAGGTATCATTAATGTTTAAATTCAAAATGTCTAATGAATGTCTAATTCAAAAGACATAGATTCTCTGTACCTAAACTGAAATAGTTATATGCTAATAATGTTCACAACAGCATTATTCATAATACTCCAAAAGTGGAAACAACCCAAGGGTCCATTGACAGATGAGCAGATAAACGAAACATGGTGTGTGTGTGTGTGTGTGTGTGTGTGTGTGTGTGTGTGCATGTGTGTGTGTATAATGGAATTTTTCTCAGCCCTAAGAAGTAAGGACATTCTAACACACCACAGGCTACAAATGGATGAACCCTGAACACAGAAGGCTGCGTGAAATGGAAAGACAAATACTGTAAGATTCCACTTGCAGTTTTACTAGGTGAAAAGAGTTCCAGAGATTGGAAGCACAACAGTGTCAATGGATTTAACCCAACTGAACCAAAAACTTAAGAATGGTTGAAATGATACATTTTATATTATATTTCATCACGACTGAAAAAAGCAGCAGAGGGAAAACTTGGGGATTCGGGGGCTGAGCATTACACCGTCCCCCCTCCACACGCAAGGCTTCTATTCTAAAGGCCATCCGCCAGGGAGTTCACCCAGCTTAGCTGCCCCCCAAAGTTCTCCCACAGGCCCTTGTGTGCCTGTGGAGTAGGGGTGGGGTGAGGGGGTGTGGCGTAGGAGGTGGTGTCTGGGTGAGGTGGAGAAGTCTCTGGGGGCTGGGGTGGTGTCTCTGTGGGGCGAGCTGGGGTGAGGGTGTCTGCGTGGGGCAGGCTGGGGTACGGTGAAGGGTGGTTGTCCGGAAGTTTACACCACACGCCAGAGCCGGCTCCAACCTCTGAGCAAAGGCCTGTCTGGGCCGCGCGGGCTGGGTCTCAGGGTCCAAGTTTGCTTTAACTTGGCTGTTTGTTTATTTGTTTGTTTTGCTTTAACTCTCCTTCCTAATGGCCCAGTGGCAGAGACTGTCTTTTCTCCCAACTCTCCGCCCCCCGACCCATTATAAGTGTACAATTTTGTGTCTTTTTAGCAAATGCAAGAGTGGTGCGACCATCACCGCAATCCAGTTTTAGAACTTTCCCGCAGCCCACGTGGTTTTCTGAGCCCCTGCGTCAACTGTAAACGGAAATAGCATGAGCCTAGCATGGATCGGCCACCAGCAGATTTTACATACTATTATTACTCTTGTTGATGACTGCCCTTTTGTAGACAACTATCCTTTTCCTCCGGCAGCGCGTGAGCATCAGGTCCAACGCGGACGGGGAGGTGGGACTCCACTCGATTCGCTAAGACACGCACGGGGTTCGGCCCAAACTCCGCGGGGCGCCCTACCGCCTGCGATCGAGCAATCGGGCCTCTCCCGGCGCCCTGGCTGCGGCTGGCGGCGCGGCTCCGGGCTGGATTGGTGATGCCTGAGCGCTGCGGGCGCCTGCGCAGTGGGGAGGGTCGCGCTCGCGCCGGGGCGCTGCGGGAGAGCCCTCGGAGCGTGGCTGCGGCTGCTTGACTCCGGACTGCCGCACCATGGCGGAGGAGGAGCTGGAGGCGCTGAGGAAGCAGAGGCTGGCCGAGCTGCAGGCGAAGCACGGGGTGAGCGCCCCCGCCCCCGCCGGGCCCGTCCCTGGCGGGTACCGCCCTCGCCCGGGGTGGAGGGCGCGGCCCCAGGCGGAGGCTCGAGGCACCGCGGCTGGAGCCCGCCCCGCGGGCCCGGGACCCCGCCGCTGCCCCCGAGGCCGGTCTGGGGCCCCGCTCCGGGCGCGAGGGCGCTGGGCCGCCAAGGCCGACCGCGTGCGGCCCCCGGGCGGGCCGGCGCTGGGCCTCGCCGGGCCGGCGTCTCCCCGGGACAAAGTGCTTACCTCCTCGGTTCTCTCCGTCCCCTTAGCTTTCGGGTCTGGCCGAATTGTCTCCTAGAATTAGGGTGTTCCGACCCAAGTAGTCGACGTTGTTTGAGGGTCTGCCGTGTGCGAGATGCTGCGGGTACAGTGGGGAACATCCTCTGGCGGAGTTGCTGGTCCCGGGGAGGAGCCAGAAGCTCACCGCTAATCCCGTAGATAAAGTGCCCTAGTTAAAGACTTGGCTGTAAAGCGAAGGGACCACCGTGATAGGGCTGGAGCGGGACCGTCTCCAGGGAAGCGCCCTTTGAATCAGCGTCCCCAATTCCGAAGCAGATGTTATGATTGTGACCTCTTAAACTCCGGTTTCGTAGTACAGGGACTCCCTTCCCTCACGGTCGTTTGTATTTAAAACATTCTACTAGATTGTGATTTTAGAAGCTTCTCAAAACATTGTAGTAAGTTGAAACTATCCTGTTGATTTCTGTGAGGCCCAGCTTTTAGTTATTTGGTAATAATTTGAGCTTTACCACTGCTGGAGCCTATTAGGTATCAGAAACAAGAAAGTAGTTCCTATTTTTTTTTTTTTTTAAGTGAAGTTACTCGACTAAAAGATACAATTTCACCCCCAGGATCCTAGCGATGCAGCGCAACAGGAAGCAAAGCACAGGTACGGGCCGGAGTTCTGAACTTTGTGTAGGGTGGTTTCACCTAATGTTTCTTTAAATTTATTTTATTGGTTTTTTGTTTTTGTTTTGTGTGTTTTTGTTTTTGTTTAAGTAATCACTACAGCCATGGTGGGGCTCAAACTCACGACCCTGAGATCAAGAGTTGCGTCCTCTGGGGCAGCTGGGTGACTCAGTCTGTTGAGCTCTGACTTAGACTCAGGTCATGATCTGGGGGCACTGCTGTCAGCAGGAGCCTGCTTCAGATCTTCTGCCTCCCTCCCTCCCTCTCTCTCTCTCTCTGCCCCTTCCCCATTTGTCCTCCCGCTCTCTTTCTCAGAAATAAACAAACATTAAAAAAAAGAAAAAAAAAAAGGAGTCACGTGCACTTCCAACAGAGCCAGCCAGACACCTCTAGTTTAGTTATTTAATAGATGTGTGAATCTTAAAGTTTTTCCTGGCGTAGAGGTTTTTCCATAAATAATCGGGGTATTTTTGTTATGAATTTGTTAATTAAACAAAGGTGAATGGAACTCCACATGTCCCTTGTAATTGCTGGTTGCTTCCCTGCTAAACTGTGATTACCTTAAAAATGAGCCTAATAACAGGACTGCCTCTGGGGATGTGAGGATTCTCTGGGGACAGCGCGTCACACTGAGTAGATCTCTATACACATTAACTGTTCAGCCGCTCCTACTTTATCCCAGCGCGTGGCTGGACGCCTCACGCACCTCACACACAGCAGATTCATTGAACGGATACCCAGTTACCTCACCATGCTGCCTTTTTTTTCTACTTGTGATTTTTAAGCCATAAAATTTATAATAAATATTTTTAAGTGTGCAGCTCATTCGTGTGTACTATATTATTATTATTATTATGCAACAAATCTCTAGAACTTTTTCATCTTGCAAGACTGAAACTCTGTACCTGCTGAACAACCGTCATTTTCCCCTCTCCCTATCATGCTGCCATTTAACTCATTCATTCATTCATTCATTCATTCATTCATTGATTCAGCAAATGTTTATTGAGCACAGGTCTGTGTCAGGCACCATGCTGGGTCTAGGGAAGTAGGCAAGGCAGAGAAGGTTCCGTCCTTATGTGGCTTATTAGTGGGAGAAGGAGGGTGCTAAGAAGAAAAAAAACTACTACAGGAATTTCATTGATTGTAAGGCATGTATTTTTCACGTTTACCACAGATGAGGGTGTCTCCTAATGGATCATCACTCTTGTCCTGGATTCTTCCAGAGAGGATTTAGTTTTGCTTCTGACATAACTTGGGTACATTTCTCATCTGAGACCTTTTAAAATTAAAGTCTATGCTTGAGGGGCGTCTGGCTGGCTCAGTCAGTTGAGCATCTGACTCTTGATTTCAGCTCAGGTCATGATCTCCTGGTTTGTGGGTTCGAGCCCCGTGTCAGGCTCTGGGCTAGCAGTGTGGATCCTGCTTGGGGTTCTCTTTCTCTCTCTTTCTGCCCCTACCCTACTCTCTTGCTCTCTCTCAAAATAAATAAATAAGCTTAAAAAAAAAGTTCTGTGCTTGAGATTCCACTCACCCCCAATCAGTGTAAATTCAGACAGCAAACCTGTAAGACCAAAGCTTGAAGTTCAGACTCTGACGAGAACTTTTTTCTTTCTTCACTCAGCACCAAGGCTGATGCACGCATCCTTCCTTTCTGTCCCTTTCTGCATGGCGGGTTTATTTTTTGTTTACCTTGTACTCTGGGTGTTACTCTTTGACGCGCCAGCTTTGAGTAGGGATCTCCTATTAGACTCATCTATTTTGTTCTTAGAGATGCATAAACTACAGTGTATCTTACAATTGATGGCATCTTTGATTCAGTGAGACACAGTCACAGTAAGTAGCAGGGTCGAAGTACTCAGGGGCAGTAAGGAAGTGGCCTGTGGAGGAGGGCTGTACGCCGTGTGCTTAGGCCTCCTCGGGTGGGGGGGGGTGGTCAGTAGGCACAGCCAGCCCCGGCCCCCCTTCTGATGCAGCCGGAGGATCTGCTTTTGTCGGTGTTGCGTGGTAAGTTCCCTAAAGGATTTCATTTGGGGAAAAACATTTTTTTGCTGCCTAAAGAAAAGTTTGAAACCCCTTTCCTGTGACCTAGTTCCCACTTGAATAGGTAGAAAGATGCAAGAATAGTTGCAGCTTAGAATTTCCCTCTCTCTCCCTACTCAAAGTGTGGAACTGAGAGTCTCGAAACATGTGGTCTGGTTCCAGCTTGGCCAGGACTTCCTATGTCCCCATAACCTAGCCTTCCTAGGTCTCAGCTTCTTCATCGCTAAGAAAAATCACAGATTAATCATTTGATCCTTTAATCGCCTGGAATCTTAACTACCAATTTCTAGAACTTCTCACATACTGGGTACTTTATATTGGTAATGGTGGTTGAACTAAAACTCCACCCTGAATTATGAAAATGTGAAGTTTTACTTTTCAACCTGGTAGGTTTATACCCACATAAAATACAGCTAACTTTCCAGGGCGGGCCTGGACTCCTACTGGAGTATGGGCACCGCTGCCCGCGTAGCGCCTGCCCCAGTGCAGTCTGTGTGCGCGGCGGGCTTCCATCTTGGGAAACACGGACTCGCGTGTTCGGTAGGAATGCCGCCAGCATGGTTCTAATTGTGCTGACCTGTTTGTGTTGCAGGGAAGCAGAAATGAGAAACAGTATCTTAGCCCAAGTCCTGGATCAGTCGGCCCGGGCCCGCCGTAAGTGTCTTCCGTGTCCTCTAAGCTATTTCCATAAAATTAGGACCTGAGCCAGTTGAATAGGGAGAGAGCTCTATGAAATCGTTGCTGTCTCTGGAGTAAACATTTGTTCAACCTAAAAACATGATGCAGATAACGCTGTAAGAAATGTGAAGTTTATGAACCTAAAGAAATGTAATTAAACCGTCACTAAAAATACTAGCTCAGTCCTCTTCCAAGGAGAGGAACTCCAGGTGCACGTATGTGGCACTTACCGGAAACCACTCTTAAATCGAGCCGGTCACAAAATGTTGCTGGTAGTTTATGTGGGTGATGGGGATTTGGGAGGTTTAGTGTCTCTGTTTTAGTGTATGTTCATGATTTTTCATAGTAAATTCCAAAACCTTATAGAAAAAATTAATAAGCCAATCCAAATGAACTATTATCGTTTGTATTGTGACTTGAAGCCCAGTTTAGAAGAGGAGCCTTAGATGGATCACCACAATTATATATGTGTAATAATAGAAATTACTTTCCATTTAAATGGAAATCATTAAAAAAAAAAAAAAAAGACCTCAGGCTGAGCATCTGAGGACCCAAGTTTAACCTTGGCTCTGCCACTGCCTCTGTGTGGCTCTGACTGAGACGGGCATGGCTGAACTTGAGCTTCCTCGTTTTTAGGATGGGCTGTCGTACGATCTGCCCCACCTGCCTGCTGTGCTAGTCTCAAAACCAAAGTCTGTGAAGTGCTTTGGAAGTGTTGGTGCATAGTTTTAAGTTCTCTGAGTGCATTTAGTTTTGACACCTTCTTTTTCTTTTTAGTAAGTAACTTAGCGCTTGTAAAGCCTGAAAAAACTAAAGCAGTAGAGAATTACCTCATACAGATGGCGAGATACGGGCAGCTAAGCGGGAAGGTAAGCTTGGACCGCCTCGAGGCCACTTTACCTATTGTTACTACTTTATCAAAACGTATCTTCAAAAGGTCAGTTTCATTTTCTGGTCACAGACGTTCTTGTTGACTGTTTCAGTGAAGCAGTTTATGAAAGAGAGAAAACTGGTGTCTACCCTAAATCCTAAAAGATAACTAATTGCCTTTCCTAAAACCCTCTGCTGCTTTCCTTTACTGACGCCGCTATGGAACCTTGATGTGTGTGTGACCCCGTGACTGTTAGGGTCAGCATCTAATTGCTTCTACACTGGAAACAGGTTTGCCAATGATATCAAATAAAATACTACCAATGTACCTAGAAGTTAAGCGTGCTTTGCAAAGGAGGTGCTGAAATTCCTCCTTTTATGTGCGTTGCTGTGATGCCCTGATGAGCTCCGGGGAGCCTGACCTTCCTTCAAAATGAGCCCCACCTGCGCTGGAAGCCGGCTGCCGCCACCACAGCCCACGGGGACCAGTCCTGCCCTTGAACCCTTTACGCTAAGAACGTGTGTGGAAGAGACAACGACTGTTTGTTCATCTTCTTCGAGTGACTTTTCTCCTTCATTTAAGCTGTTCAAGGGCAGAAGCTGTGTGTCTGCAACACAGTGGTGTAGGTGGTTGTCATGGTCAGCTAGCGACAAAAGGTGTTCTTGAGTACGGTTAACTTTGGATTTTCCTGAGAGAGCTAACCGATGGATGCCTTCCCCTCTCCTCAGATGAGGCTAGCAGAACAAAATTGATTGGGAACTTAAACCAGTAGTTAGAACCTCCTGTCTTGTCTCTCCTTCCTTCCCTCTTGACCTCTGCCCCCACGCCCCAGAAGTATTAAAACCATTCAATATGCTGAGGTAAACTCTTTGTTTAAAAAAAGTACTATTTTTCTTTCTGGTTATCCTAGGTATCAGAACAAGGTTTAATAGAAATCCTTGAAAAAGTAAGCCAACAAACAGAAAAGAAAACCACAGTTAAAGTAAGTTTCCCCAAATGCGCATGGCAAAAGAACAAGATTTTAAATGATGAGTGTTAAATATCCATCTGCTGTATGAGCACATGTTTCAGCCCATAAACACCTCCAGCGTGTAACAGGGGAAAGTTTGGGGAGAGAGGCTGCACTTGGTGAGGGGTCTAGTTATTACAGCTCTTCTGTTGGTCCCCTCCCCCATAGATATAAACCCGTAAGTTGTTTCAAAGACCTAATGTCTTGCAGTAGTAGACCTGTTCCTCTCAGAAAGTGTGAGTTCTGCTTGATTAAACATGTTATGACACTCCTTTACTTTCCCCCCAGTTCAACAGAAGAAAAGTCATGGACTCTGATGAAGAGGACGATTATTGAGTTTAAGATGTTTAGAGACTGGAACTTAATGGAACAGTTCTAGGACAGATTACACTTGGTGGAAGTAAAGATCTGATTGATTGTTTACTTTGTTTATTGTCTATATGCCTTTTAAAAAAATAAACTTGTTATGCAAAATAAAACAATTTGGGCAGTTTGTTTTTGTACCATAGCCGAATGAACAGAAGATCTGCATTTGGAAGTTTTTCTTTAGTACCAAAAGTTTTTAAACATGTAGCAGCATGAATATATTCCTTGTAAACTGTGACATTAGTGTTAGGAAAATGGCCTTTGCAGAAGTAGACGCTGGCTTACTCTTCAGTAAGAAGGAAATAGCATCTAGGAACGTGGTAGTTAACTCCATGGATTAAGGGGGATCAGCTTTTAGTATTAAACATTTAGTATTTCCAAGACATAGGTTCTGAAACCAGGTAAACTGTTCTTCTTCCAGAAGATAATGTGTGTGTTTAACGTAACAATTCCTTGCTTTGGTTTCATTTATAATCTGCTTTTCAAAGGCACTGAGACTATATCATCTTAGCAAATATTACCCCCATCCAAGACAGTGATACTTGCAGAAAATTACCAAAATAACTAGGAGATAACTGATAGTAATACTTGGATAATAACACACGTTTGAAAAAAATGCCTTCTAACTTTAGCAGCTAAACATTTTGGTAGAATTGTTTGAGTTCTTCACCGATAAAACTGCAGGTAACTTAAAGCAAATGTCATCTCTTCTGTTGTGCTTTCCTCCCACTAGCTTTTGAAACCTTTGCTCATAAATTTACCTCTCAAGTGAGCTGTTTGGTGTAACCTTTTAGAGGCCTCAGCCCTGTGAGACCCAGCCCAGGAGCACGTAACATTTAATGAAGGGAATAGGATTGGTGGCATTAAAGTACCAGGAACAGTGGCTGAGGATGGATCCCCGTCTCCCTGGCAAGCACACTGCTGACCTGCATCTAAGCTGTGGATTGGAGAGGTTACTCGTTCCGAGACGAGAGATTTGGAGCTGTGGCCGACAAAGCCTGTGCTGGAGCATCTAGCATTCCTGAATAAGCAAATGAGGAGAACGTTTTTAACACCGAGATTTTTTAAAAGGAACAGAATTAGAGACTCAAACACAAGTTTTGCTCAGGAATTTTGAAGACAACAAAAATACACATCCCAGCTATAGGCAAACTTTGCTTTAGGTCTTATTTTACATTAAAATGCTGGAGGGAGACTAGAGGATTCTCTGCAGGTTTTGTTCCATGCTTCCGCCTACGGAATAACCAGTGCCGACGGCATCTCTGTCCTTCAAGGACGCGTGAGAATGGAAAGTGGTTCTGTACATACGGATAAAAGTCCTGCAAGGTCACCTAGGAAGTGGGGGGGGGGGGAGGCTATTCTAAGCTTTCTAACTTAATTGACAATACTTCGAATTCAAATCATTCTTACACAGAATAGAAATTTGGGCCTTACCGATTTCCCTGTCAAATCAAGTTTTAAGTGGGAAAGCAACTGGAGAAAAACCAGTGTTTTCAAAAATAGTTGAGGTAGTCACTTCAGATCGCTCCCCCTTGTGATTACAGAGTAGCTCAGGAAGAAGCTTCTCCCCTCAAATTGACCGTCTCATTCCAGGTGTTTACGTCTCCAGAAGGAGAGCACACCACGCTGGCAACGGCCGGTTCAGGACACCGCCGAGCAGGCCAGGACCCCAGCTCTGACAGTGCCAGAGCTGCCTTTGTTCTCTGAACCGGTTTCCTCACTTGACAATTCTACCAGTCAGGGCAACTGTTAGAATTAAGTGGGAAAGTTTTCAAAATTCTATCATATCACCCAAAAAACGAGGGGATAACAAATGTATGTACGTGCAGCTTGCCTGAAAGCACAGGATAGAATTTCTTAATTAGGAAGCACACCGCGACACAAGTCAGTGAGGTCGTTTTGTTTGAGACTCTGGAAAAGGAGGAAAAACTAAAGACTTTTGCAGAGCAACAGTGCTTATTTCCTGTTTGGGCTAAAAAGCTGTATTCATTTTTGTTCTGATTTTTTAAAAAATGAAAACACTTGTGTGGGCCCTGGGCATTGCACCTGCTAGATACCGTCAGTCCTAGGGAGGCGAATGGGTGAGGGTCCGCTCCGAATGATCCAGTTGACATATTTCAGTGAGAAACGTGTATCCGTCCGATGGGGGAAGACCTTTCCACACACAAAGCACGTGTTTATAGCGGAGAGGCTGGGAAACACGCATCCCTCCGGAGCAAAACGGCAACTAAAGAAGTGTACCATGACACGCTCAAGAATCATAGAGTTTACTGTTTCTTTCCCATCGTTTGGCACATACCCAAGGCACATTAGAAAATTAGAAATCATAAATTACTTTGTAGAAAAATAATCAGTCCCTCCCTTCTGTACAAACACAAGTATTTCCAAGAACATGCACAAAACCATGTCCCTGTTACAAAGTTATTCGAAAATGTACTCAGGACAAACCCATGTTTGCGGCTGGAGGCCAGTTAGTAACATAAAAAAATAAGAGTACAATCTATAGAAATTTATCAAAAGGAATAAATGGCAATAAATTCTAACTGAAAGGAACTCTGACCTGGTTTGTGCTGTAAGTTTTGAATCTGAATCAAAAGACCAAGAAAAGATGTGCCAAATCTCTCTAGCTCAGTAACCATCTGTCAGGGGTGACATCCAAGGGAGGTTTTTAACGGAAAGGGAGGTTTTGAGAGACACTGATGCGGGCGCGCGCGTGCGGTGACCAAACGGGTACTTACTTTGTTGGAAGAAAAGTTATACCCAACCTTCCCCACATGCGGAGTGTAGAACAGATCGAAAGTGTCCTTTTCACGAAAATGACCACCACACTGGCATGGGGGGCATCTTTGGGCTCGAGTGCTGCTTTGCAAAGGAACGTTCTCCAGGCCCTCTTTTCTCCAGGCCAGTGTGGCCCGTCCAGCCACGCGGCTTCTCCGCGTCCTCTCCCAGAGGGCGGGTTCTTCAGCCTGTGGTTTGCCAATCTGCACACATGGCGGAGGTTGGCACCTTGCGGTGGGAGGCCAGGACCCGGTGACGAAAGCCCTCGCTGCAGCTGCCAAGCCGGCTGCTTCACGAGAGGCCCGCACCCGGTCTCAAGGATCGGGACGCCCCTGGAAACTGTGTCTACTCCTTTTCCGGTGCATTCACGAGCTTCGAAGAGGAAAGAGATGGTGATGGTCTTCCTTGTTGCATTCTTTCCCTCGGCCACAGAAAACCGTTCAGGAACTTTCTTCCTTTCTCTCAAACCAAACTCGAAGCACGTTCCTCTTGTGGAGGACTCGCCCCCCCGGCAGCCACCTTGACAACCGCTTACCGCTGTTAAGACTGGGAGGTAATACTGGCCTCTCCAGGAGTAGCGGGGTCTCCGGCAGTCCCGGGGCGCTCGGCTGTGACGGCGTCCTCGACGGTGTGTCTGCGCAGCATCCGCCTGCTCGCGGGAGCACTCTGTTTCAGTCCAGGCCTCTCGGGCTGACCGCCGCTCCCTCTGCCAGCAGGCTCAGGTCTGCTCTGCTCTGGCGGGTCGTTCTGTTCCCGGGGGACCCTCTGCCTCCCTGGCTGAAGAAACAGTATGATTCAAGCGGTTCGTTCGCACTGCACTTGGAATAAGAACCACACAAGAATGGCGCCCTTGGGTGCTTCTATGTGTCACCCAACATGCTCGATACTTCCTGAGCATAATTTCAGCTCTGACGTCCCGGTGGGGACAGTAGGACACGTGCCTTCCCTGTGTCAGCCGCAAGGTCAATGCTTTGCCTGATTTCACATTTAATCTTTATCGCTAACAAGTACGCCCAGTCACGGCTGAGGACACAGGCTCAGCAAACGGAAGCCACCTGTCTAAATCCCCATCGCTCACGAGGGAAGCGCTAGCACTTGACTGACCCCAGGCAGATTTCGGTTCGTGGGTTTCCCGTGCAGCAGCAGGTCTGTTAGCAAATCATGATAGACTACACGGGAGCCCGAAGTTAGTCATGTTAGCAAAAACCACTTTAATTCTCTAAAACAAAGATGCTTCAACGAGCCCGTGCCACCACCACACGTGCCGTAAACTCTACTCCTCGGCAGTCCTGTATTGCCAGGGGGAGTGAGGAAAGTCAGGTCTCTGGGCATAGTCGCCATTGTGCCACAGCACGTAAAGCCACCTTCTGTTTGGAACTAAGTGAGTACACAGTGCTGTAGGAAGACGGCCACACGCGGGATTGTCCACACGAGCAGCTTTCGACCACACTGAGAAGGGTTTTGTCAACCCGTCTGATACAAACTTGGTGTCTTCCTGATATTGGTGATTTGCACACTAATGAATCGCAGATGGTGTAACCTGAGCTATCTCACTGGGCATGCCCAGGGGCTCTCCACGCCTACCCCCATTCCCACTGTCCCCTCGCTCTCCTTTCTCCGTAAACGAAGTCTGTGCTCTTGGCTGTCCCACTAACGAACTCATCTTAGTGGTTACTAACTCGTGCAAAGGAGGAAATCATGAAATGAGAAATGTGTTCACCATGGATTCGTTTTGGAAAAGCCAGGCTTTAAGAAATACAATGCGGGGCGCCTGGGTGGCTCAGTCGGTTAAGTGTCCGACTCTTGGTCTTGGCTCAGGTCATGGTCTCACGGTTTGTGGGATCGAGCCCCACATCAGGCTCTGCTCTGGTGGCGTGGAGCCTGCTTTAGATTCTCTCCTCCTCTCTCTGCTCCCCACCTGCTTGCTCGCTCGCTCTCAAAAATAAATTAAAAAAAAAAGTAATATAATGATAAGCCAGCGTTTAATAACTCACCTCATGCAAACAGTCTTCAGTTAAATTAGGGACACTTCTATCTCTTGCCATAATCTCCCTTGAAGTCCTTCCCCTGAAACCCAAAACAAAGTGAAATCAAGGTTTGAGACAGTGGTGTCAAACAATCTGGTTGGCCACGAGGTGGCAGCACGTGACAAGTGCGGATTTTTCAGTAACCCATCAACGGGGCACATACCTGGCTTTACTTGTAAGCAAAAGTCAGGAAGTCAACTCAAATTTTATACTCACTTAAACTGACCCCCTGAGTGGACAAAGTAAAACTGTCTTGTAAAAGGTTCATCTGGTAGATCGTATATTTTTGAGTTCCCTGTAGATAAAGGATAAACATTTGAGAACTAATGAAGTAGGTTAAGAATTGTTTTCAAAGTTGTCGTACAGACGCAACCTTTCAATGTTCTTAGTTTAACAAAGTTGAGAAAAATAAAAAACTGCATTTGCTTAAAGAGACGTCGTGGTAGCTACCTACTTATTACCGTGTACGCCCCCGTGGAAAAGAAGAAAGACGCATCCTTAATACACAGGCCGCTGTGTCGCACAGGCTCAGGATTATCCAGAGACGGAAATGGATTTATTCACATCATTACACCACAAACTACACTGTGATTTAAGAAAAAGAACAGAGGGGCGCCTGGCAGGCTCAGTCGGTACAGCGTGCGACTCCTGATCTCGGGGCTGTGACTTTGAGCCCCGTGTTGGATGTAGAAATTACTTTAAAGAAAAGAAATCTGGGCACCTGGGTGGCTC